>CM063591.1:6362210-6792870 GCA_032356905.1 Salix exigua
AATGTTATGATATTCCTCATGCTTACTTTTTTTTTTATCTTATTTCCACTACTAAGTATTACATGCAACATGTGAGTCAAAGAGTTTTTATTTAAGGTTGTAATGAGTTCGTGATTGAGGTGAGGTAATAGCAAGGTTAATAACCAAAGAGTGCCTAAAAAGAGATGAGATTTCCTCGAAATAAGAAAACAAAAAAGGTTAATAATCAAAGGATATAATAGAGCATAAAAATGATTGACTGGAACATCATATAATCATTAAGGCTCATAAATTCATCATCATGAAATGACAAATACTTGACTTCTTTTGATTTCAACTTCCCATAATATATTCTCATTAAATCACAAAATGAATATATTTTTTTTTGTCACCATCATGTTTCATCTAGCCTTTAATTTTTTTTTAATTGATTTGATAAAAACTGATAATACTCAAATTCAACACAAAAATCCATTACATAATCACTTTTTCTTAAAATTTGTAGCCATGAACCCATATAAATATCACATATAAGTCCTCGTAATCTTTGGCCACGAAAAGAGAAACATATGAAAAGATAAGATGATTTGGGTTGATTTTTAGGTTCAAATGGTTATATTCCTACATGCTCTTATCATGTTCACGCACACATGTAATATAAATGTAGTCTTTTCAAGATATAAAGTAAGTTTTGAAAATACAACCTTTGAATGAATAACACATTAAATAATCATGTTAGAGGCACAAAAACTCATAAAAGATAAAATCATATACTAAGTTAACATAATATACTTTTAAAGCCAATCTCTATGCCAATTAAGCTTTAAATGCTACAAGTAAACCTAATCATTCAATTTATACCTTCATTAAATTCAACTAGTTCAAGCCAATAATACATATATTCTCACCAACCATTAGGATATTACAAGATGAGATTAAACACTTAAGGATTGAAATAAAAATCCAAATAACTTTTTTTTTAATTAGCAACAAGAACTAATACTCAAAGTAAAGTAAATTTCACATGTAAAAGAAACATACCCAATCATGGGTAAATTCAGCTAAATTAGGTTAAACATACATAATCACACTAAAAATAAAAAATAAGTACAGAGAAAACAAATATGAATTTCTTTTTTTGTTATTGTTTTTGTATATTGAATTACCTAACAAAGCTTTTTTATTTATTTATTTTTGACTTCACTCCATACCCATGTCTAAGGTTGAGCCAAATTAACCTATGTCACATTTACTTCGTTTAAACTTTTATAAAAAAGTTTTAATTGTTGTCCATTCACTTTGATAACTTTGTTTGTTATCTAAACTTTGAGTTTTGACTACACTATGATTAAAGATATTAGTAACAACAAATGGTCCATTCCAACAAGAACATAATTTACTAGGGAAGATCTTGAAACATGTATGAAAGAGAATAGTTTTCTACCTAACATGAAATTCCTTACACAAAATCATTTTTTCATGGAATGCCTTAGTCTTTTCAATATAAATCATAGAATTATTATATGCACCATTCCTTATCTCCTCCAACTCTTGGATCTAACTTTTCAGGATTTCCAATTATGTTTAAATCCAAGTTACAATGCTTAATGATCTAAAATACTATTGTAAAAATAAATAATTAAATATAAATAGATATTTCAAAAGACTATCCCACATTAGTGAAACACAAAAGACCCCTCGAGTGTAGAGAGTATATATAGGACCTACTATCCCATATTGGTAAAAGAAGACTCTCATCAAGTGTTTATATACTAAAACTTGAGATGGGGTAGTAACCAACAAAGAAAGTAGAAGTGAGCTCGCGCACATGAAGATGAGTTGAGTAAGAGGAAAACCTCTGATTCACCCCCCCTCTGCACGCGAGGCAACGCCTATACTCTCCGAAATCTTTTTCTTGTTTTGTTAAAATATTTTGATAACCCTTAAACTGAAAACATTAAATTTGTAACCTTTGAAAATTATTCTCTAACAGTTCAAAATTTGAAAGCATTTTCGGTTTTGGTTATCATAGTTATTGCAAACATAAATTCTATAATTTAAATTTGAATTTAACTTATTATAACAACTTTATTTTTTAAATTATTGTAACAGCCACTTTAATTTCATAAATATGACAAAGTTGTTACATTATAGTAGCCTATAAATACCATGCAGATGGTTCAAACAAGAATATCCAAAAACACTTCTCTTCTTCTTCATCTCATTTGGTGGACTTCTCTTCTTATTTTTCTTTGTTGTTGTTGTGTTCTCCTTTTTAAGGAAGAACTTGTTGAATCCTGGTGGGCACCTCATTATTGGGGAAATATCATTAAGGACAGTGCTAAGCACGCCTCAAGTTTTTGTTTCTATTTCTTCATTATTTTCATTTCTTGTATCTTCATTCATTTAGTTACAACAATCTTAAGGATATTATTTACTTCTAAAATGTACAGAAACACTGCTGCTAATGGTGCCCCTGCCCTCAACGTAGCTGGTGATGTTGCTGCTCTCCACCCTCAAGCTGCCATTGCTCCATTGCCTAGGCCAACCACTGCTTCTTTGGCCAAGCCCTTTCCTGACATCTCAAAGATTGAGGTGTTCTCTGGGGAGAACTTTCGAAGATGGCAAGAAAGGATTTTTGGTGTTCTTGACTTGCATGGTGTGGCTTGGGTTCTTGTCGATCCCAAAGATGCTGAGAATGTCGAAGCATGGACACATGGAAATAAGGTTTGTAGGCACTCTATTCTAAGCACATGAGCTGTTTGATGTGTATTGTAGCTACAAGGAAACAAGGGAAATATGGGGCAACATGGTTGCGAAATACACCGCCAAAGATGTTGGGTTGGCAAACAAAAATTTGTCATTGGTAAATTTTACCATTGAGAAATGGTTGACAACAAAGATATCAAGGCTCAAATTAATGAATACCATAAGCTCCTTGAAGATATAAAGGCTGAAAATATCAACATTCTTGAAGCTTTCATTGCTGGAATACTCATTGAAAAACTACCTAACTCATGGAGCGACTACAAGCAACAACTCAAGCACAAGCACAAACAATTGTCATTGATTGACCTTATCACTCACATCATAATTGAAGACATAAATAGAAAAGAGCTCCAAGCTACAAGGAAGAAAGAGATTACCACGAAAACAAACTTGGTAGAAGGGAGTCCACATCAAAAAAGGTATGAGAACAAATTTTAAAAAAAAAATTAAGTCCAATGGTAACAATATCACTATGTTCAAACCCAAAACCAACAACAGTTTCAAGAAAAAGGGAAATTGCTTTGTGTATGGCAAACCTGGCCACCATGCACCTCAATGCCGTAATAGAAAGAGAAACAACAACCCTCCTAAAACTATGGTCAACATGGTTGAAGGAGAAGACATCATTGTTGCGGTTGTTTCTCAAGTTAATATGGTGACCATTGAGATTAATTGGGTTATAGACTCCGGTGCTACAAGGCACATATATGAAAATAAAGAATTCTTCTCCACTTATACACCTTTTAAGGATGGAGAAGAAGTGGTCTACCTTGGAGATTCAAGGACAACAAATGTTCTTGGAAAAGGCAAAGTCATTTTGAAGTTGACTTCGAGAAAGACATTGGCTTTGAATGAGGTGCTGCATGTCCCTAATATAAGAGCAAATTTGGTCTTTGTAGCTGTGTTGGGAAAATTTGGGATCAAAGTGTCATTTGAATCTGATAAGATTGTAATGACAAAGAACAATGTATTTGTGGGGAAGGGATGTTGTAACCATGGACTTTTTGTACTCATTGTTGCTGAAAACATGAATGAAAATGCATCATCTTCTGCTTACTTGCTTGATAGTTTTGATTTATGGCATGCTAGATTAGGACATGTTAGTCAATCTTACCTTAAGAAAATGAACTCTCTTGGTTTAATCTCTAGTTCAAATTATTCATCTATGAATAAATGTGAAATATTTGTTGAAGCTAAAATTACTAAGAAAACATGTACATCTGTTAAAAGAGAAACTGATTTACTTAACTTAATACATACCGACTTAGGAGATTTAAAACAAACCATGACTAGAGGAGGTAAGAAATATTATGTGATCTTTATAGATGATTTTTCAAGATATACAAAACTTTACCTACTTAGAAGTAAAGATGAAGTTTATAACATGTTTTTATTATATAAAGCAAAAGTAGAAAATCAACTAAACAAAAAAAATGAAAAGAGTTAGATCAGATAGAGGTGAGTATGTTCTAATGAATGATTATTGTGAAAAAAAAGGCATACTACATGAAGTTACTCCACCTTATTCACCTGAATCAAATGGAATAGCTGAAAGGAAAAATAGAACTTTAAAAGAAATGATGAATGCCATGCTAGTTAGTTCTTTCGCACCTGATAATTTATGGGGTGAAGCTATTTTATCTGCATGTCATTTACAAAATAGAATTCCTTATAAGAAAACTGGTTTAACACCATATAAACTTTGGAAAGGTTATCCACCAAATTTAAAATATCTAAAAGTGTGGGGGTGTCTAGCTAAGGTTATGCTACCTGAACCAAAGAGAAAAAAGATGAGATCAAAAACTTCTGATTGTATGTTTATTGGTTATGCCGAAAATAGCGCTGCATATAGGTTTCTTGTTTTAAAAAGTGATGTGTTAGATCACAACACTATTATAGAAACAAAAAATACCGAATTCTTTGAACATATTTTTCCATTAAAGGAAAAGATTTCTCACACACCAATTACTAATAACACACCTATCAATAATAATAGGATTGATGAAACTCATATTGAGGAAATAAGGAGTAAGAGACAAAGAAAAGAAACTTTATTCGGAAATGAATTTTTAACTTATTTAGTAAATAATGATCCAGTAACCTATATTGAAGCTATCTCTTCCTCTGATTCCTTATTTTGGAAAGAAGCAATTAAAGTTGAAATAGATTCGCTTTTACAAAATAAAACTTGGGAGATTGTTGATTTGCCTCCCGATGCAAAACCTATTGGTTGCAAATGGATCTTTAAAAGAAAATATCTTCCTAATGGTTCTATAGATAAATATAAAGCAAGATTAGTAGCAAAAGGCTTCACTCAAAAAGAAAATATGGATTATTTTGATACATTTTCACTCGTAGCTAGAATTACTTCAATTCGAGTTCTGATTGCTTTAACTTCTATTCATAATCTCTTTATACATCAAATGGATGTTGAAACTGCCTTTTTAAATGGTGATTTAGAATAAGAGATATATATGTTGAAACCCGAAGGCTTTACAATTACTGATCAAAAAAATAAAGTTTGTAAATTGAGAAAATCTTTGTATGGCTTAAAGCAAGCTCCTAAACAATGACATGATAAATTTGATCAAATAATTTTAAGTGATGGTTTTTCATCTGTTAGTGTGGATAAATGTGTTTATACTAAGACGAGTGATAATGAATATGTGATCATTAGTTTATATGTAGATGACATGCTCATTTTCGGTTCTCGCATGAATATTGTGCGTAACACTAAACATTTCTTATCATCTAAATTTGATATGAAAGATATGGGTGAAGCTAGTGTCATATTAGGTATAAAAATTGTAAGGAGCAACAATGGTATAATGTTAACACAAGAACATTATGTAGAAAAACTTCTTAAGAAGTTTGGTCATTTCGATGTGACACCTGTGAGCACTCCTTATGATGCAAACTCTCAATTAAAGAAAAATAAAGGCAATGTTATTGGTCAACTTGAGTATGCTCAGATCATTGGGAGTCTGATGCATTTAATGAACTTCACTTGACCTAATATAGCATACGTTGTATGTAGATTGAGTAGATATACACAAAATCCTAATCACGAGCATTAGGCAACAATAATCCGACTAATGAAATATTTGAGAGGTACCATGAATTATGGTATTCTATATAGTGGATTTCCCACTGTATTGAAAGGATATAGTGATGCAAACTGGATTTCAGATTCAGATGAGAATAAATCCACTAGTGGCTATATTTTTATTCTAGGTGGTGGTGTAGTGTCTTGGAAATCTTCCAAATAAAGCCTAATTGCTCGATCCACCATGGAGTCAGAATTTATAGCACTAGACTTAGCAGGATATGAAGCTGATTGGTTGAGAAATTTTTTGATTGAAATTCCATTGGGAATAAAACCAACACCTTCTATATTCATGCATTGTGATTGTCAAACGCAATATCCATTGCAAAGAATAAATCTTTCAATGGTAAAAATCGACATATTCGATTAAGACATGATGTAGTAAAACAGTTGTTAAAAGATGAAGTTATTTCAATAGATTATGTGAAGTCAGAAATGAATTTGGCCGATCCTCTGACTAAACCACTTGGTAGAAAGATGGTATTAGAGACATCAAGAGGAATGAGACTAATGCTAAAGTAAGAAATCAAAATAATGGTAATCCAACCTATGAGATTGGAGATCCCATGAATTAGGTTCATATGGATAACAACAAAGTTATTTATGATTTTACAGCAATATAAAACAAGTCCTTTTCTATGATGTGAGAATAGTGCTAGTTTGTAAATCAAGGAGAGGATGAATTATAAAGTTCTTAATGAGTTCCATATTCCTTATGGATAGTGTTTAAAATACAATGAATACTTGATGGAAACACTTATATGAGTGTGGAGTGGGGCCGCTCCCATAAGATACTAGCAAAATCTTTAAAGCACTCATGAATAACCAGGCACGCTCATGGTCGATTAAAAGCGCAAAACCGAGTCAAACAGCAAGGAATTGTGGGGGTATAATGTGATGGTGAGATGTCTGACTTACAATGAGAATTATTGCGTTCATACAAATTACATATTTCACCAATAATTTTGTAAGTTAAATCTCATACTTTCTATAATCTGGTTTATAGTCCAAAAGACACCAGGTTAGATACATTACACTCATTTATGAAAGAGATCCAGCAAATTTATTTACAAATTTATTATTATTATTAATTTTAAAAGCCTTTTGAAATATGTGGGGGATTGTTGTAAAAATAAATAATTAAATATAAATAAATATTTCAAAAGACTATCCCACATTGGTGAAACACAAAAGACCCCTCGAGTGTAGAGAGTATATATAGGACCTACTATCCCATATTGGTAAAAGAAGACTTTCATCAAGTGTTTATATACTAAAACTTGAGATGGGGTAGTAACCAACAAAGAAAGTAGAAGTGAGTCTCGCGCACATGAAGATGAGTTGAGTAAGAGAAAAACCTCTGATTCACCCCCCCCTCTGCGCGCGAGGCAACGCCTATACTCTCTGAAATCTATTTCTTGTTTTGTTAAAATATTTTGATAACCCTTAAACTGAAAACATTAAATTTGTAACCTTTGAAAATTATTCTCTATCAGTTCAAAATTTGAAAGCATTTTCGGTTTTGGTTATCATAGTTATTGCAAACATAAATTCTATAATTTAAATTTGAATTTAACTTATTATAACAACTTTATTTTTTAAATTATTGTAACAGCCACTTTAATTTCATAAATATGGCAAAGTTGTTACATTATAGTAGCCTATAAATACCATGCAGATGGTTCAAACAAGAATATCCAAAAACACTTTTCTTCTTCTTCATCTCATTTGCTGGACTTCTCTTCTTATTTTTCTTTGTTGTTGTTGTGCTCCTCTTTTTGAGGAAAAACTTGTTGAATCTTGGAGGGTACCTCATTATTGGGGAAATATCCTTAAGGACAGTGTCAAGCACACCTCAAGTTTTTGTTTCTATTTCTTCATTATTTTCGTTTCTTGTATCTTCGTTCATTTAGTTACAACAAATACATGATGCTCAAGTTCAAAAGAAAGATACATGATTTTCCATTGATGATTGCAGAAGTGGAAATACATAGAGTAATGTGGTACTTATGAAGCAAATCTTCCATTGATGATTGGAGAAATGTGTGTCACAATCACTAATGATTGTTTTTTAGAGTGAGTTGGGAAGGTTAACTTAAATTAACCCGAATCAATCTAAAACAATATCATTTTAAAAAAATAAAAATAACATTCTGGATAAACAAAGATATATCAAATTAACTCTTATTTGATTCAATTTGAAACACGATTTAAACTAGGGATTCACTTATTGAATTATTAGTCTTACCTACCGTGTGATTTTGAAATTGGTGAATAGATTAGAGGTGGATCTTTTCATTTTTTAATAAATAAAATGATTTAATTAATATCAGAATAATATTTTTGACGCTGGCATAAAGTTTGGACTTATTATTACCAGCGAAAATGATAACATGTAAGAGAAAAGAATACGAGAGAGGTTAACATGCACCACATCGTATTGACGCAGACAAGTTCTCCGACAGGAGGAATCGATCGCATGCTGTACCCATGACGGAATGGACAGTGCTATGCCACCGAACAATCATCGTCACAAGCTTGAATTGCTCTGAAAATCTTACATTTAGGGTTAAAAGATCGAGATGAAAGCACAGGGAATATGTTTTCCTGTATTTTTTTTATTTTAAATGTGATAACAGTTGTTTTTTCAGGTGTTTTTATATTTAAAAATATATCCAGACAATACTTTATTATTAATAATATTATTATTATTTAAAAAATATTTCTTCACATCACCCTATTAAAACGATTTAAAAATACTCATAAAATACTTCAAATTTATTTTAAAATACTTTTGAAAAGAAATAAAATGTTTCTTTTATCTTTTCATCCCAGAATAATTTTATTAACCTTGCATCTATCTCTTTTATTTTCACACCATACATTGTTTTTCAAAAGGAGAGTAGCATTTATCTTCCAAACGATCGAGCTACATTCTCAGATTTGGTGGTATTAGGTAGATCGTGTTGTACGAGCATGAAATCTGTGGCTACTCTGCACGTCTCGTGAACCAACAGTGACCCAACTATTCATAATGGTGTTTTCATATCAACAAACGAACAAACTCGCTAAATGTTGGTGAAAAAAGGGAGGGTGGGGGATGAACGGCAGAGCCAGATTCTATCGATATGTTAAATTATGGCCACTGCTGATGATATAGTTTGCAGTTGACTGGTTTCTGCATCAATGCCATAAAGATGCTTGATGGGTAAGACCATGAAAGGACACGATGCATTGATGATAGAGAACAAGTGTCGTGCTTAGCTCAGCCTATAAAAAGCAGACTGCGCCAACTCTTAATTATTCTTCTCTGAATCAGAGATCATAGAGATAGAGAGAGAAGAAGAAGAATATTACTCATAATGCCTTGGTTTTTCATAATATTCTTTCTCAGTTTCACGTTTAGTAACCTCTCAGAAGCCAGCCATGGAGAGAAACCTGATCCATCTGCTGTTGTTGTTGGCACTGTCTACTGTGACACGTGTTTCCAGGAGGATTTCTCGAGGAACAGTCACTTCATTTCAGGTAATTCTTTCAGGCAACTTCCTTAATTATTTGATTAACATTAGTTTTTACTGGTGGTACTTTGCAGTATGGTATAGAAAATGATTTGTTGGGATGCTGCATGCAGGTGCACATGTTGCTGTAGAATGCAAAGATGAGAAATCGAGACCAAGTTTTCGAGAAGAAGCGAAAACAGACGAGCATGGAGAATTCAGAGTTCATTTGCCTTTCTCAGTGGCCAAACATGTCAAGAAAATTCAGAGATGTTCAGTGGAGTTGCTAAGTAGCAGTGAGCCTTTCTGTGCTGTGGCATCGACGGCAACTTCATCGTCACTTCGTCTCAAGTCAAGAAAGGAAGGAACACATATATTTTCAGCTGGTTTTTTCACTTTCAAGCCTGAAAAACAGCCCTTCATATGTAATCAAAAACCAAGAACAGGAAATTCGAGGGAATTCAGTTCCAGAAAAGCGTTTCTGCCTCCTGTTGATAACCCGACGTTTCCATCTCCACTTCAAGACCCAAAAATACCTGGTCTCCATCCTGTGAATCAAAATCTTCCTCCTCTCCCGGTGATTCCAGGAGTACTGCCACCATTGCCGCCACTCCCTCCTCTCCCGGTGATTCCAGGAGTACTGCCACCATTACCGCCACTCCCTCCTCTCCCGCATCTTCCAGGGGTACCTTTACTTCCACCAGTTCCAGCAGATACAGAAAAGACCAAAACTACAGAATCTCTTAAAAGCACAACGTTACCAGATGAGAAAGCGATGCACCATACTAACCCGACGTTTCCATCTCCACTTCAAGACCCAAAAATACCTGGTCTCCATCCTGTGGATCAAAATCTTCCTCCTCTCCCGGTGATTCCAGGAGTACTGCCACCATTACCGCCACTCCCTCCTCTCCCGGTGATTCCAGGAGTACTGCCACCATTACCCCCACTCCCTCCTCTCCCGCATCTTCCAGGGGTACCTTTACTTCCACCAGTTCCAGCAGATACAAAAAAGACCAAAACTACAGAATCTCTTAAAAGCACAACGTTACCAGATGAGAAAGCGGTGCACCATACTAATCAGTTTGGCTTTCCAACACCACCGCTTTTTCCACCAATCATTCAGCCACCTCCACTATTCCCTCCAATACTTCAGCCGCCGCCACTATTTCCTCCCGTACTTCCTCCTAACCCACTTCAGCCTTCTCCAAAACCATTCCTTCCGTTGCCACCAATACCTGGCCTAACTCCACCACCACCACCTCCCTTTTCATTTATTCCTCCTCTCCCTCCTCTCCCTCCTCTCATCCCCGGAATCCCCCCAGCTTCTTCATCGTCACAGAAAAAATCTCCTTGACTGAATAGTGAACACTACCTAGCTATCATCACTGTATAGCTTCCAAAAACAACTATCTATGGCTTTTAAACCCAAATTTTACCTTTCCTTGTTGTTTTTGTTTCCAGTGGAGATCTGTTTGTTTGGTATCAAGTAGTGTATTTATGCCAAAAAAAAAGGATCAGAAAAATGTCTGCAATAGAATCTAATAATCTATCAGTCATCAGCCAGGCATTACAATGTATACTTCTGTGACATATATATAATCTGATATGTTTGAGACATGAGCTGCTTTGGTTAATTCATTTACAGATTGTAAAGTTGTAATCTTTGAACTGTTGCATAACTGCACTTAACCTATTGCCATGAAATGATTCAAGCTTTTAGCCAATTTAGGATGTGTCATAAGATGAATTCAACATGTTATTTTGGACATCTTCTCTGTTTCCTTCAAGACAGAATCAAGTACGCTTATCTTTAACTTGTTTTTAGCATTGAATGCATTAATCATAGGTGTTGAAGCAGAAAAATTCCATCCTTATAACCTGAATAATGTAGCAGTACGTGAAACAGAATGTTTCAGGATCACAACAAATGGCCTGTTGGCTATGAAACCATGTCAAAGGTTGAGCTAGTTTTATACAAATCCATACACACTGAATTCTCATTACTGCCATATATTTGGTCTATCTTTTATCCAAAGCCCAAAGGCATAGTTTCTCCAGAATTTCTTTCAGCCCTGTCCCGTGAGATCTGTTTTATTTTATTTTTCCTGAAAGAGTTCTCAAGAGGAAAACATTGACAGAAATAATATCTGCAGAAAAATGAATCACAGACTCCTTTTTTTCATTTTCTGAAATTCACCCGATTTCTTTGATCGGAGAGCACACTGTTTTATCCCACAAAGAAAATGGAGTCCCTTGTGATCGCGCATGGTAAGAGACTCCATTTGCTCTCTTGGAAAAGACAATGAGCTTCATTTGTTGATCTTCGAAACTCAAAATTGCTAAATTAATGAGCTTCTTCATAGTGATAAAACAAAATATTTCACTCCTTTTTTTGTAATTTATACTGAAAATTAGTACTGGTGGTCCACTTCATAGCCAAGGAGGTTGCCCAAAGAATGTCTTGAGCTGCTTCTAGCAAGCTAGTGGGTTGAAGTTTTAGCTTTAAAGGAACTTCCTTGGATGATTCTAGCTCATCTTTTTCCCTTTTAATTGTTCTTTTTGTTGTTGTGAACAAGTTTTGCATTGATTGAGTAGTTAACATTTATCATGAGTAACATTTACAACTTTTATGGGAAAAATGTTTCCTAATTATTTTTGTCCCATTTATCTAGTTTTGTTAGTGATTCACAAGGTTAAATTTGAATTCCAAATAAAATTTAAAAGGGTAGACGTTTTGATTTGCTAAATAAATTTTAAATTAAAATTACCCTTTCAAAAATGCCAAGGAAAAGTTATTTTATTGAGTGGGGTGGTATGAATTTTTATTATTATTAATAATAAAGAAGTAAAGTTCTTTAGGGAAAGTATATCGTTAGTGTTATCATAGATTTACGAATGTGTGTTTCTTAACAAGTTGATGTTGAGATATAATAAATTGTTTATTAATTTATAATTTTAAAGGTTCACAGTTTATTTAAAATAGATGAAATAGTTTTATTGTGTGAAAATTATATGAAAATTGGTATGAGAATATCTTTATTAATAAAAAAAAAACATGATAATTATTTGTTCATAATGCAAATCTCACAACATGGTGAACTAGTATTTTTAGAGCAAAGGAGTACAAAGACCACTAGATTTTTTTTTGTAGCCTTCCGCCGCATGGTGGTTTGAATCTTTCTTAATATAAAAAAACATTATTCAGTGTATTATAATTAACCCGTCACACACAATATAAAATCATGATAAAAAAAATATTTTTTTAACAAAAAGGAACGGTGTAAATAAAAAAAAAATGAGTTAATTAGAGTTAACTTGAGTAATTTATAACCTAATGAGTTAATTAGAGTTAACTTGAGTAATTTATAACCTAGATAACGTCATGTAATGAAAAATAAGAAAAATCATAAAGTTCAAGGCTTAATACCTATATCAAAGTGTAACGACTCTATAATATTCTCATTTAAGACAAAACATTGATTTATAATCATTAAAACAATATAAATGTCTTTTGCATCAGCAAAAAAACATATTTTTGTCAATTTACTTAGCGAATTTATCATCATTTGAAAAACAGTAAAATAAATATAATCATGAACTCAGAACTTGCTATTTTCTCTCATTATGAATTGATATGCATACCATATATCATGGGCAAAAAAATACAAATATCTAGTTTCCAACTTCATTAAAATTATGTTCAAACTCTTTTTATAGCTTCAAATATGACCTGAAAAATAGATAAAGATCCTAGAATAAACCTAACATCACTTTTAATGAATTCCTTGATGCCACAACCAATGTTGCATCATGAATTGAGCTTAATGTCTATGGTAACTCAAAATACATTAGAAGCTAGAATGGAATTAAAAAAACATTACTGAAAATGCTTTTTTTTATTGGTCAGCCTAATGACTTGTCAATATGCAATAAATGTTATATGGTATGATATGTTTCCACCTTGTATATATGATTCTATCAACTAGATTTTTCTTAAAATTTGTTCTATGTCAAAATAGTGTAAAAAGCTTTAAGGAATAAAACGTACAATGTCGATTGATTTAAAATGTCATGAAAATCTTTATATATTCATGAACTTAGTTTTATCTCGTTGTTAACTAATAATAGGATCGCTAAGAACGTTAACAAAAAACTAAATCGTGTGAGGAGTTCACTGTAGCTCCCCACACAAATCCAACAGTGCTTTCCTTTTTTTTTTTCTCTTTTTGTTTTTTTTTTCGCTTTATTTTTTTTTCTAATTTCTCTTTTTTTTGTTTCTTTCCTTTTTTTTCTCTAATTATTTTTTTTGTTTTCTTCATGAAATATTTTTTTTACTAGTTATATTTTTTTCTTCTTGCTTATATATTTTTTTTTATGATCGGGTGTTTAAGCGAACTTAAAAACACCACAATTAATTCTCGGATCTAATTTTTTTATAGTTGTTTTTCCTGATTTTGTTTTTCATTTTTTTTTCTGATTATATTTTTCTCATTTTTTTCCATGAAATTTATTTTGGTTGGTTATACTTTTTTTTAAAACAAATCCACTTATATAGTTTTTTTTGTTTTTTTTTATGGTCGGGTTGTCCGGGCTGGCTTAAGCGCAACATAATTAATCCTCGTATCCAATTTTTTTCTTATAACCAGGATGTCCAGACCAACTTATACGTACTATGACTAATCTCCAGACCCATTTGTTTGCTAGAGTGTTTTCCCGCTGATACATTTTTTCTTATATTTTTGTTTTGTTCACTTATATTTTTTTTTACAACTGGGGTCTACGGGCCAACTTAAGTGCTTTTATTCTTATATTTTTTTCTTTAACTTATATATTTATTTATAACCATGGTCTCTGAACCAGTTTAAGGGTTTTATTATTATTATTTACCTATATATTCTTTTTATAACCAGGATCTATGGGTCACCTTAAGCGCACCACGACTAATCCCAGACCAAATTGTTTTTTGATAATCAGGGTGTCCAGGTCAGCACCACGACTAATCCCTAAACCAATTTATTATTTTTTTAATTTTTGTTCCTTATACTTTTTTTTCACTTATACATTTTTTTTCCTTATGCGCGGACCAAAAAAAAATTATAAATGGGATCTCCAGGTCATCTTAAGCACACCACGACTAATTCCTAGATTGATTTTTTTTATAAACAATATGGATTGTAAATGGTGTGGGGAAAGCACTGTAGCTCCCCACACATCGCATTGTTGATTGCAATAATGTTTTTCCTTTGTTTATTGCTTCTTCTTTATTTTTATTGTTATTCCATATTATGTTTTTTTTTCTTATTGTATTTTTTTTTGTTTTTTTCCCCGAAACATTTTTTTCTTGTTATACTTTTTTATATATATTTTTTCTTTTTCTGCTTACATTTAATTTTTTTGTTTTTTTATAATTAGGGTGTCCGGACTAACTTAAGAGCACCACGATTAATCCCCAGATCTAATTTTTTTTTTTATAACCAGGGTGTTCATGCCAACTTATGTGTACCACGATAATCCCTAGACCCATTTTTTTCTTTCTACAGTGCTTTCTCACTGGTACCTTTTTTTCCTTTTTTTCTTATACTTTTATTTTGTTCACTTATATTTTTTTTTATAACCGGGGTCTTTGGGTAAGCTTAAACACCCACGACTAATTCCAGAAGCGAATTTCTTAAAAAAACAATATGGATTGCTGCAGTTCTTTCACGCTTATACTTTTTTATGTTCACTTATATTTTTTTTTGTGATCAGAATCTCCTATCCAGCTTAAGAGCACCACGACTAATTCTCAAGCTGATTTTTTAAAAAAATGATTGCTACAGTGCTTTCATGCTTATACTTTTTTTTCCACTCATATATTTCTTTTATAATCGGTGTCTCCGGGACAACCTAAGCTTTTGTTTTTTTGTTTTTTTTTTCACTTATATATTTTTTTTATAATCGGGGTCTCTAGGTGAGCTTAAGCGCACCATGACTAATCTTCGGACCCTTTTTTTATAATCGGGGTGTCCGGGTCAACTGATGAGTACCACGAGTTGTATAAGTAAGTATATACCTCCTATAAGAAAAAATCCAAGAGTTGGTTATAAGGGTATATTGATAATTTACCATTTTTTAATTATATTTTCTGTCGGGTGTTCTGGACATGACGTCAATTTCAGAACTCATGCATATTACAGAGGACGCGTGCGTCGTCGTAAAACTTTTAAAAATATATATTAGTTTTTTATATATTTATTTTATTATGTAAAATATGTTTAAAATAATGTCATAGTATCGAAAATATTTTTTATTTTTTTCATTTCTGTGCATAGTACAATAATCATAATACCTTCAAATAAGACAAAAACCAAGAATTGTTAGTGGGATGTCTCGATAATTTTATTTTTTTTAGAAACTAAACTGAAAAATAAAAAAATAAAAACCAAAATAAAAAATTACATGTATTAAAACAAGAAAAAAATTTAATCCCTGCGGCGGAGTGCGGGTTTATGGCTCGTATAAACTAAGTTGGAAAGGTTATTGATCCTACATGTGGTATAACACTACTGCAAAATAAAACAAAAGACCATATGTCTATTGATTGCAATTATAATCAAGAGTATTTGATAAGATGGTCTAAATATTTATAGGACTCAAAAGCAACTTATAACTAGGTATGTATAGCTTTATATGGTAAAAATACATATACAAAAGAGACTCATAATGTTTTTTTACAGTGATTCTACATTTGGTATAACACTATTGCAAAATAAATCAAAATACCATATGTTTGTTGATTGCAATTATGATTAAGAGTATTTGACAAGAGGATCTAAATATTTATAGGACATAAAAAGTAATTTATAGTCAAATATGTAGAGCTTTATATGGTAAAAATACATATAAAAAAGAGACCCATAATGTTTTTTTACACTGAGTTTAACTTGAAAAAAATGTGTGTATTATTAGACTTATAAGGGAAAGAAATCTAACACAAATCTAACATACCATCAATCTACTAATTCTTTTATTTATCTTAGACTATTTGAAAAACTATATATAGTTAAGCTATTACTCTTGAAATATATGGATTTAGTTGTTACACTTAATCTCTATTTCTTACATCACAAAAAAGAGAGACTTATTCATTAAATAACTTGTAAGAGATTCCATTTGGACAAATTTTAAGAGTTTAGGAAGTGTAAGAAATTGGCTTGATTCTGATATAATCGAAGCAGAAACGTGATTATTTGTTCCAAAACACAGGGGGCTAAACTGAAATTAATCATAATAAAAAGGTTGGGCTTAATAAATAAAAAGAAATCTACATTAGAAGTATAATAAAACAATTGAAATAATGAAGTGACCAAAGTGTATATAAAAAAGAACAGTTTAGGGTTTGGACAAACCCTATTAAAGCAGCCGCTTCTGCTGCTCTTCCGCGTGTGCCCATTTTTACCTCTCACACAGTCAGGGTTTCGATCTGCAGCTCTCCTCTTCTACATGGTAACATATATCACTCCTCTTCTTTCATGTACATTTCATCTTTTTTCTTACAATGAGGTCTATGTTGTGCTTAACAAGTTTGACTGATGATGTTTTGGTGTAAAATAATGTCACTTTTTTCTTTTGATGCCTATGCCTTTAGTTTTGTTGGGATGACGGGTATGCAATCTTACTTCTCTGTGTGAATAAACTTCAGTCTTAGTATTTGTAGTTATTTATTATTATTATTTCTTGTACAGTGAGTGGAAAGGTATAAATTTTAGAGAAAAAAAGAAGTATCATTGAATCCTGTTATTTTATATCTCTGCTGTGAGGCTGCGTGTAGGTTTAGTTATAATCTATGTGATGTGGTTTAGAAATTTGCGGATGATGGAGGAATTTTGCCCATTATAGTGGTTATGAATCTACTACCCGCTGTGAAAAGTAGAGTTACTCCAGATAATTAATTAAAGAGTACTCTCACTTTCAACAATTGTTAGCGTAGACGGTTCAAGATGGGATTGGTTTAGAAATCTTAAAAGTCCAATTCTCAAAGGTTAAGCTGTAAACATATCTGTATTGCTCATATTCTTATTCTTTCGGGAAAGAAAAGCTCATGGAGCACATGTGCTGAGATGGGTTTTAAAGAAGTTTGGGACCATTAGCCCCTTCATGAGTTCCAATTGAGGGTATTGTATGGAAATGGTGGATTTACAAACACCATACAGGGTATACATTGGTGGCAAAGACAAAGAAGTATGGTATTTTTAAGATGCACGTCCAGCTCTAATTTTTACACATTGTTATGATTAACACTGCTCTTATCATTCGTATTTTTAAATAGTGTTCTTTGGTTTGTCACCCTTTTTGATTTCTTCGCTTATGTTTATGTTTACAACAGGCTCCCAAAAGAGGTGTAAAGGGCCCACTTGCATCAAAGAAGAAGCCTGTGTGTGATTTTCCTCCCCCCACTTCTCTCTTGTAGATGTCTCGTTTATTTCCATTCGAAATTCTTAGCTAGCTAAAGCCAACTATTGTTTCCTGCAACTATCCCCTTAATTTCTAAGAGATTATGATTTGTGCTCTATTCATAGAACTTGCATGCGATAATTATATTTCTGCTTATATTGCTGTCCTTTGCAACCGAAGCTTTAGTGCACTGACGTTGATTAATTACAGGAAAAGGTAGTAAACCCTTTGTTTGAGAAACGACCAAAGCAGTTTGGAATTGGTGGTGCCCTTCCACCCAAGAAGGATTTGACTAGATTTGTCAAGTGGCCACATGTTGTTCGTATTCAGAGGCAAAGAAGGATTCTGAAACAGCGTTTGAAGGTCCCTCCAGCTGTTAACCAGTTCACGAAAACGCTTGACAAGAACCTAGGTAAATCTTTCATCCCTGATCTAGAAAAGTTAACGAACTTAGTTCCAAGGATCATAGATGTAACTGTATAGTCAATTATTCTTATAAATATTATGGTGCATTTACTTTTTAAATGACTGAAGCTGCAGAAAATATTTACTGTTTTGTTTTTGTTGTTTCTATTACAGCTACACAGCTTTTTAAGCTTTTGCTAAAATATAGACCTGAGGACAAGGCTGCTAAGAAGGAAAGGCTTCTGAAGAGAGCACAAGCTGAAGCTGAGGGCAAGACTGTGGAAACAAAGAAACCTATTGTTGTAAAATACGGTCTTAACCATGTTACTTACCTCATTGAGCAGGTATTGATGCTAGTATCTACAGTTTCTTTTATTTTTATTTTTATTTTTATTATTATTAATAAAGTGATAATAGATGTTCTGGTGCATTATGTACCTTTTCTAGTTGGCCTTTTTGGGATTTCAGATGTAATTAAGGTTCTATAGGAGGATGACTGTTGAATTGATTGCTTTGTTTCATATCTTAACCTCACTCTTCTCATTTCTGTCAAATATTTGGCAGTATTTTTGTTCTTGTCTAGCTAATGTTGTTTCTTTTCCTAAGACTTTACTTGATGCGTGTAGAACAAGGCCCAGTTGGTGGTTATTGCACATGATGTAGATCCAATTGAGCTTGTTGTTTGGTTGCCTGCATTGTGCCGGAAAATGGAGGTTCCTTATGCAATTGTGAAGGGCAAGTCACGTCTTGGAGCGGTGATTTCTCTAGACTTTTTCTATGCATAAAAATAACAATGAGCTTTTTGGTAAAAGGATCCTCCAGAACTATCTTTATGATTCATGCATGTTTTAAAAACAGATTGTCCACAAGAAAACAGCATCAGTTTTGTGCCTTACATCAGTGAAGAATGAGGATAAATTGGAGTTTAGCAGGGTTTTGGAGGCAGTGAAGGTAAATATTACTCCCGTGTTTTTGCACTTTTTTTGTGGCATGTGGAAAGTGTATACCAAAGGAGAACAAAGTTGTTTCAATTTCATATTTGTAATCCTCCTAGAAGGTTAGCTTCCTGTCACAAGGAGTGACAATTGGTCCTTGATTTGTTTATCTCACAGTGAACTTGCTTGTTCTAACAGCATTGCTTTTGATGCTTGTGTGGTTTATTGATTGAAGTTGTTTTCTTTCTTTGACTGAATATCCTCTAATTTATTGACCCGCTTTTTTGAATTTGTTTCTTATTTGCATATTTCACTTTCGTTCCCTGTATTTGCAGGCTAACTTCAATGACAAGTTTGATGAGCACCGTAAGAAATGGGGCGGAGGCATCATGGGTTCTAAATCTCTGGCGAAAACCAAGGCTAAGGAGAGAGTCTTAGCCAAGGAGGTTGCCCAAAGAATGTCTTGAGCTGCTTCTAGCAAGCTAGTGGATTGAAATTTTAGCTTTGAAGGAACTTCCTTGGATGATTCTAGCTTATCTTTTTCCCCTTTAATTGTTCATTTTGTTGTTGTGAACAAGTTTTGCATTGATTGAGTAGTTAACATTTATCATGAGTAACATTGTCAACTTTTATGGGAAAAATGTTTTCTAATTATTTGTCCCATTTATCTAGTTTTGTTAGTGATTCACAAGGTTAGATTTGAATTCCAAATAAAATTTAAAAGGGTAGACGTTTTGATCTGCTACATTAATTTTAAATTAAAATTACCCTTTCAAAAATGCCAAGGAAAAGTTATTTTATTGAGGAGGGTGGTATGAATTTTTATTATTATTAATATAGAAAAAAGGTCTTTATGGAAAGTATATCGTTAGTGTGCTATCATAGATTTATGAATGTGTGTTTCCTTAAAAAGTGATATTGAGATAATAAAGTTTTTAGAAATTTATAATTTTAATGATGGATGGTTTATTTAAAAATACGTGAAATAGTTTTATTGTGTGAAAATTATATGAAAATTGGTTTAAGAATATCTTTATTAATAAAAAAAAATAACATGATAATTATTTGTTCACAATGAAAATCTCACAACATGGTGCACTTTCTAGTATTTTTAAAGCAAAGGAGTACAAAGACCACTATTTTTTTTTTAGCCTTATGCTGGTTGGAATCTTTATTAGTGTGTGACATTGTTTTTGTTTTTACATTGAGGTTGAAAAAAAAAAACAGTTTAAAAAAATTGTTTTTACTGCTGTTAAAAATAAACTGTGAAGTGTTTAATTAAAATCGTGGTTGAATTGGAGGTTGAAAAAAAACAATTTTAAGTGTTTGGTTACCAAACTTTTTATATTACTTTTAACTTATAAAATTACTTTAATATACACACACAATATAATATGATATATTTTAATATATTTATTTATATTTTAATTAAGTTTTTAGATTTTTATATTATTTTAATATTAAAAATATAATAAATAAATAACTCATAACTACCTTCCACCCCACCCCTCTAGAACCATCCCCTCATTCGAGCCCCTCACTCTCATTCCAGCATCTCATTCCAGCCCCTCACCTCCCATCTCAAAAACCACTCCCTCTATAGAATCAAGAAAGAGCTCTCAGTGGAAGTAGTCGAAAGAGAGAGAAACAAGAGAGAGATGCTCTCTAGCACCCTCCCACTCCCATCCATTTCCATGGCCTTTTTCCTTTGCTTCTGGCCGGAAATGGTAACCTCCTTCCCGTAGTTCCCTTCATCTTTGCTTTCCTCTTCTTCTAATGCTTTCCTTCCTTGTCATGTCTCTTGTTTTCTTCTTGTTTTCTATATCTTTCCTTTGTTAATCCATGTCCAGATTTGTTCTTCCATGTCTAGATTTGTTCTTGCAGCTTTCTTTTTAGCATTTATCTCTCCCCCTTGTAGTTCTAGTGTTCTTCTGCTTGCCAAGGACTTGAAGATTTCAAGGTTTTACCGTTTTGAAGGTTTTCCAGATTTGAAGGTTTGAAGGTTTTCCAGTTTTCATTGCCAAATTTCTTTCCCCCCTTTTCTTCTCAAATCCTTGTTTCCCTTTGTTTTTTGAAGGTTTGTTTTCCAGTCCATTTTAGCATTAACCTTGCCCCCTTGTAGTTCGTGTGTTCTTCTCCTTGCTAAGGATGTTCTTCTTTTTCATCTAGTATCTTTTTTCCATTTAGATCTATAGTCTCTTTGTCTCTCATCTTGTTTTCCAGATTTGAAGATTTGAAGGTTTTCCAGTTTTTCATTGCCAAATTTCAAATTTCTTTCCCCCCTTTTTTTTTTCAAAGTTCAAATTTCAAATTCTAGATCTACTTTTTCAGCCCACCCACTACCCCCAGCCCCCACCACCTACAACTTGCTACCCCAGCCTTCACTGTTACGAACAGCCCTCAGCCTTCTCCTCACCTATTGTTTTTCTAGTTTTTCTTTGCGATACTCTCCCCTGCTCCTTTTGTTGCTTTCTATTTTGTTTACGCGCCACTTCGCCTGTTTGCTGCGCTCTGCCACAACTTGTTTACTTACCTCTTTGACAGCCTGTTACGAGCTGCTGTTGGACCCCTTCTCCACCAGGCTCTTCCCATGGCCAAAAGGAAACAAACAAAACAATCTTCTCCCACATCAACAGTGAAGGTTGTTATTGGGCTACCATCCCCAACACAGACAAAAACCAACATCCCACAAAACACCTTAGCCCTTGAGCAGCCACCAAACATCGAAAACTCTCTATTGAATGCAACCAATGATTCCGAAGACGAAACAGATTCAGCATCTTCTTCTTCAGACCAACAATCTTCCTCTTCAGAGGAGGAGCTTTTTTCAGGCGATGATGATTCTGTTGATGAGGATTTCTCTTCAAGTGAATCAGAGGGCAATGATCATTACAACAAGGAAACAAACTCTGCCGTGAATACTTCCAAGCAACTTGCCATGAATCATTCCAAGCAGCCCGTGAGACCTTCCAATCAGCCTGCTGTGATTCCAAATGAGCAGCCTACAAAGCATGACACTAAGCAACTACCACAGCATGTTACTGAGCAGTCTGCTGATATTCCTACCAAACAACCACATGTGCACGGTGCAGGTAACCCAACTTCCACTCCCTTAGGACAATGGAAAAACCTATTTGCATCTAATCGAAGCTCGGCACACTGTCCGAAATTGAATTTTTATGCTGAATTATCTTCTGCGGATAAATGCACGTTGCTTGTGGAAGATTTGGATGTCAAATGTTCCATATGGAAAACTTGTCTAGTTGGATATGTTTCCGGAAAATTTCCAGGATATAAGGCTCTTAATGCAGTCATCGCTAATTTCCATTGCGAAGCTGATTTGACCCTTCATGAATCTGGATGGTTGATTTACAAGTTCAAAAATGAGGATGACAAACTTGCTGCTTTGCGAGGAGGCCCCTACCTTGTGTTTGGTAGACCTCTGATTTTGCGTGAAATGCCAGAATTTTTCAATTTCAATTCAGCGGAGATGTCCACCGTTCCAGTGTGGATAAAGTTACCAAATCTCCCTTTGAGATGTTGGTCCAAGACTTGCTTGTCCAAGATTGCTAGTGTCATTGGTAACCCCATCCAATGTGACATGCTAACATCTTCCATGACACGATTGTCATATGCAAGAATTCTGGTGGAAATTGATCTTCGCAAGAAGTTGCGGGAAACTATAAATTTGTGTTTGCCGAATGGTGAAATGATAGAGCAACATGTGGTTTATGAAACTCTTCCCAAGTTTTGCTCTCATTGCAATGTTCTTGGTCACTTGGTTGCAACATGTACCAAATATGCAAAGAAGAATAATGTTTCAGCCGCTCATGATGTTCTTGGTGTTGGGGTGCATAATACTGTTACCAATGGTATTGTGGACAATGCTGTAAAACCAACTGATGATGCCAATACAGAAGGCATATGGGAAATTGTGAAGAAAAAGAAGAAATACAGTCAACATAACAAGAACAACATGGTTGAAAGTTCAAGTGGTGCAGCAGCCATAGCTGGGAGCAGTGTGGCCGACAGGGCTGCAAGTGGCGAGACTGCAAATGAAGCAGGCACAAGATCAGACAGCGCGCCAACTAAGAATGTGAAGGCCATTACAAACAAAGCTGCGATTCATGGTGCGTCTATGAGTGGCGCTGCAAGCAAGGCTGCTAGTGGTGCACCAGTCAAGGTTGTTCAATGCGTCAAAGTAAGAACTGTGAGTAATACAGCGGTAATTGGGGCAGACTTTGCATCTGTGAATGGCGTGGCACACAAGGCAGCAAGAGATGTAATTATCAGAGCTGTGAATAATATCGCAGACAGCCAAGCAGAAGTTTTGCCCGTGATTGCAGCGGACTTGAAAGTTAGGAAAAAAACAGCAGTAACAAAATCAAACAATGTGGCCGCGCCTGGCAAGGAATCAGCTACAGCAGACATTGATTCTTCAAACTTGGCACCAGGGTCAAAATCTAACAGCGTGTTTCCAAATAGTGCTGCTAGTGTTGATCCTATTGGAGCTGTTCCAGCTGCTTCTGGTGTGGTAGTTGGGGCTGATTCAAAAGTTCTATCTGGGACGCAAACTGAGGGGGAAAATGTGGATAATGGTACCGTAGTTGTTGGGACACAAGTGGTTATTCCGATTGACTCCCACCTTAAGACTGATGATCGGCATCATGCAGTCCGGAAAAACATCAAAGGAAAGTCTATTGTGGAGGATGTTCGTGGAGTAACTCAAAAAAAGGCATTGAAATCCAAATCTTCTTCTAGCGGCCATGGTAGGACTCTTCCTACCAATCCTGCAAAATGATGATTGTCCAATGTTGGAATATTAGGGGGCTAAATAGTCCTCTAAAGCAACATGAGGTTGCCAATCTCATGAAAAAAAAGAAAGTAGATGTTTGCGGTTTGCTGGAGACTAAAATGTCTTCTTCCAAAATCGAAACTATGCAAAAGCTTCGATTGAAGAACTGGAAATTTTTGTCCAATGTGCATATGTCCTCCTCAGCAAGAATTGTTGTTTTCTGGAACCCTCTTACTGTTATGGTGGATCTCATTGATTGCTCATCTCAAGGTATTCATGTGATTCTTCGCTGCCTTGTGAGCCATATTAGTTTTCAAGTCAGTTTTGTATATGGTCTGCACACTATTGTTGCCAGGAGAGATCTATGGGCATCTCTTCGTAATTGGTCGCCAGCTTGTCCTTGGATGATTGTGGGAGACTTTAACTCTATCTTATCCCAAGATGATAAGTTGCATGGGAGTGTTGTCTCTGCTTATGAGATCGCCGATTTCCATAAATGCCAGATTGACCTGAGTTTGTGTGATCTTCCTTATACCGGTTGTCATTACACTTGGTCTAATGGGTCTATATGGAGCAAAATTGATAGGGTCATGGTCAATCCTCTATGGTCTTCCCTTCACCAATCAGCTCATGTTCATTTCGACAATCAGGGGGCCTTTTCTGATCACTCATCTGCCACTATTCGAATTAATCCTCAAGTCAAGGGACAAAGGAGCTTCAAATTCCTGAATATGTGGACAACTCATCCAGAATTTGCCTCTATTGTTTCTGAGGGCTGGAACAGGGAGGTAATGGGGACTGCTATGTACTCTATTTGTAAGAGGCTTAAGTTGTTGAAAGCACCTCTTAAGCGGCTCAATGAACATCATTTCAGTCATATCTCTGAGAGGGTTTCTCGAGCTCAAACAGATTTGGATCAAATGCAGACTGCTCTTCATGGGGATCCCAATAATCAACAGCTCGCTCATGAGGATAAGAGACTCCGTTCAAATCTTCTGAGGCTCAAGTCAGCAGAAAAATTGTTTTTCAGCCAAAAACTGAAATGTGATTTTCTGAAGGATAGTGACAGAGGTACTGGTTTTTTTCATGCCCGAATGAGACAAAATCATAGTAGCAGCTTCATCTCTGCTATCCTTAGGGAGGATGGTTCCCCTACTTCTTCGGAGAGTGAGGTTGGTGATGAATTTGTCCAGTTTTTCAAGAAATTATACGGGTCCTCAACACCCACCTTACCTCTAGATAACGAGGTTGTTCTTCAAGGTCCATGCCTCTCTAATAGCTCTTATGAGACCCTGTTAGCTCCAGTAACTTGTGATATTATCCGAAAAGCTCTGTTTGGCATCGGCAATGATAAAGCTCCAGGGCCAGATGGTTTCACATCGCACTTCTACAAATCTGCTTGGCCAATTATAGAGAAGGATCTCTGTGGGGCAGTTCAGGATTTTTTTAGGAGTGGGAAGATGCTTAAGCAGATAAATCATGCTACCATCTCGCTTATTCCCAAATCAGCCCATGCTGCATCTCCAGGTGATTTTAGGCCTATCTCCTGCTGCAATGTGATTTATAAGGTCATCTCAAAAATTCTTGCTGATCGCCTGGCTATCGTTCTGAAGGATATTATTAGTCCTATGCAAAATGCTTTCCTTGGTGGTCGAGCTATGACAGATAATATTAATCTTGTGCAAGAATTACTCCGGCAATACAACAGGAAACGTACCTCTCCAAAAGCTCTCTTGAAGATCGATTTTAGAAAGGCATTTGACTCGGTTCAATGGCCCTTTCTCCGTGACCTTCTTCAGCACCTTGGTTTCCCCCAAAAGTTTACTGACTGGGTCATGCAGTGTGTTGAGACTACTTCTTTCTCGATAGCGGTGAATGGTAATCTTTATGGCTACTTCCCAGGCAAAAGTGGTATTCGCCAAGGTGACCCCCTATCTCCTTATCTCTTCATCACTTGCATGGAATACCTCTCCCGTATGCTTAAGAGCATTTCTAGGCAAAGGTCATTTCATTTTCATCCCCGCTGCAAGCCCCAGGATATTTGTCACCTTGCCTTTGCTGATGATATTTTGCTCTTGGCTAGAGGAGATAAAGCGTCAATCATGACTCTCCTTAGACAATTAGAGGTTTTTGGACAAGTTTCAGGTTTATTGATTAATCCATCTAAATCTTCCATATATTTCGGTGGGGTTGGTGATGTTTTAAAGCAAGATATCTTGATAACAACAAGTTTCACTGAAGGATCTTTTCCATTCAAATACCTGGGGGTTCCTCTTAGTCCTCATCGTTTGTTGGTCTCCCAATATTTTCCTCTAATTCATAAGTTGGAAGCCACAATTCAGAGTTGGGCGGGTACGCATCTTTCCTTTGCAGGGAGATTAGAGCTCCTGCGATCCGTCTTGTATGGTATGATACAATTCTGGCTAAGTATTTTTCCTCTGCCAGCTGCTGTTATCAAAGATATTATCCGTATTTGCAGAAATTTTCTCTGGTCAGGCTCAGTGGACAAATCGCACTCCGCTTTAGTTGCCTGGAAGACAGTTTGTAGGCCTAAGCATGAAGGAGGCCTAGGTCTCTTTGACATCAAAGCCAGGAATCACAGTTTCATGGTAAAGCATATTTGGAATATCCACTCTCAAAAAGATACAATCTGGGTTCAGTGGATAAATCATTTTTATCTGCAAGGACAATCTATTTGGAATGCCCAAGCTTCTAAAGTTGCTTCACCGCTCTGGAAAATCTTGATTTCCCTAAAGAATCAGCTTGTCCAAGATCTTGGTAGTAGTTCATCCGCTATTGATATGATGTCTTCTTGGAATGCGGGAGATGAGTGTCTATCGGCGAAGGCTTATGAACATTTCAGGCTAAGGGGCACAATTGTTCATTGGGATAGGGTGGTTTGGGAGCAATGGTCTTTGCCAAAACATTGCTTTGTGTTATGGCTTGCGGTGTTGGGTAAGCTCCGTACTAAAGACCGTCTCCATTATATTTCAGCAGACACAAGGTGTGTGCTCTGTTCTCAGGATCAGGAATCGCACCGACATTTGTTCTTCAAGTGTTCATGGACTTCTTCATTGTGGAATAATATTGTTTGCTGGCTTCATATTCCACATCGGATGGACTCCCTAACTAGTGCTCTTCAGACTCTTCGTCATAAGCGGAAGCTCTTAATTTCCAAGATGCGGTGAGCTTCTCTTGCTATTTCAGTGTACCTTATTTGGGAAGAGAGAAATAAAAGGGTCTTCGAGAACTCTTTTTCTTCAGTGGAAAAAGTTTTCAGGAGATTTCAAGTATTGTTCTTCACGGTATTTCACTTTCATGAAAAAGACCACTTCTCCATTGACGTGGGACGAGTGGGTGTTTTTCTTGGAGAGTTTGTGGTTGTTCAACCTTCTTGGTTAGATGTCAGCTATGGAGCTTCTTCGAATCAAATTGTACTCATGCTCTGTCTATGTTGCCTTCTTTGAAGGGCTTCTGAGTTGTCTCTAATATTGTTTGTCATTTCTTGAGATCTTGTGTTTTATCCTTGCCTCTCCCTATGTAGTTGGGTTGCAGGAAGGATCTTAGTTTTAATAGTTTTTTAGGCTTTGGGAGAATGTTCCCTTGTAAGCCCTATTATGTATTTTTTTTCTCTGTTTCTGCTGATTTATCAGCTTGATTCATTCTTTGATCTATACAAACTTACATTTGATAAAAAAAAAACCACTCCCTCTTCCAGTAGCGAGAGCCTCTAGAGAGAGAGGATTTATATGCTCTTACAGGTATCATTTATTTTTTCCAATGCTTCTCTTTTTTTTGTAAATACTGGCATGGGAGATGATCGATTTGAGGGTTTATTTGGAAATTAAATACTAACAGTAATATTGTTGTTGGAATTTATTTGTTTATGATGATTTTGCCCATGCTTTGTTAACACTTGGGAGTTGTGGGTCGTTGTGGGTATATAATTGCAAAGGAGAGAAAAGTTAGAGATGGGAGGAGGCGCAGACGAGAGGATGTTTTGGTTTTTTTTTTCTTTTTTTTCAACGGTTATTTTTTGTATTTGAATGTGTATTTTCGTTTCTGAATATGAGCTTGAAGCTCGAATCACAAACTCATAAGCTTTAATTTTTAGCTTTACGCCAAACATCGTTTTTATCAAATTTCTATGTGGGTCCCATGCATTGCTTCTGCTTTTAAGACTTTATCAAACACTAAATGCATAAGTTGATTGGCAAAAGTGGATGCCACCACGATGCCAAACAGGTAATTAATATAAAAAACAATACTAAATAAATCATAACCCGTGAACTCTTAACACGTGATTTAAAATATAAAATTACAATACTTTCACAAAAAGAAAAGAAAAAATCACAAAGTTTAAGTTCCAAGGTTTAAATTTAGATGATGAAATAAAAAATCAAT
Organism: Salix exigua; assembly: GCA_032356905.1. Classification (NCBI taxonomy): domain Eukaryota; kingdom Viridiplantae; phylum Streptophyta; class Magnoliopsida; order Malpighiales; family Salicaceae; genus Salix; species Salix exigua. Next base: position 6,390,537 of record CM063591.1, read on the forward strand.
TTAAAAATAAATCAAAGAAAATAACTCAATTTAACCTGAGTTCACTTTATTAACCTGTTGCCCTCAATATAAAATCATGATAAAAAAGTATTTTTTTTAACAAAAAAGAATGAAAATAAAAAAAAAACTAAGTTAACGAGAGTTAACTTGACGAATACATAACCTAGATAACACCATATAATGAAAAAAAAAGAAAAATTATAAAGTTCAAGGCTTAATACTTATGTCAAAGTATAACAACTCTCTAATATTCTCATTTAAAAATAAAACATTAATTTATAATCATTGAAACAATATAAATGTTTTTTGCATCAGCAAAAAATCATATCCTTGTCAATTTACTATGTGAATTTATCAACATTTGAAAAACAGTAAAAAAAATCATGAATTCAAAACTTGTTATTTTCTCTTGTTATGAATTGATAGGCCTACCATATATCATGAATATATATATATATATATATATATATATATATATATATATATATATATATATATATATATATATAGTTTTCTAGTTTTCAACTTCATTAAAATCATGTTCAAACTCCTTTTATAGCTTCAAATATGAATTGAAAAATAGATAAAGATCTTAAAATAAACCTAACATCAATTCTAATGAATTCCTTGATGTTACAACCAATGTTGCATCATGAATTCAACTTAATGTCTATGATAACTCGAACTACATTTTAGAAGCTAGAATTAAATTCAAAAAATAATACCCAAAGTGCTCGTGCTCATTTTTTATTGGTCGGCCTAATGAATTGTCAATATTCAATAAAGTTTATATGGTATGATATGTCTTCAACCTTGTATATTTAATTCTATCAACTAGAATTTTCTTAAAATTTATTCTATGTATAAATAGTGTAAAAAACTTAAAGGAACAAGATGTATAATCTCGATTAGTTTAAAATGCCATGAGAGTCTTCGTATATTCATGAACTTAGTTTTATCTTGTTGCTGACTAATAATTTGATTGCCAAGAACATATAAACTAAGTTAGAAAGGTTATTGATCCTACATGTGGTATAACACTGCTACAAAAAAAATAATCAAAAGACCATTTATTTATTGATTGCAATTATGATCGAGTATTTGACAAGAGGGTCTAAATATTTATAGGACTCAAAAGCAAATTATAGCTAAATATGTAGATATTTATATGGTAAAAATGCATATACAAATTTTTATAGTGACTTTAACTTGAAAAAACTGTATGTATTAGACTTATAGGGAAAGACATCTACCATATCATCAACCTACTAGTTCTTTTATTAATCTTAGATTCTTTTAAAACCTATATATAGTAAAGCTCTTACTCATGAGATGTATTTTGTGCTACATATAAGAAATGACTTAGATTTAGTTGTTACCTTAATCTTTATTTTTACATTATAATGCTAAGACCTATTCTTGTTTATTTTTTCACTTACAAACAAACAAGGACAAAGCTAAAAAAAATAGCCTTGGGGTAGATACTTTTTAATTTTGTCTTTATTTTTTTTCATCAAATTTTAAAGGGAATGACTTAGTTTATTACTGTATAGTTGGTTTGCTTGTAATTGTTAAGCCTATACTAAGAAACTTGAGCTTCACCTACTTTACTGAAAATACAATTTGACTTGTTTTTTCATGATTATTTTTTAAATAACATTATATTGGATAAATAAGAGCAATTAATTTTATTAAAGATAAATAAGAAATTGTGCATTAAATATAAGTTGACTTATTAATATTTGATTGATAAAAATTAAAAGATGATGGTTGCAAGTCTTTCAATATTCCATTTAGAAAGAGATTACCAAACATATTAACAATTAGTCTATTAACCACACTACATCTCGAGTCATAATAAAAAGTTTTAAGTACATGTAATATTTATGCAATGGTAATGTGTTTTATATATAAAAAAATAGATTTCAAAGAGATATTTAGACAATAAAACACTTGATTCACTTGAGTCAAATTATGCAAACTTTAAAATTAAGGGATAATCTTGAATTTGTTTTTGGGAAGCTTAATTTTGGATTAATTTGTTGTGAAAAGATGAAATCAGCAAAAAACACATTTAATTAAAAAAAATGAACTCGAGTCAACCAAGCAAAGTCACAAATAAAGCCATACACATCATCATATTCTATTTTGTTTTATCCAAAAGATTTTTTTTGGATTTAATTACACGGTAATAAGGTGCATGGTAATTTATTATACGAAACATAATTTTAAAAAGCAAAAAACCCGCTATAGGTTGTACTTTAATAAAAAAAAGGTAAAAAACGTATTCTTTTAAGTTTGATTAGATAAAAAAAAACATTGATAATAATTAGTAAAATTGTGTTTTTAAAAAATCAAATGACAAAAAAGCATGAAAGAAAAGGAAAAAAAACAAATAACAATTTGGACGATTAACTCATTACCTGCAATTTGACTCACAGACTCAATTGGCTTCAATAATTTGTTTCATATATAAAAACCCAACAGCGTGGGCCTAGACATTAAGTGGGTGTTTGGCTCGGCGGTGCGGCCTGCGGTTGAGCGCATCGCCGAGCCAAACATGTTTGGTAAATTTTGTCCTGCGGTTTTATACCCGTGGGACCCACTAAAATTGTGGTGTAAACATAAGTTTGCGAAACACATCAAAATGATGCTTTTCGCCCAAACCTTAACTACAGTACTCACCAATCAACATATCTCTCTCTCTCATCGATAACAAACAGATTTGCAAAACCATCGACCCAAACGCGGCCCCCACATGATCTCTCTCAAACCATCGAGAGTGAAATTGCTCCTCTTCTCTTTTATTCATTTACATCTCAACCAACTTCCACAACAAATCTCACTTCTCTTTCGTTCATCTACGCCCCTCGTCAACTTCTAATAAAAATCAATTCACGGTGCTCATTATCGTAACGAAAAAATAGAGAAAATGAGGAATTAAAAATACTATTTGACTTGAGTTGCTGTTTGTGGAAAAGAGAGGCAAAAAGATGGTGGCACGAAGCTAGTGATTCCACTCCTTTGATGGCTGTGAAATAAGAAAGGCAATAAATTATAAATTAGTGGTTTTTTTAACACTTTTTCATCTCTGGCATGCATTGAATGGAGGGAAGCTAAGAGCCTAATGGGATGGTTTGGAAACCGTTTCAACATCATTAATATATATATATATATATATATATATGATATTAAATTTCCATGCCAGTAGATATATATTTCATTTCTCTCTATCTTTATTAATAGAAAACATGATTTGTATGCAATTATTTCCAAATCTTAATTGTGGAAAATTGTAGTTGGTGGTACTGGTAAACAGGTTGAAAATTTCTTTGTTGTTGTTTTTTGTTTTTTTAAGAGAAATAGAGATTTTAAAATATACTTGGTCGCTAGATAGTTCCTCCTCTGTCCACCGTTGGATGTCTCTGAACTTTTGGTTGTCCAGCCAGATAGGGATTTGAAGTATGTTTAACCAACTAAGATATATTTGGTTTGGGTTGAATGAATTCTAAATCTTGTTGTTGCAACTATCAACCAGCTTGAGCCGCTTTCTTATATTAGAATCTATTTACCGTTGGATCAAGCTTAAATTATAGTATTGTGTGTGCCTTACTGATTACTAAATGTTCACAGGAGGGATCAGCCTGGTATTGCTCTGGTGGAGACGTGTAATCTTTTGAACAATATAGCTAAATTGTTCCTTCGACCAGTCAGAGCTGCCAGCTAGTTTGCCTTCATTGCACCGTTGGATCAATCGGAAATTTGGATATGTGGTGCATATGAGTGTTATTCATGTGCTGAACGGGGGAGATGAGAATGGTACACTTCAGCAAGGAGATATTGATGCTTAACATTAGCTCTTCAGTTTAAGGTCAGTCTCCGGTTTAACTCCGATCTTGGTAGATCCAACCGTTGAAATATCCTGAAATTTGAATATGTTTTATATAATTGGTATTTATACATATGAACCGTTGGGATGTGATATTTATCGAGTTAATTGTGATTTATTGCTATTACAATTACTGTTGGGTGCTATCTTGACAGCAAATTTGTTTGTATCCTTACATGGCTTCTAATCCAAAAGCCCCCCTTTTCACAGGAGCTTGGGCCGACAAGATAAGAGTTACCGACACTAACACTCGGTGCACTTTCAACCCTAGCCCTCTTTAGACGATTGTTTCTTGTCTTCAATTGAATGGTAGTTTATGGGAGAAGTCCGTCGTGGATTGGTGTCGATGCCTGGTAGGTTTCTTTCTCGGGAATAAGTTTTCTTTTCATGCAATGAATTCAATTGCTAACAGGATATGGAAAAGGTTTGGCCTTGAGGATGTGACATCCTTGGCCAATGGTTTTACAATGATTCGTTTCAAAACAGGAAATGAGTTACAAAAGGTTCTTGAAAATGGACCTTGGATATTTGGGGGAGGGGGAAAACCATTATTCTTCAGCAATGACACTTCGGGTTTGTCTTTAACATGAACAAGATCACCAAACTTCCAGTATGGATGCGGATTGTAAAATGTGGAACACTTGAATGTGAACATATGAACTCTTGAAATGAGTGTGATGACGTAAGTGATTCAAAAATACCAATGTACTGATTATGACCATTGATGTTGTAGGTGGTGCGGTCGGGATTGGACCATCGTCGAGACAGGAACGACCCACGGGTGGAGTAGGTAGGTGACTTGCACCTTTCTTTTTCATACATTGAATAAGAAAATACTTTAACATGAATATTACTCTATTATGTAATAACCTATATCATATTGTTGAAAGCGTAAATGTTGGCGAATGATTGATTAGCTTCGACTAATGACATCCGAATGGATGACCGGGATGAATGGTTGATTAGCTTCGGCTAATGGCATCCGAATGGATGGCCGACATGAATGATTAATTAGCTTCGGCTAATGGCATTCGAAGGGACGGGCGGGATGAATGATTGATTAGCTTCGGCTAATGGCATCCGAATGGATGACCGGGACGAATGATTAATTAGCTTTGGCTAATGACATTTGAAAAGGATGATTGGGGTGAATGAACGATTAACCTCGGTAAATATGCCTTAAGAGGATAGACGGGTTATTAATTATGGTTGTGTTGAGAACAATGTTTAAGATTTTGTAGATCCAGGATGATTGGATCGAGATTGATTTTAAGGATTTTGTTATTGTTTCCATACCATTACTCGTTTGTTCATTCATCGTTTGAGTTGTTACTATTTGATCTATTCTTGTTTGGAGCTATTCATCGTTTAAGTTGTTACTTGTTTGACTCATTCTTGTTTAATGCTTGAGACATGTCATTGTCTCGGGACATGTTACTGTTAAATTGATGCATTTATATGCATTACAAGCTAGTTGTACCAAGTACATGAAGAAATTATAAATGTTAATGCCTCCTGTAACTGTCATACTGTTTAGTTACCATTATAATTATCATTAAGTAATTACATTTTCTTAAAGTGGATCTTACATAAACATGTAGTATTATAGTTGCATAATTAGAAATTCATATAATTATAATGGATGAAATGTTGATTGTATGGATGATATTTTGATGATGTGAGGTAATCAGGTTTGCTGATTTCCGATACCATATATATATATATATATATATATATATAATCCGGTTTGTTACATCTTCACTATGGATTCTGTTCGTGATGACATTGCAAGTAGTTTGATAAAAATAAAAACAAATGTTTAATTTACTTGAATTATTAATTACATTATGTTATTATGATTATTAAATCTACCATATTTAAAAACAATAGATAGATAGATAGATAGATAGATTTGTATATTTGTGTATATGTATATGTCATTTAAAGTAAATTCATAAGTTGATATTAATATGAAAAGCATAGAACCAAACACACAAAACTGCTTTTCATTAAACCTCAAACTCAACCATGGTTTTAACCAAACACTTCAATTTCAGTTACGAAGCACAACTAAAAGCGTTTTTCATAAAATTGTTTTTTTCAACCTCGACCACAACAGCAACAGCTGTGCCAAACAGACCCTAAAAGAAAAAAAAATTGTATGCGTTTCGGGGCTTGACCCATGTTTTTTTTCCTTGAAGGGGTTGATGACTTGCCCTCTTTATTATTTTTCAAAAAAGACAACACACAATGTGTCATGTGCCTCCCTTTTCTATAATTCAGGGACGAGGGGTAATTGGAAAATTTACCTTTATTTTAAACTAATGTTTTATTTTATTTTTACTCAAAACACCACGAAAGTATCCTAAATACCTTGATAAGTCTTATATACAACCACCAAAAGCCCAAAAAATCAACAACAACTCGAACTCAAAATCATCCTTATGGTTTGATGTACCTTTCCGGGCAAGAAGGAGAAAAACACACCTAGGTGAAACTCTTCTAATTAAATGCAACCTATTGACACCAACATGATTATTTTGGTGGTCAAAATTGTCATGAACGAACACTTTCTCTGTCTACACCATAGTATAACGATTCACTCCTACCTTTTATAGCTAAAAAATAATTGAAAAACAAGATAAATGAACTTTGGGTACCAAAATTGATTTTTAAAGAAATTGATTAGACTAATTGCATGATAACTAAAAAATATAGAGGAATAAATAAATTCTTAACACAAAATTACCTTTTTTTTACTTCAATTATCTTTATTTTAATTTAACCCTTCTTAAAATATATGTATTTGAGTGCTAATCTAGGCTCAAAATGACCCAATCATGCAACAAAAAATTAAGAACTTGACCAAAATAAACCTTTTTGAAAAAGTTATGGATTTTGGCTAATGGAGTGAAATCTGTTCTAACCTATTTTCATCTTCTCTATTTGTAATAATGATTCATTAAAGCACTAAACCACGATGTTAGAGTAAAAAAAAATGAATTAATTAATTGGTAAAAAAAATTAACAAACACAATTTAAATAAAACTCATATATAATATAAGTGTTTAGAAACATATCTTTCTTTTAATACAGTTTATATTGAAATATAAAATGAAATAAAATATTCCAAAAATCACATAAAAATAAATTAGAAAAAACCCATAAAAGATGTTTATTAAAACTATAGATAATATGAGGCGTCATTTGTAGTTTATAATTTGAAATTTGAAGATTTTTTCTCGTTAAATAACTTGTAAGAGATCCCAATTGGACAAATTCTAAGAGTTTAGGAATTGTAAGAAATTGGCTTGATTCCAAAACGCCGGGGGCTAAACTGAAATTAATCATAAGAAAAGTAAAAAGGTAGGGCTTAATAAATAAAAGAAATTTAAATTAGAAGTAAAATAAAACAATTATAATAATAAAGTGACCAAAGTGTAAATAAAAAAGAACAGTTTAGGGTTTGGACAAACCCTATTAAAGCAGCCGCTTCTGCTGCTCTTCCGTGTTTGCCCATTTTTACCTCGCACACAGTCAGGGTTTCGATCTGCAGCTCTCCTCTTCTACATGGTAACATATATCACTCCTCTTCTTTCATGTACTCTTCATCTTTTTTCTTACAACGAGGTCTATAAGCGTAAAATGTTTGACTGATGATGTTCTGGTGTTAAATAATGCAACTTTTTTCTTCTGATGCCTATGCTTTTGTTTTTGTTGGGATGACGGGTATGCAATCTTACATCTCTGTGTGAATAAACTTCAGTCTTAGTATTTGTAGTTATTTATTATTATTATTTCTTTTACAGTGAGTGGAAAGGTATAAATTTTAGAGAAAAAAAGAAGTATCATTGCATTCTGTTCCGTGGTTCAGAAATTTGCGGATGATGGAGGAATTTTGTCCATTATAGTGGTTCTGAATCTACTGTCGGCTGTGAAAAGTAGAGTTACTCCAGATAATTAATTAAAGAGTACTCTCACTTTCAACCATTGTTAGCGTAGACGATTCAAGATGGGATTGGTCTAGAAATCATAATAAAGTCCAATTCACAAAGGTTAAGCTATAAACATCTGTATTGCTCATATTGATGTTCTTTCGGGAAAGAAAAGCTCATGGAGCACATGTGCTGAGATGGGTTTTGAGAAGTTTGGGACCATTAAATCCTTCATGAGCTCCAATTGAGGGTATTGTGTGGAAATGTTGGATTTACAGTCACCATACAGGGTATACATTGGTGGCAAAGACAGAAAAAAATAGTATTTTCACCATGCATATTTTTACGCATTGTTATGATTAACACCGTTCTTATCATGCATATTTTAAATAGTGTTCTTTGGTTTGTCACCCTTTTTGATTTGTTGGCTTATTTTTATGTTTACTACAGGCTCCCAAAAGAGGTGTAAAGGGCCCACTGGCATCAAAGAAGAAACCTGTGCGTGATATTCCTCCACCCCCTCTCTCTTGTGGCTGTCCTAATTTATTTTCGTTTAAAATTCTTAGCTACCTAAAGCCAACTAATTGTTTCCTGCAACTATCCCCTTAATTTCTAAGAGATTATGATTTGTGTTCAATTCATAAAACTTGCATGTGATGATTATAATTCTGCTTATATTGCCGTCCTTTGCAACTGAAGGTTTAGTGCACTGATGTTGATTAATTACAGGAAAAGGTAGTAAACCCTTTGTTTGAGAAACGACCAAAGCAGTTTGGAATTGGTGGTGCCCTTCCACCCAAGAAGGATTTGACTAGATTTGTCAAGTGGCCACATGTTGTTCGTATTCAGAGGCAAAGAAGGATTCTGAAACAGCGTTTGAAGGTCCCTCCAGCTGTTAACCAGTTCACGAAAACGCTTGACAAGAACCTAGGTAAATCTTTCATCCCTGATCTAGAAAAGCTAACGAACTTAGTTCCAAGGATCATAGATGTAACTGTATAGTCAATTATTCTTATAAATATTATGGTGCATTTACTTTTTAAATGATTGAAGCTGCAGATAATATTTACTGTTTTGTTTTCGTTGTTTCTATTACAGCTACACAGCTTTTTAAGCTTTTGCTAAAATATAGACCTGAGGACAAGGCTGCTAAGAAGGAAAGGCTTCTTAAGAGAGCACAAGCTGAAGCTGAGGGCAAGACTGTGGAAACAAAGAAGCCTATTGTTGTAAAATACGGTCTTAACCATGTTACTTACCTCATAGAGCAGGTATTGATGCTAGTATCTACAGTTTCTTTATTATTATTATTATTAATAAAGTGATAATAGATGTTCTGGTGCATTGTGTACCTTTTCTAGTTGGCCTTTTTGGGAGTTCAGATGTAATTAAGGTTTTATAGCAGGTTGACTGTTGAATTGATTGCTTTTTTTTCATCTCTTAACCTCACTCTTCTCATTTCTGTCAAATATATGGCAGATTTTGTGTTCTTGTCTAGCTAATGTTGTTGTTTTTCCTAAGACTTTACTTGATGCGTGTAGAACAAGGCCCAGTTGGTGGTTATTGCACATGATGTAGATCCAATTGAGCTTGTTGTTTGGTTGCCTGCACTGTGCCGGAAAATGGAGGTTCCTTATGCAATCGTGAAGGGCAAGTCACGTCTTGGAGCGGTGATTTCTCTAGACTTTTTCTATGCATTAAAATAACTATGAGCTTTTTGGTAAAAGGATCCTCCAGTACTATCTTTATGACTCATGTATGTTTATAAAACAGATTGTCCACAAGAAAACAGCATCAGTTTTGTGCCTTACATCAGTGAAGAATGAGGATAAATTGGAGTTTAGCAGGGTTTTGGAGGCAGTCAAGGTAATATTACTCCCATCTTTTTGCACTTTATATGTGGCATGTGGAAAGTGTATCCCAAAGGAGAACAAAGTTGTGTCAATTTCATGTTTGTAATCCTCCTGTCACAAGGAGTGGCAATTGGTCCTTGATTTGATTACCTCACAGTTAACTTGCTTGTTCTAACAGCATTGCTTTTGATGCTTGTGTGGTTTATTGATTGAAGTGGTTTTCTTTCTTTGACTGAATATCCTCTACTTTATTGACCCGCTTTTTTGAATTTGTTTCTTATTTCCATATTTCACTTTGGATCCCTGTATTTGCAGGCTAACTTCAATGACAAGTTTGATGAGCACCGTAAGAAATGGGGCGGAGGCATCATGGGATCTAAATCTCTGGCGAAGACCAAGGCTAAGGAGAGAGTCTTAGCCAAGGAGGTTGCCCAAAGAATGTCTTGAGCTGCTTCTAGCAAGCTATTGGATTGAAGCTTTAGCTTTAAAGGAACTTCCATGGATGATTTTAGCTCATCTTTCCCCCCGTTAATTGTTCTTTTTGTTGCTGTGAACAAGTTTTGCATTGATTTAGTGTGTGTGGGTGTATAAAATGGTATTATAAAACTAATTTTGATGAATTTGGCTTAAAAAAATCATATTATATCGTAGTCCTCAATTGAAGGAGGATTAAAAAAAAATGATTTAAAAAAGGAAAGGGATTGTCTCGGGCTGCTTGCTAATCTATCTATCTATTTATGTAAAAGCTATGATTTCATACCAAAAAAATAAATTATTTCTTTGGTAATCAACAAATGAATTTTAGTTAATTAGTAGCTGTTATGGAGCAAACAAATTAGGGAAAAACTAAAAATATTAAGAGAAACCAAACAGGCTCGATGCCTCCATGGGCCTATGTGCTTAGCCTGCTCTTAAAATTTTTTGTTCAAGAGCCAACCTTCTTTAATCCTTTCTATTACAAACGATGTATTTGTACGCACTTTAATTAATTTTCAAAAATAGTTTGCCGGTCCGTTTTCGATGACCAATGTCTTTGTAGCATATATATTTTCTTACCATTAAATGTCTTGAGATTCATAAAATTTGAGCCTGCATTCTGTCTTGTACCCGAAGAGCAATTACCACTACTTTATATTATGTATTAGATAACTCCCCTCGTGTTTTGAGAGAAGCAATTACCCTTCTATATTCTACAATAACATTCACCCTAATTTTTGTTTATGTTGAATTTAAAACAATATAAAAAAATTATAAAAAAGTATAATTTTTTATTTAAACCACACTACCCTCCTCAGCTTAAGACATGAAGGGATAGTAATTATGTTTTGTTTTCGTTTCTTTATTATGAAAGAAAGATTGTGCTTTTGCATGTTAAGACTTTGCATATATTTTTATTTCCCATTTTTTTTTTTGAAGTTCTTTTCTTTGCATTGTTATTGAGAAATTTCAACTAAAGCTTCCTTTTGGTCATATTAAAACAATATATATATATAACATTTAATGCATCATCTAGGGAATAACTAATGAATGGCTCAATACATAAAGAGAATATAAATAAATTATTTTTTATTATTTTATAATCATTTCTATTTCAGTAGCTAGATAAAACATCACAATGCCATTGTTTCCTCATGACCAAGGCCTACTAAATAGGGGCAGTATCAATTAAAAATTGATATCATTAACCATCATCTTAAACATGATTTATCAGGATATGCCAACATCAATCCACATAGTATAATTAACTATTAATTCATTGATTAATCAATCATATTGCAATTAAATACTGATACAAATGATTATTATTAATATCATTAATCTCTCCTACCGAGAACAACTAATGAAATTAAAAAAAAAACTCAATACCAATGATTCTTACTGATATCATTAGTCATACAGTGAATGAATAATCAAATTCATATAATATCGATATCAATGACTATTATTTTCTATAAACACACACACACATGTGTGTGTCATTTTTTTTAATACACAATTTAGTTCCAAAACACATTTCCATAATGATTTCATACACTATACATTAATTTTTCTTCCTCCTTTTTTTGGCCAACTTGGGTGAAACATGCATAAGAACAATCAAGACTCATCTTTTGTTTTTTTTTCTTTAATTTTTTTTCATTGATTTATCACCTTTAATTACAAGGAAAGCCTATAATGCAATTAAGAAAAGTATTCCTCTCCCTCCCATTTTCGAGTCTATTTGGCTGAACCTATGCATAAAAAAAGGAGTAATATTTTTCTTCATCTTGTCTCATGTTGACATTTTTCCATTGTTTATTTTTTATAATAAACATGTTTCAAGCATTAAACTACTCATTTAAACAATCAGATTCTCTAACTCAATTTCCCATAATACAAAACAATATACAATCCAATAAAATCCATATTAAAACTTTAAATTAAGCTTCCATTGGGTTTTCTCACCCCTTTAACGCAATACTTTAAAACGAAAATGGAAAGAGATGCAAGTTTTCCCTTGATCTTTCTTTCCTCTCTTTTCCCTCATGAAAACTTCCCCCTCTCAAATAACCATCACCAAGGTTGTCAAAATCGCAGTTTTAATACGAAATGGAATTAATTTTTAAACTCGGATTATAAAATCATATGTAAATATTTCCATACAAAAATCATAAAATCACAGCTAAAATCGTGTTGGTAGAAAAATTATAAGTAAAATATTTTTGAATACAATACATTATAATTATGGCCATAAAACATCATTTGTTAAGGTTCATACATAATTAAAATAACTTCAAAATACATTTCATAACAATTACGTCCATAAAATTTCATGAGGTAAAAACTAACAAATTTAAAACAAATATTCTGTTGGCGTGCTATGTAAACTAAAATCAGTATATTACCATCATCTTCTTCCCTATTTCTAATACATTCATCAAAAGCATTACTATTGAAAACATTATTAGTACTACTACTGGTACCAACACTGATATTGCTAGTACTAGCTTTAGCTCCAACTAATTATTTCAACATCAGCACATGAAAATGATCTAAAAACATCAAAACAAAATTAATTTAAAGTAAAAAATAAAATAAAAATTTATTTCTTTCAAAAATTTGAAGTATAAATTTTAAAGTTAATATTTAAATCAATACATGACAATCAAGAAATTTTTATTGTCTAAGAAATGGTTTGTGCATGCATTTAAAAAATATTGATTTTCTTAATTTGATTTTCAAACATAATAATGATTTTCAAACCTTAACAACGAATTATAAGTGATTTCACCATCGGAGAAGGTAGCTTGGGATCGTAAAATCGGACCTAATCAGTCCGATTTTAGGATTTTTTTTTATTTTAATGATTTTGATCTGATTTTAACGAGGTCCAATTTTTCTACCTGATTTTACCAAGTTTGTTATTTGCCTTGTAAAATCATACATGATTTTAATAGCAATGACCATCACTATAGATTTTGATTTCAATTTCCATTTCCTAGGTTAAACCTCTTTCTAACCCCTTTTGATATTTTTTTATGAAGTGTTTAGTTATGAAATTTAAAGAAAAATCGAAGAAATTGAACTAGACTTCCTCCTTTCTTCTTCTTTCAATGGCTGACCAATCTTTTGCTTTTTTAAAAAGCCAATAGTGTATTTATATCAAAACAAGTTACAACTATTTCCTTTTCTTTTAAACTTGGGTTTTAACTAGTGTCCTGTCTCATCAATGTTCTAAAAAAACAAATTATAGTATAATCTAAAAGAGCTCAGAGATATACTGTTCACTATGAGTGTTTTTCCTGTTCATTGTAATAGTAGCTTGGTTCGGTTCGGGTTTTGGGTCAGTTCAGTTTAAATGTCGGTTCAGTTCCTTTTTTTCCCCAGTTGTTGCCTCGGTTCCATTTCTCTTTTTTTTAGGTTCTCACTCATTTTTTTCTCCTAGGTGACGCCGTTTCTCTCCTTTTCTCTCCTCTCATTTCATTTTCTCTTCTTCTTTTCTTCCGGGCTCTGCCGTTTCCTTTCTTTTCTTTTTCTCTCCTTTCCTTTTCTCTTCTTCTTTTCTTTTGGGCTTCGCCGTTTCCTTTCTTTTCTTTTTCTCTCCTTTCCTTTTCTCTTCTTCTTTTCTTCTCGGCACCATCGTTTCCTTTCTTTTCTCTCCTCTCCTTTCCTTTTCTCTTCTTCTTTTCTTATGGGCTCCGCCGTTTCCTTCCTTTTCTTTTCTCTACTTTCATTTTCTCTTCTTCAACCAGGAGGAAAGGGGACCACGAAGAGTTGGGAACAAAGTTTTTTCCCAAATCGAGGTAGAATTTTTCCCAGCTGTTGCCTGGTTCCGTTTCTCTCTTTTTTAGATTGGGAGCAGAAATCACTAATGCAAGGAAGAGATTGAGGTGTATCTAAAAAGATGTAGATTTTTTTCCTGACTTTCTGAATAAAAAAGATGTATCTAAAAAGACTGGGAGCAGCTCTCAGCCGTTTGCTGGCGAGAAGAAATGGGTAAGTTGCAATTAACATCTTTTCATTCCATCTTCATTCCATCTTCAGTTGTGCTGAGTGTTTTCTTAACTTCTTTGCAAAATCACTAATGCAAGGAAGAGATTGAGGTGATGGTGCAGGAGGCTGAAAAGTGCAATTCCAGTTGAGAGGTTTATTTAAAGCCTTTTTGAGAACTACAACTTCACTAGAAATCTGGCCATGAATAACAACAATTATATGCCGCAGTTGTACAAAGCTAATGGCACAACTGCCGTATATGTTCGTGTGGAATTTTGTGTGCATTTGGGACAGATTTTTCTTGAATACAAATTTGCATTAAATGCACCGCGTAGCTACCGGGTACTAACCCAAATAATTTCAGCTATATTTCAGCTATATTCTGATTTTTTTGTCCTGACCAATATGGGTTTGGTTGTTTATTTATTGTTTTCTTTCACTTCCTTTGGATATGGATGCTAATAAATAATTATTTTTTATGTCCTCAATGATTGTTTTTTGTCCAGTATGGGTTTAATTGTTTATTTATTGTTTTCTTTCACTCCCTTTGGATATGGATGCTAATAAATAATTGTTTTTTTATGTCCTTAGCACTGTTTTATGCCGTGTATGTTCGTTTGGAATTTTGTGTGCATTTGGGACAGATTTTTCATGAATACGAAATTGCATTAAATGCACCGAGTAGCTACTGGGTACTAGCCCAAATAATTTCAGCTATATTTCAACTATATTCTGATTTTTTGTCCTGAGCAGTATGGGTTTGGTTGTTTATTTATTCTTTTCTTTCACTTCCTTTGGATATGGATGCTAATAAATAATTTTTTTTATGTCCTTAATGATTGTTTTTTGTCCAGTATGGGTTTGGTTGTTTATTTATTGTTTTCTTTCACTTCCTTTGAATATGGATGCTAATAAATAATTTTTTTTATGTCCTTAGCATTGTAGCTACTGTTTGCTGATGTTGGGTGCGTGAGTATTTTGTGTTTTTTCATTTCTTTTTCTGTCATCAGCTGCATATAAGTTGAACCATGCTTCTCGATTTTTTCCCCAAGCTAAGAGAGAGTTAGGCTAAAAGAAAGCTAAAAGAGAGCTGAACTGGTGAGTTTTATGTTGCTTTCGTTTTATGTTTTTTTTTCCTTTGTTTAATTTTCAATTTTTGTTTGTTGTTTTTCTTTTTTAGATCATGTTTTCCATTTTTTTCCCAGTCTTTTTGTGCAGAGGTAGATTGCTGTTTTTCTACCTTTCTTTGTTGTTTTCCTTTTCAAGGTATGATGGAAGTTATTTTCTGATACTTTTTTTTAATGTTATATTTTTTTTGTAATGATTTTTCGTTTTTGGTGTTGATTTGGCATTTGTTGAGGTTTTTAGGGGTTGCGAGTTGTGATTGCTGCTATTTTTCAATTCTCTATGAGGTATGTCTTCTTCTGCAATTGGAATATTATTTATGTTCATAATAGATTTCAAAGCTTTGTATAGATTTTACGCTTTTATTATGCTGGAATTTAGTTTTTCGGATTTCATTGTGCATAATTTAATGGTAATGGACATTGTGTTGCTTTTGTGAGCTGTTTTTTTCAATATTATTGCTGCTGCAATATTGTTGAGTTGTTTAAATAGATTTAATGTTTAGTTTTATCAATAATTTGTTTGTGAAGATTGATGTTTGTGCTTAATGTCCTAGGGTTTTTCCCCATTTGTTGATGAGAAGCATGACTGTTTTGTTTTTGTTTTTTCATTTGTCATTATTTTTTGAGTATCTTTTTTTACACTTTAAAATTTATTATTTCCTCCAATCCATGTCATTTAGAAAATGTTTTTGTTCTATAAACAATTATGAAATTACAAGATTAATGCTTTGATTAGCTGCTTAGTTGTGTTTGCTTTTGGCGGATAATTTTTGTCTTTGATTTGTTATGGAATTAGAAAATCAATGGCGATGATTGCTTGCTGAAAAATAATGCATGGGCTTAATGTTGTGGAAATTTGATTTTTTTTATTTGTTGCTGTTTTTTGTTTTTGCCTTCTACAAACAATTATGTTTTTTATTGTTTTCGGAATTAGGGAATTACTGTTTAGTTTTGTCAATGATTTTAGATAAGTTTTTCAACCAAAGAAACTCTTATTTTCTTCTTTGGAACTATAATGGCTGTGGGCAGAAAATACAGAATTATTAAAAGCATAAAAAGGAGAAAAGAAAAGGAAAACAATGCAACAATTTGGAATAATGAGTGCATAACACCGAAATTCTATAGATAATACATCAAATAATATAAAACACACATAATAAATAGCTTAAATTCTTGCAAGATTGCTCTCCCAGACCAAAAAAAAGTATCAAAATCAAAACCTTTTATTGATAAAATTATTTTAGATTTGATGTATGCTTAAACTATGGAGAATAACATGGATGTTTTTGATGTTTTTTTTCCTATCTATCGATGTTTTTGTGTTCGGCAAATAATTTCTCTCTATAATTAGTTGAGGTTAATAAATTGATGTTATTGTTGTTGTGTTTTTTTAATTGTCGTCAATGCGTTGTTAAATATTAATATTGTTTACCTTCGGCGAACAATTATGTTTTTTTATTTGTGATGGAATTAGAAAATTAATGTTTTGTTTTCTCAATGATTTGTTTGCGAAGATTGATATATGTGCTCAATGTTGTCGAAATTTCATTTTTTGGTATTTCCTAGGTTTTTTCCTCAAATAGTGTAATTTTTTTTTCTTTTCTCTATTCCCTTCCTTCCTTTTCCATTGGTTCATGATAACCATGGTTGTTTTTTGGGTTTTTTTTGTTTGTCATTATATTTTTCAGGTTCTTTTCTTTATGCTACAATTTTTTTTCCTTTAACCAATAATTCTATGTTGTACATAGTTACGAGATTACAGAATTTCTTATGTTGTTATACGTTTTCATTCGCTATGGAATTCAACAATAAATTGTAGTTGTTGTTGTTTTAACTTAGAATATCATGCGCTGGGAAATGGTTTTTGTGCTATCGATTGTTATGGGATTGATGTTTTGATTCAGTGTTGTGTTTTGTTTGCCTTCGGTTGCTTGATTAAAAAATAATGTATATACTTAATGATGTTCAAGTTTTTTTCTTTATTTCCTTGGCTTCTTTGCCATTAGCTCATGATAAGAATGACTATTTTTTAGGATTTTTACCCGTTTCTCATTATATTTTTACGTTTTTATTTTTCCCTTTATACTACAGATTTTTACAAGTTCTTGCGCTGTATTGCCTTTGATCCATGGTTTTGTATTGTAAATAGTTATGGGATTAGAAGATTGGTTTTTGGAATTGATGTTGTTTTTGTTTGCCTTTGACAACCAATTTTTCTTTTTAGCTAGCTATCACATTAGAAAATTATTGACGATTATTGCTTACTGAGAATTATTGTATATGCTCAATGGCGTGGAAGTTTTAGATTTCTTTTCTGTGCTTGCTTTATCTTTATTTCGAGGTATTTAGTTTTATTTTGAAGTTTCGATTTTAGTTTTGCTAGGAATTATTTAGTTTTTTAGCAAAACACTTTAGTGCAATGAGCATGTCATTCTCTTTCATGTACTGAGCATGTTATGTTGTCTTCTTTTTTATTTACCTTTAATCAATTATATATATTTACATTGCTTTTTTATATAATTAATAGATTACTAGGTTGGATTTTTCAAACCTTTAAACAAGTAGTGTAATGACAAGTCATTGGCAAAGACTACAACCAAAGCACCACAATGACACCAATTTGTGCACATCTCATGACGTCGATGAAGTTTTTTATAATTTTGGCTAAAGTCCTTTGTTTTGTTTACTTTCGACAAACAATTTTACTCTTTGATTATCCATGGAACCAGCAAATCAATAGCAGTGCTTTATTACTGAAACTTAATATGTGTGCTTAATTTCATGAAGTTATAGATTATACCATACCCTTATAAGTTGTTGAGTTGCAATGACAAACAACTTAAATAAACTGATGAAAATAGAAAAAAAAAAGAGTTATAGTCGATGCAATTTAGCATTTACTATCATACAATTGCAAATTATAGTTAAATTAAAATTCAAGTTATAACCTAAGAAGTTACATGGTCAATCATTGTTTTTTTAGAAATTTTCTCCATGTATCGCAAAAACCTAGACAAGTTTCTTAAATTCATTTTTCCTGCCTATAGACAAGTTGTGAATTTGTCAATATTTTCTTCAGTTTTTTTGCAATGTCAATGAATCCTACAAGTGTTTTGATACATAGTACCGCAACGAAAATTCTGCGTGTTCTACCTAAGGTTAAGCTTCTTTTTTTATAAAACACTTTCATGTAGTAAGCATGTTATTTTTTCCCGTTAAAATAATAATCGATCATCTCTGTATAGCACAATATCCTTTCCTTTCATGTAGTTAGCATGTTATGCTAGCTTATTTTTTATTTACCTTTAATCAATTATATATGTTTACTTTGCTTTTTTTTAATAGAATTAATATATTGCTAGGTTGGATTTTTCCAACCTATAAACAAGCGGTATAATGACAAGTCGTCGACAAAGATTGCAACCAGAGCAACACAATGACACTAATTTGTATTCGTCTCATAACGTCAATGAAGCTTTCTATATATCTAATTTGATCCTAATTAACAATCATGAAATCGTTGAAATGCAAAACTATCATGAGCTAGAGCTTGGTTGCTATCAACCACAATCAAATGATCCCCAAACTTCATGTCATTCTTCAATTGCAAAGGCGTCAACATCTCACTCCCTTGATTGTAGCGATAATTACGTCGCTGATGATCATGCTTTTCCCAATTCAAGCAATTATGACCTTAATTTTCAACCATCATCAACTATGTCATTTGGTCAAGCTGAATATCAACAAAAAAGAAAAAGTATGTTGTGTCTCTTTTTGCAGTTTTTCTTTGTTTTCATCCGTACCAAGTTGTCACTTTTATATTATTTTTTAACCGGTGCTACTTTTTATAGGATCTTCTCTCTCTTACATCGATTTTGGTTAGAAGAAATTTATGTGTCGACACTGCAAACCTCTTTTTTGGGTTGAAGAACGCCTTGCACGTTCATCAAAAAGAAATCCGACCTTTTCACTTTGCTGCCTCAATGGTAAAGTTTCATTACCACGTGCACATTCAACCCCAGAGCCTCTTAACTATCTTCTTAATCCATCAAATGGATCTGCATCAAGGAAATTTAGAGATAATATACGAGCATACAACTCCATGTTTGCTTTGACATCAATGGGAGCAAAACTTGATCACTCTGTTAATGAAGGACATGGTCCATATGTTTGTAAGATTAATGGACATTGTCATCATTTGATGGGTTCTCTTTTGCCAGCAGAAGGTGATACACCTAAATTTGCACAACTATATATCTATGATGCATCAGATGAGTTAGCTCGCGGATGAGCTCATTCATATCAGATGGAGGTTCATCTTCTTTGGACGCATCTATTGTTGGTGATTTAATGCTGATGTTAGATGATATTAATGAACTGGTTAAACTTTTTAGAAATGCTAAGCAAAGGCTCCTGTGATAACCAGACCAATTATAAATTACGGTTGATTGGTAAAAGAGATGATGACTCTCAACAATATGATGATCCATCATCGGATGATATTGGTGGATTAATTGTTGGGGATATTGGTAATTTCCAATCTGAACATGATAGGACTCTTCAAAGAATTTCTAAACTGCACCCAAAATTTATGGCATTGCAATATCCATTGCTTTTTCCTTATGGCGATGATGGGTATAAATGCAACATAATCATGGTTGATCAAGATCATCAGCCACAAAGAAAACGTTCACGGGTCCCTATGAGAGCGTATTATGCCTATCTTATTCATGAGAGGGCAAATTTTGAAAACACCATCATAAAAGGTGGCCGTCTCTACCAACAATTCTTGGTTGATGCTTTTGTCAATGTAGAAGAAGATCGACTTGATTATATAAGAGCTAATCAAAGTGATTTAAGGTCTGAAATCTATAAAGGGATACATGAGGCGATACTTAGAGGAGATGTTGAGGGTAATGCTACTGGGAAAATCATTGTCCCATCTTCCTTAATTGGGAGCCCACGTTATATGATAAATAATTATCAAGATGCAATGGCTATTTCTAGAGCTTACGGAAACCCCGATCTTTTTATTACATTTACATGCAATACATGTTGGCCTGAGATTCAAAGAGATATCAGAAAATATAGACCTTACAAACAAGAAGATAAGCCTGATATTGTTACAAGAATCTTTCGAGCAAAGGTAATGGATATGATTGCTTATATAAAATCAGGCGAACCATTTGGCAAAACAATTGCAGGTGCTTATGCCTTTCTTTTTCTATTTGATGTTTAGTTGATTATAAATTCTATACTATTTTCTATAATTTTCTAATGTTTTATCATTTAAAAAAAAAGATGTCTGTGCAGTTGAGTTTCAAAAGAGAGGGCTTCCACACACCCATCTTCTTCTATGGTTAGATGCAGAATTTAAATGTCGAAGCGCTGACGATGTTGATTCAATTGTTTCAGCTGAAATTCCTGATAAAAACACTGATCCCATTTGTTATGATATTGTATTGAAATTTATGATCCATGGTCCATGTGGTTTGCCAAACCAAAAATCTAAATGCATGAAAAACGGAAAGTGCTCTAAATCTTTTCCAAAGCCGTTTAGGACAACAATAATTTTTGATGACAATGGCTTTGTCTACTACAAGCGTCGCCAACAGCTTGTGTGGTCAAGAATGGGATAGAGCTACACAACAACTATGTTGTTCCATATAACAGAGAATTGTTATTGAGATACCGTGCACACATCAATGTTGAGATATGTTGTCAGTCCATGCTCATAAAGTATCTTTTCAAATATGTTAGCAAAGGATCAAATAGGTGTCGAATGGTTGTGCAAAAAGAGAATGATGATGAAATTAAAGCTTATCTTAACTGTCAGTTTATATGTCCATATGAAGCTGTTTGGCGTCTTTTTCAATTTCCTATCCATTCAAGACATCCTCCAGTTGAGCGTTTAAAGGTTCATTTGCCATTAGAGCATAACATTGTTTACTTAGGAAATGAATCGCTGCTAAATGTAATGAAAAGACCCGGACTTCAAAGAACAATGCTCACAGAATGGTTTGAATGCAATAAAAATGATTCAGTTGTACGAGACATGTATTATATGGATTTTCCAAACAAATTTGTTTGGGATTCCAGGCAGAAACAATGGTCTAAAAGAACAAGAAGTTTTAGCCTTGATCGCCTAACATATATTCATCCTGCAGCAGGAGAACTATATTTCCTAAGGTTACTTTTAACTCACGTTAAAGGGGCTCAAAGTTTTGATGATCTCAGAAAAGTTGCAGGGGTTTTGTATCCAACATTCCAACTTGCTTGCAAAAGCTTAGGGCTTTCAGGAGATGATAAAGAATGGGCAGATGCTTTGAGCGAGGCCATTTTAACTGCAACATCTCCACTAATTAGACAGCTGTTTGTTAGTCTGGTTCTCTTTTGTGAAGTTAGTGACCTAAATGAATTATTTCATCAGTTTTGGAGATCCATGTATGATGATACTATACATCGTTTTAGATCAACTTTGAACATGCAAAATTTGTTGATGTTTGATGATGAGTTGAGAAACTATGTGCTTTATGAACTTGAATTGCTTTTCAATGTTGCGTCGACTTCTCTTGAAAAGTACAAGCTTCCAATGCCTAATGCAAGGCTACTAGCAGAAATCAAAAATAAGTTGCTAAGGGAGGAGCTTAACTATGATATAGCTGATCTTAAATCTCAGCATTCCACAGCTTTCCCAATGCTTAACCAGTGCCAAAGAAATGTCTATGAATATGTTCTTGCAACAGTCATGCAAAAAAAACAGGCTTTGATATTTGTTCATGGGCATGGTGGGACAGGAAAAACTTTTTTATGGCATGCAATAATAAGCAAGATTCGATCTGAAGGATTGATTGTGCTTGCAGTTGCATCATTTGGGATAACATCATTATTGTTGCCAGGAGGCCGTACAACGCACTCACGCTTTAAAATACCGCTAAAGATTTCTGAAACATCATCATGCGAGATAAAAAAGAACACAAACCTTTCACATCACTTAGAGATGACATCTCTCATAATTTGGGATGAGGCTCCAATGAATCATCGATGTTGCTTTGAAGCATTAGATCGTTCATTACGGGATATCCTTGCTTATGATCAGCCATTTGGTGGCAAGACAATATTGCTTGGCGGAGATTTTAGGCAAATCTTGCCAGTCGTTACAGGAGGAACACAGGAAGATATTATCCACGCTTCTTTAAGTAGCTCACCACTATGGCATCAATTTAAAATTTTCACACTAAATGAGAACATGCGCCTTTCATCAAATGGACTTTCTGATGTTGAGAGGATTGAATTGCAATTATTCGCTGAATGGATCCTTATGATTGGCAATGGAGAAATATCTGGCATCCCATTTGAAGATGATTATGATACATCTCTAATCAAGATACCACCAGATTTGCTTTTAGATGCAGATTCTAACCCTATTGCATCTATGGTTTCTTCAGTTTATCCTTGTATCAACAATCATTGTCTGGATTCTGTCTATTTTCAAGAGAGGACAATTGTCACTCCTAAAAATTCTACAGTTTCCATGATCAATGATTTCATCTTCGACATGTTGCCAGAAAACAAGCATGTTTATTTAAGTGGCGACAGTGTTAACACATCGTCAACTGATGCAGAAAATGTTAATTTGCTATATCCAGTTGAATTTCTAAATCAACTTGAACTTAATGGAGTCCCTTCACACAAGCTTTCTTTGCAAGTAGGAACACCAATCATGTTATTGCGGAATTTAAACCCGTCAGCAGGTTTATGCAATGGAACAAGGCTTTTGGTAACACAACTAGCCGACAAAGTCATTGAAACTCGGATAATAACAGGTTCCAGTGTTGGTAGCCATGTATTCATCCCAAGAATTACATTCCCGGTAAATGATGAAAGATGTGCATACACAATAAGAAGAAGACAGTTTCCAATTCGTCCATGCTATGCCATGACAATAAATAAAAGTCAAGGACAATCTTTGAAGGTTGTCAGAGTTTTTCTTCAAGAGCAAGTTTTTACTCACGACAAGCTTTATGTTGCTCTATCAAGGGTGACATCGAAAAAAGGGCTGAAAATAATTACACTTGATGATAAAGGCAACCCTCTTGATTATGCAAAGAACATTGTCTACAAAGACATTATTAGCTCGGTCATAAAAAGCTAATATTATAGCATTGGAATACTAATGAAAATATCTCATATGGTGCATTCAGTTTAATCACCCTTTTCAAGGTTCGACATCAAATCTTAAATTTGTTTTACATTTTGAAGCTATGTTTGATTATGACATGTCTTTGTCATTGTTCCTTTCCATATTTCATCCATGTTCATGCTCTTTTGTGTGTTGTTATCAAATGCTTTTTTTTAATTTTCCCTTTCTTTCTTATGGATGTTATTTTTCGATCCTCTTTTCTTATTATTGATGTACCAGTTTTTTTAACAGGAATATGGTTGTGCGAATTAAGGATATAAAGAAGTATACCTTCTATCCATTGATGCGGGCACGAGTTTGTCGTGTATGGATTTTAAGATTTGAAAAACAAGTCAGCAGTTTTAATTGTGTTTTCTTGGATAATCAGGTATACTTTTTTTCTTATTCAACTTTTTCGTTCATGCATATTAAAACAAGAAAATCATACTTTCCCATCTATTCTTTCCATTTTGTTTTAACGTATATCCAATAATCAACCAAGATATATTATTTGTTTTGTTCTTGGTTTTGTATCAAATGCTTTCATGATGCAAATGTTATCATCTAATTAGATTTTAATCGTTATTTAGCACTTATTTTTTATGCATAAAATAATCATTGTTGTTTTAAGGGTGGAGCTATCCAACGATCATCAAAAGCAAGAGATGTTCCTCATTTTGCTGATGCAGTTATTAAGGGTCTTTATTATGAGATTAGAGGTTTTTACACCTATGAAAACAGATCAACAAATGTAGTTGTTGATAATGATGTTGTTGTTAAGCTTAAAACTTCAGTCAAATTTAAAACTGTTGATCCTCTCACACTTGAAGTGCCAAGATATTACTTCAACTTCATTGACTTTGGCCATAGTCTCTCTCTTAGAAGAGGTTCAAGAGTTCTAACAGGTTTGATTAGTTTATTTTACGTTATGTCTAAGTTATACACAACTTTGCTATATTGTTTATTACGCACAATAATTTTGAATAAAGATGAACATATTATATTATTCAGATGTTCTAGGAAGGCTTAAAGCTATTCAACCGCTTGAACAAGTACTGGTTCAGGGCCAAACATTAGAAAATAAAAGAGAGTTTATCCTTGAAAATATAAGGTTTGTTAGCAAACTCAACAATTTTTTTTTACTATATTGTTTTGTATAATGATGTTTTATTGATGTTTATTAAAGGGGTGATGAAATGCGTATAACTCTATGGAGTGATCACGGAAGGAATTTTGATGATTCAACTCTTAAAACGTTCAAGTCACCAATTATGATAGCTTTTGCAGGATTTCGTGTAACAGAATATCGAGGTTTCAATATCTTACACTGCCAAAAACTCCACATTTTTATATACGATGTTACTTCTTGCTATATTTTCTGATTTCGCTGCCCCATTTCAATACCAACTTCTACAACCACTAGGTCAACCAAATTTAAATGGAACAACTGCTTCTCTTTGGTACATAAATCCTGACATACCTGAAGTGTTGCCTTATCATCATCAGTAAGTTTTTTCTTTAAATTTAAAATTGATTTTTAATAATTTCAATGTTTTATTTATATTTTTTGTAATCTAATTGCATATCAATTCTATTATAAAAGCTTCGAGAAATTGCATGTTGAAGTGCACCAACTTCCTTCATCATCGAACGCTGTTTTGAAATTGGAAGACCATATTATTGAAAATAGAAAAACCATCAAAGAAATCCTTTGCATGAATCCATATGAGCACAAGGTATTATTATTATTGATATATCTTTTTTATCCCTTCAAATTTATCACCATTGCTTTTTATGTGAAAGATACGCTACCACTATTTCCCCTCTTATAATAGAATATCAGGTTCACATGTCGTGCATCGATTGCTGATTTTGATCTTTTTAATGGATGGTGGTATCCAAGTTGTCCTCATTGCAATAAAAAACTAGGTGGCACTGCTAACAATCCAATTTGCATGGATCATGATGCAATAACATCTTTACCTGTGCCATGGTTAGCTTTCCTTTCGATATCAAATTTAATAATTCAGTATCTATTGTTTATGCACAACCAATATTTTCTTAGTGTATTAACTTTCAAGCATCATTTTTGCACCTTATATAGGTTTCGTCTTGATTGTGTTGTCACCGATGAAATAGATGTGACAAACTTTCTCATGGTTGGAAAAGTTGCAGAAAACGTTTTTGGATCATCAGCACATCATTATGTGTATGATAGAGGTTTCAATGACCCATCAAAGATTGCACCACCCATGGCATCAAAGCTAAACAAGATATATATCTTTCAATTGCGGTTTGGAACATTTCGATCAACAACAAATCGATGTGATACTGAACCAAGTGATGTGCAGCTGTCTCAAATGTCAAATGCTGATGAATTTATTCATGTGTCTGCTTTGTCAAGCACATCCGACCCTTCAACACCCGCCGGTGCTACTCAGAAAAGCAGCTTCTCAGATTCACCATTGACAATTAATCCACTTAGCACACAACAACTGCAAGGTGTTACTTTGAATGCTGGAACTAAGAGAAGACTTGACTTCAATGATGATGAATCGCAGCAAAGGTTTGTACATTATGCTCTAAACAAATAAACAATTGTAATTAATTTTTCTTTATCCATACATTTAGCTTATCTTTTTAAGAAAATATATTTTCACAGTAATGAACAATCAAGCAACTCATCAAAAGATAATGTCTAAGCACAAGCGCATCAATCAACGGACAAACCATCAAAGAAACAGAAAGCAAATGTTTTCACCTAAATAAAGGTATGTTTGATTTCAATTTTTATCACTTTGTGATGCTTAATTAAAAACCTATATTGACCGCCCATAAAACCGCTTATTTAGCTGCCAATAGTTTACAAAGGTATAGTTTAAGATTCCAAACAATGACCTACAATTTTTATTTATCTTGCATATTACAATAAATAATTTTGGCAATTAATTATAAACCTATCAATTTAATCATATTTGTTTTGTGAAAAATCTCAGCCTATAAATAATTGTCTTTTCTTTTGTTGCAGAAAACAAGACTCAAGGCAACGTTAAAGTTGATGAAGCTGCTGGAAAATTTGCAATAGTTTCCTCACTTTTGTGCTCAAAACTTTTTGCATCAGTTACCAATTTCCATATCTTCAAATATGAGGTTTCGGTGTTGATATTGTTATGCTTTAATATGTTAGTATGATCCAGCAGTTATGTATTTTGTTTTCTATTTCTATGAAACCATGTACATAAAACAAAGCATTAGGGGAATGATATATCTTCCTCCAACTTTATGCTAAAAAATATTTGGAAGCAATTGTCCAAGATGTGATATTATATTTATTAAAGGACAAAATATATTAATTATGTTGTTTGTTTGTTTTTAGTGCCCGCAACGAAGTGCGGGCAATCAAACTAGATGTATCTAAAAGTTTTAATCTTTAAAACTCCATCTCTACATTAATTATCATTGTCTTATTTACCATTTTATTTTAGAGGTTTACATAAAAGCTCTTTATTGTAAGTCTATAGTGTTCACCACCCATAGAAACCCTTCATCTATTAAAACCAAGAATTCAGTGTTCTTGCTATATAGTAACATGGGAACCACTTGCTTAGGATATTCATGTTGAGAAATTGGTTGTTTCCATAGAGAAGCAACTTCTGTCGGACATGTTCTCCAAGAAAAGATGTATCGCTTGATTGCATTTAGACATGGACCCATCAATGGTCAACTTACTCTCAATAAGATAGTCAATAGCCTTATATTAAAGCTGCTGTTTGATTAGAATTACATGCAATTATTGCTATAAAACCCAACTCAACAATCGTTTTAACTCTTGAATGTTAGATTTGTAAATCAAAGAGTTGTTCTGTTTTTTTTTTTTTTAAATCCTAGAATTGTCATTTTGATAAATAAAAAAAAATGTATCTATTTAGGAGTGTTGTTGAGATCGTTTTTGAAAATATTTTTTATTTAGAATTATATCAAAAAAAAAATTAACATCAACATATGAAACTGATCTAAGAACATTAAATTTTATAATTTAAAATAAATAATAAAAAAATTCAATATTTTTCATAAGTATTTTTGAAAAACTACGAAAAAACAGGGTATTCATGTAGGTGAATCTTGGATAGTTCCTGCCCCCTCAACTTCTAAAATTATGCATGCCCCCAATGCAGCCAACGCAATTCCCCATGAAGAAACTAGCATTCACTGTTCGGTGATCATAGATTGACAGGCAGGGAAGTTGGAGGATTACTCCTCTGACTTTTGCTTAGTGAATGGAACCTCTCCTCCCATGGAAACTAGTCTTACTAAATCTTTGAATGCTTAAATACGCTAATCACCGAAAATGGACACGAAGGTATGGCACTGGGCAAAACCTTTTATTTTACCCGTCACACCCCTTGACTCGTCCAAATTCTGCGTTAAAATCTATTAAATTAAACCTGAAGCTCCAAAATTCATGGCCATTTACTTTCAACAGAAAAGGGGAGTGCAGCTAGCAGAGATACTTTGGCTGTGATGCGTAGCATTAATGAAGGCAGAAGGCAGTGATTAACAACACTGCACTGCTCTTCCTGAAGTTAGGTGTCCTCAAGTGCGCAATAAACTTGACTGCAGTAACAAGTTTGTGAAATCGGGACCTGATGTCCCCAAAAAGAAAAGTAAGGTGTTCATTTACTGTAACCAATCTAAAAAAATTGAGGAATAAGATAGAAAAAAATACCCAAAACTCCGGAAAGGTATGTGCTACTTCTATGAAATTGTATATCTGTGAATCAAATAAAGCCAATGCACCCCCAGGAAAAGGGCCGTCCAAGTTATACAATGAGAGGGTCCTACAAGGATTCTAATCACCTCAGGTAAACACTTTCAAGTGACGAATTATGGCTACAACCATGATGGAAACACGTCATGTGAAAGATTGCAATCCATGTGGCGCTTGTGGTCTTTGAATTCTATGATTTCTTATTCAATGCATGAAAATTGGCACAATTTGCGTGAGCCAAGCTCCGCTAACAGCTCTATCTGTAAAACCAAGAATCGGAGCTCAAAAACTCATCGCGACAATGCTTGCCTGACCAGTCAAGTTATGTATCTGTCTGTGTTGCAATGGTGACCACGCCATACATGAAAAGGAATAAAAATCTGAACTTGCTTGGATGTGTTTGAAGGAATAGCAGTAAGGGCACGCCATATCCATATGGCAGAATAAAAGTAGTACTCTCAAGTGGCAATAGTCTGTCGTTCTTCATTACCGATGCAGTGCTGCCTCACTATGAAGCTCTGAGGCTCTCGCAACCTGGGCAATTGTGCAAACTCTCATGAATGTAAATGTCGCAGTCAAGGCAAAAGTACTGTTTGCATTTTGGACAAGCAACATGAAGGCTGGGTTTATTGCCTGTGACAAAACAATTAGAATAAGTGAGCAACAAAAACTTTCCAAACATAATGAGAGTCTTAACCACAAATCCATCAGCAAAAGAAAAACTGAAATAAGAGGTGGACTAGTCCTGAAGTAAACAATTTTTCTTTTAAGCAGAGAAAAGGTGAACAGCTTAATCACAGCCCAAATAAATCTGCCAGCTAACATTGTTCCAGCAGTTTGACACCAGAGTTAAAATATTTTTCTTCTTGATAATTTTACCAGAGATAGGCAGCAAAGGATCTAGGTTATCATGACGCATCAATGAGACTCCAAAAAAGTTTAGTTTGTAGGCAGAGTAAATTTCCAACATCTTCATGTGTGATGCCCCAATAATAATAGCCACACGAGAACATAATTCATCTGAATCTGGATATATCTGTATTCCGTAGGCATGGTCATGAATAGAGATGTATAACAAGGAGCATGTACAATGGCAAAACCTCCACATC
Organism: Salix exigua; assembly: GCA_032356905.1. Lineage (NCBI taxonomy): Eukaryota > Viridiplantae > Streptophyta > Magnoliopsida > Malpighiales > Salicaceae > Salix > Salix exigua. The sequence continues at coordinate 6,419,870 of CM063591.1, forward strand.
CATATAACTCACCAGGATTGACAAGGCCTTGTTGGCAACCAAAACAAGTTTTCTGTGATCTACGATGTGGTTCATTTTGACGTGATGGTGTCACCTCATCAAATGGTGTTATTGGAAAGAGATGATGGTATGACCTTGCTAAATGAGGTGAAGAAACAAGTGTCAACCCACAAATACGGCATTCAGTAGGAAGCTCACACACGCGTGCTTTACATCTTGGACAAATATACCCCTCACCAACTTTACATTCTTTATGACAAGAACATATCGAGATGGAACCCTCTGCTGCTCTTTGTGGGAAACCCATCTTGATCAAGTTAGCTATTGCAAATTCTGCTATAGCTGGAGGAGGGGGTGCATGCTCCATTATTAACTCTTTAAAGTGGCTCTGCATAAGAAAAACATAGCAGCTGTGTTTGTGAGATATTCTCAGCTTCAGGATTGGTAAGAAAATATTAGATGCCCTTGCGTTTTGTAGAAAATTTGCTTTTCTTGGAATTTTTGAAAGACTCAAATTTATTTTAAGCTTTTATTTTTCAATAACAGCCAGATTGCTTACAACATGACAGGTTATTCTCAAATTCCTCAGAAAAAGAAAAAAATGCTCAAAATCTTTATGTATTTGAAGACCTTGTAATTAATATAACTCACCTCATCCAAAGCAACAGAGTACAATCCACCAGTTTCTTGGCAGAGATGCTTGCATATGAACATTTCAGCAGAGAGGCCAATAACAGAGCATCTCATTTTAGACTTCTTGCATTTCTGGATTGTCTCCATTATATCTCCCGGATCACAGGTCGTAAGAGCAGAATATAAGATGAGAACTTCACGATTACCATAAGATGGAATTTGATCAAGATACTCATGAACAAGCTCCAATGCATTCTGCAGTGACGAATCTCCTGAACATTCCAACTTAGCCATCAAAGCCTTAACATGAGACTCGGGACTCCCACCAAGCTCTGTTAAAGAATAAGCAACCCCATCTTTTATAATAACCAAAGCAATCTGACTAAGTGGATTCTGATCAAAAAACTCCCTTATAAATGCCTCAACATTTTTCGCAACCACAGCCATTCTGCTTGGTCTAAAATCCATCACCGATGCTGCCTACAAAATTCATTTCTAACTTGTTACTTTCATATCATTTGAAGACCATGTGATAATTCAGAAAATGTTATCTCATTCCCTTATCACGTAAAATGACTGAGGACATAATAACTTCATTTCTTTTGTCCCATTCATAAGAAATTATTTTCTTAATGCCGGGAGCATACATACCAAACAAATCCTTCAAGGATCAGTAATAACTTAGGAGGCTAACCCTAATAAAATTCATTAAATATTGAAAATGAAGTCAGAAATTGAAAAAAAAGAAAGAACAAAACGAATAAAATTATGATTACCCTGGAGAGATCAAGGACAATGTAGAGAAAGCGAATGAGCCCTTTCTGAATACGCTGAGAATTAGAAGCGGTGGAAAGAGAACGAAGACGACGGCGATATTGAGCATGGTACATCGCTTTGTTATCCAAAGGACGAAGGAGCCCAGACTCATCCTCTTGTAAAGCTTCCCAAGATCTCTCATCAGCATAATTTCTTTCTCCCCAACCATCAAGATCACCGTCTTCTTCATCATCATCTTCTTCTCGCTGTCTTCTTTTTTCAGCAATGTTGTTGGCCATGGTTGCTTTGACTCCTCCTCCTAAGAGCTCGTTGAATTCGTCTTGGATTAGGGTTTTGTGCTCAAGATTTTTTACTGTTGGGAAGATGAGTGAGAGGAGGGGAGGATGGTTCAAGCAACAGAAACAGAGAGAAGTTAAAACAAGAAAACTAGGTATGAATCTTTTCCTGAGTGCATTTTCACTAAAAGGTAGCAATCAATAAAGATGCAAAAGAGAATTTGTGAATTTTATATCATTCTCTAAAAGGCACTCAAACACTACCTTTATAAATAAAAATTGTTAACTGCTAATTTCATCAAATCTGTATCATTCTTTGACAAACACGCTACTGTTAAGTTCATAAACAACTCTTATAAGAGGTTACAAGTAATAAGAAACTCCAAATGCACTACTCTCCCTTGCAGTTTTTGGTTTGGTGGGTATCTCATGAAATCATCTCCTTGTTTTTTGTCCACCATCATTACCGGGGGGGTCCCTCATAAAAATTAAGGATTAAGTTTTTTGTTTTGCTGAGAAATGTAGCTATAATGATATCTAGAAAACGTATCCAGTGAAAGATGATACTTTGTTTTTAATCAGTAACAATTCATAAAATTCCACACATTGTAGAAACTCAATAAATTCTAAGCAAAAATTCATTTCATCCATAAACACAATGCAGCTTCTACACTTAAAAATCCATTTACATGTTGGGTGATGAAAACATGAAAAGGAAAATAACTTCAATCCTTGATAACTATTGAATCCGATTCAATGATTTGATTCATTACATAAGCATATCAAAACGATCCAAATTATCAGGCTCTCAAGGACCCAAATCTAAAGTTGTCCAAACAGATAGACAACAAAACAAATATAATAGCAACATTTTATAAAAACAAAATCCCATATCCCACGATCAGAAAATAAAAAGAAAATAATTTCAATACTGTCAATAAACCAACAAAAAACTGCAAATGATCTAAAATCAAAACATCAAAATTAAGAGTTCAATAGGGAGAAATAATGCAGTAATAAGAAGAAAAAAAAGTTTAATTGGAAAATGGGTAGAAAAGACACAAGTGCTTATGATAGATGCCTGAGAGAGTAAAATGGGAATGTGAAGGATTTGAATGGAAAAACAGTTGTAGCTATAAAAATTAAGGATTAAGTTTTTGTTTTGCTGAGAAATGTAGCTATAATGATATCTAGAAAACGTATCCAGTGAAAGATGATACTTTGTTTTTAATTGGTAACAATTCATAAAATTCCACACATTGTAGAAACTCAATAAATTCTAAGCAAAAATTCATTTCATCCATAAACACAATGCAGCTTCTACACTTAAAAATCCATTTAAATGTTGGGTGATGAAAACATGAAAAGGAAAATAACTTCAATCCTTGATAACTATTGAATCCGATTCAACGATTTGATTCATTACATAAGCATATCAAAACGATCCAAATTATCAGGCTCTCAAGGACCCAAATCTAAAGTTGTCCAAACAGATAGACAACAAAACAAATATAATAGCAACATTTTATAAAAACAAAATCCCATATCCCACGATCAGGAAATAAAAAGAAAATAATTTCAATACTGTCAATAAACCAACAAAAAACTGCAAATGATCTAAAATCAAAACATCAAAATTAAGAGTTCAATAGGGAGAAATAATGCAGTAATAAGAAGAAGAAAAAAAATTGGAAAATGGGTAGAAAAGACACAAGTGCTTATGATAGATGCCTGAGAGAATAAAATGGGAATGTGAAGGATTTGAATGGAAAAACAGTTGTTGCAGTTATTGGTAGCAGCATTAACTGTATATGCAGCACTGAATACGAGACCCATCTAAGTAGAAGTCACCATCTCGCTAAAAATCTCTGCTTTCTCTCTCTCTCTCTCTTCAAGGAGTGACAACAACTGGTGGGTTGGCTCTACCTGCAAAAGAAGAAGAAGAACCCACCAAATTAAGAGAGAGAAATGATGTAAAAATGAATCTTTTATTATTAATGTTATTAGAATAGTTATCAACCTGACCCAGCTCAATGGCCAGGCCACAGGTTGGGAGTTAATCCGGGTCAACCAGGAAAATTGAAAAAAAAAAACAGCTTATAACAGTGGTGATTCTTTCCCACAACAACAATAGAATTTCAGAACCTCTTTTCCACAGCTTATAACAGAGGTAATTCATACTTTCACAATTCCAGTACTGAAAAAACAGTTCCAGTACCACAACTCTAATGCTTCCAGACTGGACAAAAAAAATATAGCTCCAGTACCACAACCTTTTACAAGCAATACCTCACCATTGCATTTCTTTCCCACAACAGCACCACAATTCCAGTACCTCACCATTAAAAAAAAAACAGTTTACATCCTTCACTTTAAATTAACAACACCACAATTCAAATATATAAAATCCTAAACCAAACTTAAATGTTAAACCAGCAATACAAATTTAATCCAATATTCAAAATACAAACCAGACATAAATTCTAAAATATTTAAAACAAAGAATCCACATTCAGAGATAAAGCAGGGGATGCAATATATATGGCTGTGAAAGTGCCAGTATCCTCAATCAGCACAATAAAGCAGGGGATGCAACACACTACCACATGTTATAAAGCCAAATTCATAGAACACAAAAATCAGCAATCAGTCAGACAATGAGTTAGGAAGGGGGTAAGGAAGTCCGTATGCCATGTAAAACAGCCTTACAAAAGCAGTACCAAAGACCTGCAATAGCATTTCCAACAACGAGAAACTGACAGTTTCTTGTATTTCTATAATAAAATATGACATTTTGTGACCATGCCACTAAACCGAAACCCTAAATTTCCCCATGCCACTCTATTCAATTGATAAAAAGCGATCATATAGATGCCATTGACCAAATAGTATCAACTCATGCATGCATGCATGCATACATACATATATATATATATATATACAGAAAAACCTAAAAATCGAGGTGTAAAAGGTGTGTATGTCGAAACCTGTGGAGAGAAGAAAAGAAAAAGGAGATTTTAACTTGCCTGAAATGGAACGTAATCCAAGCTTCAACTGAAGGTCAGTTCTCAGTAGCAGCTGATTAGGAAAAAAAAATGAAGAAACAGATTGGGATGGAGGCCGTGATTTGTGTTCTGCGTGGCGGTGGCTGCCTGTTTTGGGACAGCGGATTCTCATCCCCTGTTCAAAACGGCGCCGTATATTTAAAAATAGATAGTCTAACCTATGACCGTGCGATTATTTTGGGCAGTTTACTGGTGAACCGGGAACAAACAGGCCTGGTCAACTCGCTGGACCTGGTTTAAATGTTCATTATTTTATAAAATAAACTAAAAGTGACCAGGAAAATGCTAGAGATTGTGAGATAATGGATTGTAATAGTGTGTTTTTGGGTTGGGTTGGTTTACAGGTCGATCGGATCTGTCTGTTCACTGGATTGTTTATTTTTTTATAATTATTTGTATAGTGAAATAATATTTTTGTCTCTCGAAAAAAATAAAAACGAGTGTAACCGGGAGGAGCTCCACGAGCATTTCATATTTTTTTTGAAAATAGTTAAATTCGAATTTGCTCTCTAATAAGACAAATAACAATTCTGGGCGAGAGAGATGCCACGGGAATTTTTTATTTTTTGAAAACGGCTAAATACTAATCTACCCCCTATAAGACAAAAACAATTCTGGGCGAGAGAGATGCCACGAGAATTTTCTATTTTTTGAAAACGGCTAAATACTAATCTACCCTCCAATAAGACAAAATTGAAGATTTGTATGTAGGGGTATTCCAGTAATTGCCCGCATCTTTTTATTATTATCTTTCGAATATTGTGCACGCGTGTGTCACACGCGTCCGATGGTAATCGGCCTCACACTCTCTTCGAGCGGTGTGTGCGAAGGCTTATAGTGTCGTAAAATGCTCGTCCGACCTCTTAACCAATGCGTAGCCGTGTCCTCTTTATCATGGTGTGGCGCATTGTGTTCCACTGTGGCCGGTTAGTAACGATGGTTGGTTGGAGGTTTTTTTTTCGTTTATCTCTCCTACATGCTAAAGTACAAGGCAAACCCCGGGGTTTATGGTGATTTCATTTCACCCTAAACTTTTAATTGTTTTGCACGATCCTGATTTTTGCTATATAATTTTTTATTTATTTCAATTGGGTCCTTCAATTGAAATTGATTATATATTTAGGTTTCAATTCATTCTTTCTTTTATTTTTCGGATTAGTTTTAAATCACTTAATATAATGAGTACAAAGGTTTTGATTTTTTCAATTTTATCCTTTGATTGAAATTGATGATATATTTGATTTTCATTTTGGCCCTTATATTTTTATTTTTTTATTTTAATTCATTTATTTATTTTTCTATTTCTAAAATAGTCCCTATTTTTGTCCATGTTTATATATATGTGCTCTTAGCTTAAGTTTTTAATTTTTATTATTTTCTTATTTATTGAGGTGATATTTTTTAAAAAGATTTAGTTTTTAAATTTTAGTCTGTGGTTGTGACGATTTGAAAATTGATATTTTTTTCCTCTTTGCTCTTTTTTTTAGTTTGTTTATTAACTTTTTTATTAAAAGTGAAGTGATTTTTTTTTCAGCTAATATTTGTTTTTTGTTAAAGTTTTTAGGCTTCTTTTAGTCTTTGATTTAATTTTTTTCATTATTAACACAATAATAATAATAATATAATAATAATAATAATAATAATAATTTTAGTTTTTGTTCTTACTTACTCTTTTGTTAATTTTTTTGAATTTGTTTTTCTAGGGATAATTTAATATTTTTTATTGTTTTGGTAGTAATATTAGTGATGATTTTAGATGTTAAAACTTCGATGTTGTTGTTATAATATGGTGTGTTGATATGTTTCATTATATCATTTTTTTTTTGAAAAATTTTGTTCTTAAATTTTAGTTTGTGTTTATGATTATTTGAAAATTTATATTTCTTATTTTTTTCCATTGTTCTTTCGTTTTTTTTTCACGTCAAATGATATTTTTTTAACTAATAATTTTTATTTTTTTGTTTGCTCTTTTGTTAAAAGTTTTTAGGCTTTTTTTATTCTTTGATTTAATTTTTTTCATTATTAATGCAATAATAATAATAATAATAGTTTTTTTCTTGCTTCCTCTTTTGTTATTGTTTTTGATTTTTTTTCCTCGGGGTTGTTTAATAAATTTTATTCATTTAACAATGATAGTAATGATATTTTTAGATATTACAACTTACTCTCACTATCGTAAAAATGAGTTATATATTTAGTTTTTCCATATAATTCATATTTCACTCCTTAAGTCTTACATTGACTCTTGGTCAAATTGAGTTTGTTTTGTAAATTATTAAATGATTTAGGTTATGATGTTCTTCTCTCGTCTTTTTTTTTTTTGACTTTCTCTTCCCATGTTATTATATTTCTTTTTAAATTTTATTTCATCATCATACATCTATTTGAATGTAAGAGATGAAGAATGATGATTTTATTATCTTTTATAATAATATAGTTATTCCTAACCCAATCATGTGTTGCCATCTTGTTAAACCAAATTTGAGAAGAAGAAAAATCTCTTAGCCCATAAATTTTCATATCCTTTTTCGCCCGCCACTTTTCTCTCTCTATTCTTCCACCTCCAACAACAATCTAACATCTTCCTTGCAACAACGAGAATACCTCCGACCACCATTCTCCTCCCATCAAGACAAGTCACGCTCAACATTACTACCAAAGGACGTGGTCTAGTGGTGTGAGGAGTGTCCTCCCACATTCGAACTCAGGGTTCGAGTCCTAGTGGGAGGGGGTGGGCGGGTTCCTCCTCCTAACTTTCTTGGCCGTCCTTTCTCTCTGCTATTCTGTCCACCTCCAGACAACTACATGCTAACATCTTGAGCTTGCAGGATGTTCAAGCGAGTCGGAATAGCTCGAGATCCAGCCATTCTGACACTCCAGTCATAAACAAGTCACGCTCAACATTTCCTCCCTCAAGGTCGCCCCCTCAGCCAACCTGTGCATGCAATTCTTTTTTTAAAAAAAATCCATTTTCCAAGCAATTTTAACCTAAAAACATTTTCAAACATCATAAACCAACAAATAACCCCAAACAACCTTGAAATCATAAAAAACAACTATATAAAAATCTTTAAATTGAGCTCGATATTCTTTTCAGGGATGTTTAAAGATAAAAATCATGATCATCAAATTTTTTTCGTCGAATGGAACTCGTTGACATCAAGAATATCGAGTTTCATTCTATAAAAGAAGTTTAGCCAAAAACTTTCTATCTCATTATTATTTTTTGACAAGTTTATCTCACCATTCTCTAACCTAAAAAATAAATAAAATAAACTTTTGAGCAAAAATCCAAATTATTGTGAATCCATGGTTTACCATATATTTTCTTTGTTTTTTACCTTTTATTTCTCTAACCTGTTATTTGATATTTTAGCATAATTCTAACCCTAATTTGATATAATTAGAAAGATCAAAATGAAAAGAAAAAAAAGATAATTCACTTTCATATAACACAGAAACAGGAAATCACTGTATCTCACATTTTCTTCTTCTTGTTGTCATCACGGGCGTATTTTGAGAAGTTACCGTTTGGAAGTGCGGACCGTGTTATTTAAAAATTTAAATTTATTTTGTTTATAATTATTTTTTAAATGTTTTTATATTGTTTTGAGTCACCAATATTAAAAATAATTTTTAATATATACATAAAATATTTTAATAAAAAAAACTTTAAAATACTGGATAGTTCCATTTCTCAAGAATACTATGCGGTGAGATTTTCTCCACCTCAAAATAAGGAGACTGGAATAAGATTATTTACAACATCACAACTTTTTATTCAACAATACGTTTATATATATATATATATATATATATATATATATATATATATATATATATATATCGATAGAAATTAAATTGATTGTAGAGAAAATAAACAAGCAAACAAATGAAACAACTATTACTTCTCGATTTAATTTAATAATAAAAATAATTTAATTGAAAACAAATACTAGAAGACCTAAACATCATTCTTACACAAGGCATTCAAAAAGGGTTTGAGATAAAAGTCTCATGTTCATCCAGAGTCTCATTATATTCAAAAGCATGCCGGTCATTTCAAATTTTCAATACGACAAGGAAGGGTCTCTGGGATCCATCTGCTTCAAAATGTTTGTCAGCTTCTGCGCCATCAGGCACACACTAGAATCTAGAATACCTGCAATTTCACAATTTTTACCAAGAATTAAACAAAAATAAAACAATCCCAGTTCAAGAAACACAGCAGCAGCAGCAGCTACAGTAATAAATAAATTTCACGTTTCGTAAAAAAGTGCAGAAAACTAAAACAGACAATTAAAGAAACACGAAAAAAAGTTGAGTATTTTTACAAGGACTTGGAGAAACTTGAGAGAAGAAATCAAGAAAAAAAACACGTTTCCAGTGCATGGCAACGTGCTTCTTGCAATCATCACGCGCTCAACGATATATGTGGTAACGTTGGTTGCGTAGCATGAGCTTCTCTGTGATGTTGCTCTCCTTTCCGGTCCAGGATATCTACTTTCCTCGGCAGCTTTTTCTCGTGAAACCTTAGCGTCCTCATTCTTTAAACAATAAACAAAAGTGTGACGATGAGAGAGAGAGTGATCGATAAACCCAGATGACAACTATTTTTTTGGACATGATTAGTTCCATAAAAGACCAAAACTATTATTTTTGGTTTTTAGTTAAAAAAACCAAACTGAAATCAGTCAGTTTAAACTAGACCAGTTCAGTTTCAATTTCAATACTGCTGGTATTTGTCATGAACTGAAAATGCTAACCCCTATTATTTGTCCTGCGGTTGGATGCAAAGGAACGTCACTGCATCCGTTTTCTTATATTTTAATGGAGAAGACAGTATTCCAGAGAGAACCAGATAGTTTCCCGTGCCTTCTTTTACAATTTTATGAAACTCAAGTCAACATGTCTGAACTTGAAACTTCTACAATAATTATTTTGTAGCTTGAGTTTTAAATTAAATTATATTTTTTTTTCTACAATTAACATGACCATCTTGGTGATTTTTTTTAAAAAATGGTTAATAAAATATAGTTTGATTTTAAAAAATAAATTAGAATGATATTTTTTTAAAGATACTTGAAATCTAAAAAATATCGTGTTTTTTTTTACCTCAATGAAAGACATACAATGAGCAATATTCCTTGGATTCGGTCTCTTTTTAATTTAATTAAAAAAAAAACAGGGGGGGACAGAGGCTGTGCATGGCATGAAGCTTCCCTGTCAACCGAAGCTGGACGTCCGTAGGTCTTGTAAATTTGTGGAAGGAACAGAGGAGGCACGTGAGAGAGTTAAGAAAGTCGTCGAAGATCAGATCTTAGACTCGAGAAAAGGATCCATATTAACCACTTATAAAAGCAATGCCTTGTAGATAAGGTAAACTCCCAGATTCCGATTCTTTTTTTTAGGGATAAAAATAATCTAAAAATATTAAATAAATTAAATTTTATTGAAAATTGTTTTTTTTTAAAACATTTTTGAAATTTTTGATTTTCAAGCTCTTATGAGTTTTAATTTCTTTTTAGTTAAGTTCTAATTAATAGTGCAGAAATATATATTAGAAAGTAATATAAAATTATATTCAATAATTTAAATTTTTAGATGAAAAGAGAAGATTATATATTTATTTATTTTTTTAAAAAAAGAAAAAAGATGAGGCAATTAATATTTGATGACAAAAAAATTTTGAACGAGCCCTTTTATACTTCTAATATGGTCCTTGATATATAAAATAATGAGTTTTAAGAAGTGTGATAAGATGATAAAAAGTTTACGATCTGCATAATAAGGGTGTGTTTGTAATTATTTTTGCTTTTATGATTGAGGTTGAAAAAAAAACAGTTTAAAAAAAATACTTTTACTGTGGTTCAAAAAAAGAAGTGAAGTATTTGGTTAAAACTGTGGTTGAGTTGGAGGTTGAAAAAAAAGCAGTTTGGGGTGTTTGGTTACCAAAATTTTCATATTGCTTTTAACTTGTGAAATTACTTTAAAGGATATATATATATATATATATATAATTTTTTTAAATATTGTAAATTTAATAATTATAATAATATTATGTAATTAATAATTCATGAAAAAACAAATATTATTTTTTATTCTCCCATCAAACTACTTGCAATTTCATCACGAACAAATATTTTCCTTCCATTAGGACTGATCTGTATCTACACATTTTTTTAAAAAAAATATATTTAAAAAAATAGTTGGGCCGAGGGCAGCCCAACCAAATTGGGCCTAAGCCCAACGTTGCTGGACTTGGGCTCGGCCGAGTGCAGCCCAGCCCAGGTCCAGCTGCAATAACAAAGAAAAGAATTAAAACGGTGTGTTGCACTGTGCGTCTTCTTCGCGTGACAGTGCAGCGCACCTGTGCACAGTGCTTCCGACCGACCACGACGAGAGCTTCAACGGAGGATACCTACGGGTAGAGGAGTCCGAGGTGGTTCTTCCTATGGTGGTGGTGTCTGAAATGGTGGCCTGTGGTGGCCGGAGGCAGCGTTGGAAGGTGGTGGTACTGTTCACCGACCACCACGAGAGCTTCAACGGAGGATACCTACGGGTAGAGGAGGCCGAGGTGGTTCTTCCTGTGGTGGTTTCATCGTAAATGGTGGCCAGAGGCAGCGTTGGAAGCTCTTGGCTTCCATGGCGGTTCTGCATCGATGACAGAGAGAGAGAGAGACATGAAAGCTCTCTGCATGCAATTCCAACGACACGTGAGTGTAGAGGAGAGGAAGGGATGAGACGCAGACGAGAGGGGTAGGGTTTATTTTTCAACGGTAATATTTTCTACAATCGTCGTTGGACAAAACATGAATCACAGATAAAAAATCACCTCATTCATGTTTTTTTTGGAACGACGATTTGGGTGGAAAAATAGTGTGGTCCCATACCTTGTACCTGTGTTTGGTACAAACCAAACACCAAAATTGTGGTGCATATCGCACCACAATGCCAAACATATACTAAAATAATGAGTTTTAAAAAGTGTGATGCTGATAAAGAATTTACTATCTGCATAATAAATTTTAAGTTTGAGTCAGAGTATATATTTATTATAAAATATAAAATAATTGAAATTTTACTCCATTATCACTTAGGTAACCTCACAAAATATACTTTTTCATTAAAATAAAATAAAATAATAATTAAACTAAAGAGCCTTTCAATCAATCATTTGAGAAATATATCCTTTAGAAGATCTGGATGCAGGACAGATGAATTATTAAATTTTATTTAATAATTTAAATTTTAAAATGGCATTTCCTCCTAGAGATGATCTGGATGCAGGACAAAGAAGAATCACAGGCATTTGTCACCATTGTAAACTCCAAAACAACATGCTCTGTTATCATATATATATACTTTCAATTGTATATCACCGTTTATACTCCCCCCCACCCCACATGAATTAACAATATTGACAAGGGATGCGATAACGTCTCAATTCTTAGGACCCATTTACCTTCATGTCACGTTACTTGATAGAAAAATGTACTCTTTTTCTTGGCACAATTAATTCTTTTTAAACATTTTATCCCCCCCCCCAAAAAAAAAAATTAAATTAAATTGAAAGATAAAAGACTCAAGTAAAAAAACTTGATAGCATAGATAATTTCTTAGTATTTATTTGAAAAATACATTTTATATTTATATAAAAAATAATTTAAAAAATAAAAAAAATATCATTTTATTGTATTTATGAATGAAAAATATTTTTAAAGTGAACCCCAGCCACACTTCCAAACCATTATTAACTCTAAGAAAAACAGAGTATAAGGATAAAAACATGAAAAAAAATTTAAAAGAATCAAAGATATGTAAAAGATATTATCTGAATTTTACAAGGTAGATAAAAAGATACGGTTAAAATAAAAAATATTATTATTAAGATACGGTTTCCACTTTAACATTGTATGTAGCAGTTAAAATACCTCAACACTCAAATCCCTTATAAATTTATAATCACTGTCCCCTCCCAGATTCTTCTCTCCCCACTAAAAGCCCCCCTCCCTCCTCCTTCGCTGGTTTTCCCACTAGTTTCTCCGGCAAGTCTCGTCGGGAAATACTAACCACTAAACTCTTCTTCTTTCCATATCTTTCCGTCTCCAAAACCCACATTCTCTTTTTCAAGTTTAACCAAACCTCATGGGCGTACCTGTGAGCTTCTTACGAGAGACTGTCAATATTGAGCTCTAACCGGGATTTTGATTATCAAGATTTCGCTGAAATTCTTGCATATCATTTCTGGGTTTTCTTTGGATATTGAATTTATTTTTCTTAGAGTTGTGTAAGCTGACAAAGTTTGGTGCTTTGGAGATTAAAGTAATGAAAGAACATGAAACTGGTGTCTTTGATTATTTTAATTGAAAAAAAGAAGTTTATATAAACACCACGGGATTTCGAGCTTCATTTGTTTTTAATCATCTTAATCAAGCTCAAAGAATCTTTTTGTCTGTAAGAGTGAGCATTATCTGACAATTCATTGAGATACAAAAGATCAATCAGGGGAAGAGAGAGCATCTATTGTGTTAAACTTGAATTTGACACATATCAAGGGATTGTTCAATTTAGTTTGGTGATGTTAGAGGGAAAATGATAAAAATGTGGAAGACAGAGGACTCCGGTGAGGAATGGGAGATGAAATTGAAATTATGTGGTAGTGGAAAGTTTAAAAAGTTGAGAACATCTGTGGTTCCAAGGTCTCCAATGAAACTATGGACGATAAGGGCAATCACAACCGTATTGTTATGGACTTTTTTGGTTCATTTGATGTCATTGGGAGAGACTTGGGGGCCGACATTGTTAAAGAGTTGGACATCTTGTTTTAGCCATCAAGATGTGGAGTTAACTTCTGTTCCTGCCAATATTATTCTTCCTCCAAAGAGTAAGTTCATAATTTCATTAATTTCAGCTTATTTATTGTTACGCATTTACATCGGAAAAGGTTGCTGATATTCATTAAAGTAGAGAAAAATCATGTGGATTGGTTTTGTATATTCTTTGCTTTCATCAATTTGTACCAACTATTAATCGGAGATAACTGATTTGACGAGTTATTGTCCTTTCATACTGTTCATACCTTCTTCTTCTTCTTTGTGTAACATGGATTGATTTGCTGCTCATGATTATAATAAATGTTTCTGTACCATTGCTGATTTGCTCAAGTTTTTCAATTTGTTTGTATCGTAAATCATTTCTAATTTTGTTATTTTAGTTTTCCTTAAAAAATCTGATTTTCTTTTCTTCTTATTCCTGAGTTTGGTAATTGTTTCTTGCAGGAAATTATAAGAATAATGGGTATCTCATGGTTTCCTGCAATGGAGGACTGAACCAAATGCGAGCAGCAGTGAGTTGATTGCAACTTAATAAATCATAAACCATCAATACTGTAGCCGCGTTTTGATTCTTCCTGGCCTATGTACTTTGGTGCTATAACTATTTGATTTATTATCACTTCTGGACTTGTTATGCAGATATGTGACATGGTCGCTATTGCAAGATATCTAAATGTTACTCTTATAGTTCCAGAGTTGGATAAAACCTCATTTTGGAATGACCCAAGGTAAATTCAGTAGTGTAAGGTCTTGAAAAACACTCTTATAATTTGTCTGATCAACTCATTCATTTCATTGCGAGGCAGTGAGTTTCAAGACATATTTGATGTCCATCATTTCATCACTTCCTTGAGGGGTGAGGTTCGTATATTGAAAGAGCTACCGCCTAGGCTCAAAAAACGAGTAGAATTGGGACTGTTCTACTCCTTACCTCCTGTTAGCTGGTCAAACATTTCTTACTACACTCATCAGGTTAGTCAACTAGAATTCTAAAGTAAGCATTAACCTTTTCCTTTTTATTTTGCTAATGTATTTGGACTAATGCGACTAATTTTCTAAAGTGTTTGCCAACAGATTCTTCCTCTGCTGCATAAGTTCAAAGTTGTACATTTGAACAAAACAGATGCTCGTCTAGCTAATAATGGACTTCCTCTTGAGATTCAAAAGTTGCGCTGCCGTGTCAATTTTAATGCTTTGAAGTTTACGTCAAAGATAGAAGAACTGGGTAGAAAGGTTGTTAAGATATTGAGGGAGAAAGGCCCTTTCCTGGTGCTTCATCTCAGATATGAAATGGACATGTTAGCTTTCTCTGGCTGCACTCATGGTTGCAATGGCGAGGAAGTAGAAAAACTGACAAGAATGAGGTAATTTCTTCTTTGATACTCTGTTAATATGCTGCTAATGTCATACACAACCAACTCTCACAAACTTCACTTGGTCAGATATGCTTATCCCTGGTGGAAGGAAAAAGTTATTAATTCTGAAATGAAAAGGAAAGAAGGTTTGTGTCCTTTGACTCCTGAGGAAACTGCCCTTGTGTTGACTGCACTTGGAATTGATCGTAATGTTCAAATTTATATTGCTGCCGGAGAAATATATGGTGGAGAAAGAAGGATGAAGACTTTGGAGGCAGCTTTTCCTAATTTGGTGAGTAGAAAAAAGCTGCAACTTCTTCAAACATCTGTATGAAGGAATGCCTTATAACAATCCATCCTACAAACATGAAACAGGTCAGGAAAGAGGATCTGTTGGAACCATCAGATTTGAATTTTATCCAGAACCATTCATCTCAAATGGCAGCACTAGATTATCTGGTGTCCCTAGAGAGTGACAGATTTGTTCCTACATATGATGGCAATATGGCAAAAGTTGTTGAAGGTCATCGCAGGTAATTTATTGCTGCCACGTCTAATATAGATTCTCAACTGAACTGAGAGTTACTGCAATAAAAAATGAACTAAAATGTCTTAAATGATCTGATGTTACCATGATACCATGCATCCCCCATAGTTCAATAAAGAAAATGAAAAAAAAAGGAAAGAAAACATCAGCTGAAGATGATAAATTTCTCTTGTCTTTTGATGACTTCCAGATTCTTAGGGTTCAAGAAGACTAGTTTGTTGGACAGAAAGCTTCTGGTAGGTTTAATAGATCAATACAACAAAGGGTCATTGAGCTGGGATGAATTCTCCTCTACTGTGAAGGGAACTCATGCTGATCGGATCGGTAGCCCAAAGAGGCGAGTCGTTATACCAGATAAACCAAAGGATGAAGATTATTTTTATGCCAATCCACAAGAGTGTTTGCAATTGTTAGATGAACCATTGAGAAGTACATGAGCCTGGTCATGCTAATAAGATGATCATCCATAATAATTCCCAGTGCCAGTGCATATATATCCAATGGAGACTGCAGGCATATATGGTTCATTTTTTAGGATTGCGCCTCAAGTTGGATTCGAGTCTACGGATTTCATCCATGAGTAATTTCTTCAGCAGTCTCACAAGAATATTTATAATGGTTCATTTTTGAATAGCCAGATTTATATGGGGAACTGTGTCATCGGAGGGACAATATCCGATTAGCTGGATTGTAAAGAGGAGCTTATACAGAATTTCCTTGATGGGGAAGGTCTTGTGATTGTATAGTCCATACCCACATATTCCTTGCATAATTTTTTCAGCATCAAATATGCAATAAAGTCTCATTTGTCATTTCCCTTGTCATAAATCTCCGACAATCTAGTCTCTCGAGGAATGAAAATTCACCTCCTTTTCCCTCTTCCTACATGCATAGAACTCCTGAAGCTGAACATGGGATGCTTGCTAGCTAATTAATCATGTCTGTCGCATGATGCTCCACACACACGCACACAAAAGTGATTTTCTTGGTGTCAAAATAAACCATTGGATTTCCAGATTTCATTGTGGGGTTCTTGCCTGCCTCTTTAGTCATCTCCTTTGAAAGTCCAAGTAACTAGAATAAAATTATCCATGTGCTTGCAGACAGAACATTTATGAAGATTAATTATATTGTTGACACACTTAGTGACATCTAGAATCATTTCGATGCTTTGGTTCCTGTATGTTGAAGAAAATAAACAGATAAATAATTGATTTGGACATTGTTTCCAATGTCTTCATCAAGGTTGTCAATACCGTTTCGGTGTTTTGTTTTTTTAATTAGAACATAATGTTTTGGTTTTGAAGTGTTTCGGCGCGCTGTTTATGTATATATATAATTAAATATATTAATTCAAAAAAAAATTAGTTCAAATCCAAAAATAAAATTATTTAAAATTATGCAATTTAATCCAAAAAAATACACAATAAAATGATTTTTCTGAACAAAATCATGAACATGTATAATATTACGAGAATGTCATCATTAATCTCGTAATGTTATTACATTCTCTGATTGCTTTGAAATTTTAACATAATATATAAATATGTCAAGAGACTTCTCGTAAAATTTCATCTCAATCTACGGTCAGTCAGATTAAGAAATATGATTAACATTGTAAAATTCATTTATTATTTTTAAAAAAATATATTATTTTATCGAAACGTAACAAGCAAAACGAAACCGAAATATTTTGGTCTGTATTTGGCTAAAAAATCCGAAACACACTAGAATTTAGACCGAGATAAAAATGATGATGTTTTATTCTATTTTTTTTTAACTAGTACAAAACATTTTATGTGTTTAGATTTGTTACCATTATAGTCTTCACCATTCAGGTAGAGAGATTTGGCAAAATAGAATTCCATGATGCCATACCATTCCAGTTAGATGACTCTGCCGTGAGTTTCCAAAAAATGGAGGACGTATTCTTGGATCACCCTCTTTTTTTATCATCTAAAATGTTTCGAGTATAAAGAATACGTCCTCCATTTTTTTTAAAAACAATTCTATCATCGTGGGTGATCCAAGAAGTCACCATTCAAAATGAACCTCTCATGGTCGTCCTTGGATAGCTACTTACGAGCCCTCAAGTTCCGCTAATAACACTGTCTGAATGAGCATCCAGCCCACTTAAGTTACGACATTTGGTTTTCGAACCACATTTACCAGTGCCGAGAGTGGGAATGATTCATTATTTCAAGGGCCTCATCAATGATTACCACACAAAATAAATGGTTGAAACTTGTAAGTGCGTTTGTTATCATTATGAACAAATTTGTCATGAGGTGGAACACAAATAGTGACATTTTAGGGTTTTTTATGTTTTGTGTACAATAAAACCATTTAAATATTTCTATAGATTTATATCAATTTAAAATTTATATATTTATTAGAAACTCGAGAGGGTTTTCATATTTGAAACGTACAGAATGATAATTTACTCCTTTCGAAAAGCCTTCATACTGTATTGAGATCCAAGGAACCGGGTCGGCCTTAACCCGAATTCCACAGTGATCAATCTATCCACAAGGTCCATTGACTTTGCTCAAAAC
Source organism: Salix exigua (assembly GCA_032356905.1). Lineage (NCBI taxonomy): Eukaryota > Viridiplantae > Streptophyta > Magnoliopsida > Malpighiales > Salicaceae > Salix > Salix exigua. The sequence goes on from CM063591.1 coordinate 6,437,914, forward strand.
CTTAACACAACAACATGTCTTTTCTCATTGACCTTGCTAGCTCTAGAATGATGGTGTTTACGATGTCTCCGGTGAAATGAAAATCGCTGGAGGATTTCCACAAAGCGACCCAAGGAACATTATAGGACTGGACTGCCTCCATGATCTTCTTTTGTTTGAGAAGATCAAGGATGTTGAACGAAGCTAAAAACAAAAGTCTAGATATTGGTTATCCCTAAGGACCAGGATCATTGTAAAACAAATATTTATATTGAAGCTTTACAAGTGTGAATCGTTGTAACGAGCTTAATGACATGCCCATGATATTTTTTTAATTGGACCTCTGGTTTTTATTTTCTTGGCTCTTTTTTTATATCTTCTGTTTTTTCTTTTAATCTCATTCGGTTTTTAGTTACTTTTATTATTTATTACCATTGAGTTTATTATGGATAATTTTTCTTAATCTATTATTTAAGTCATTTTTTGAACTCGTCAAATTGAGAGAGTCATGTCAAGACTACTTCTACATAATTTAATTATAAATTTAAATTATACAAGAAGTTAAGTTAGAAATTTTTAATGTTAATCTATTGGGTAAGGTTGTTTGAATATTTCTTTACATTAAAAAAACAATAAATTAACTTACATCCTATAAATGTTGGATCATTAATCCAACGTTGAGCTTATATGAGAATAATTATGTATTTGTGGACTGTCGAATAAGGTAAAGCCTAATTAAAATGATCTGTTAAGTATTTTTAGGCAATTGGGTTTTGATGTATCTAATAGGGTGTGGACCTTTAATGTATAGAGATTACAAGGTTATTTCTATTTTAGTGATTACAAGGTTGCCTATATATATGGGGTCATGGTCCCAGATTACAAGTTCAACATTTCTCACTCTGACATCCCATTACCAGAGAGAAAACTAAGTAAAATAGAGAGATCAAAGGGCTCTCAAAGGCAGAACTTGTTAATCTGGAAGGCCATCCATACGACTTCCGGATATGGATTCAGGCACGCTTCCGCTTTATAGTTTATGCAGTTTATTCGTTCTTGATAATATGACATGAATACAATTTCTGTATATTATGAAATGCTAGATTTAACAAGTGGTATCAGAGCCATTCCATGTTTAATTATTAGGAAACTAATTAGAAAACTCAAATAAACAGAACTGGATTTATTAAAAATTAGTTTATATGTTTTTATATATATAACCAGTGCAAGCCAACGTTGGTGGTGAAACTAGCAGCCTATGGGCTGCCAGTGATATATATATATATAACCAGCGCTGGCCTGGCTTGGCTGCAAGCCAGCGCTGGTGATGAGAACTGGCAGCCCGTAGGCTGCTAGTGAAGGAGGAATAAATATGTAACTAGCGCTGGCTTGCAAAAGCCAGCCAACGCTGGTGAGAGTTAAACTGGCAGTGAAAATGAAAGGAACCAGCGCTGACCTGCCAGCGCTGGTGCAAGAAATCAACTGGCAGCCCAGTGAAGATGAAGCAACCAGCGCTGGGAAAGCCATCGTTGGTGAAGGCCAATAATAATAAAAAAGGTAAATAAATAAATAAAGCAAGTGTGGCAGCTGTTACGTAACAACTGCCACATGGACTGCATGCAACCATTGTTGGTGCCAAATGCATGCAGGCCTGGGATATTTTTTATGGGTTGTAAATTTTATGGCCTTTGAGCTTTAGCTCATAACAAATAAATGTTGACATATAATGTCATACTTTGTATGCTTTATATATTTTGATGATAACAATAAAAAGAAAATGGGCTAATAATATGCTTGGATGAGATTAAGCTATAAACAGGTTTTATTCAAAGAATACATCAACAAGCATAATGGAGTTCAAGAAGAAATCACTCCAAGAAGTCCAAGATGCAAGCAAGTGAAGACTTAGAATAAGTGTTCATTTTAGTGCTTTGTGTAAATCTCAATTTCTATCTTGATAGCACAAATTAAAATGAACTCACACACTTCACAGTGCATGCATTAAAAGGATTTGATGATTAAAAGGTTTAAGTCATAATCAATCGGTTCAAGAAATTCAGAAAAGATAATTTGTCAAAATAGATTTCTGCATGAACCGGTCGACCGCTTGAGGTATCCGTTGTGAACCGGTCGACCGCTTGGAAGACAAATTGTTTTATCCGTTGTGAACCGGTCGACCGCTTGGTTGTGTCCGTTGTGAACCGGTCGACCGCTTGATATGGCAGTTGCACTAAAACGGCTAGAAACGGCTAGTTTCTTTTAGAAACTTATAAATAGGCCTCTTAATTGCAAAACAAACAACAGATAACTTTCATATCTTATATTGAGGCAATTAGAAGTGCATAAACACCTTCATATCATCAATCCTCATTAATACTCATATTTGTGTTTAAATCTTCATATCCTAACACAAAGAGTATTTCTCATTCTCACTACACTTAAACACCTTCAAATATCCTAAGTGCTATTAAGTGAGAGAAAGAGATTTTAGATCTTCATTTGTAATATCCACACTATTAAGAGTGTATTGTTGTTTTACTAAAACAACCATTGTGAAACTCTTGAGAGTTGAGTATAAAACTCTTGGTATTGGTGAGGGAACATCACCAAGGAAAAATCTTGAAGAGGGACATCTTCAAGTGGAAAGGGAAAATCTTGAAGAGGGCATATCTTCAAGTGATGTAAAGTCTTGGTGTGGATTCATCAAGCGGAAATTGTAATCTTGTTACTTGGTTTAGTAAGAGAGTACAATACTCAAGTACGAGTTGGTACTTGAGTCGTGGACGTAGGCTTGCCGAACCACGTTAAAAACCCGAGTTAGCAATCTCTTTCCCTTATCTCTTTACTTTCAAGTAATTGATTTTAGAATTGCTATAATTATTGTATTTGCACCAATTCCACTTTTAGGTGCATAGTTGCTTTAATCCGTGAATTTCAACAATAAATTGTGGGCTTTAGACCCATATAAAATATTTTAAATTATGGGCTTCAGCCCGTAGAAAATTTTAGCCCATAATAAAATATGTATTCAGCGGACTGGTTTAGGATCCGAGTTGGCTCAACTCGGTCCAGCCGCAAGGTCAAAGTCAATAGTTGACTTTGTAAGTCAAAGAGTCAAAGTCAACAATTGACTTTGTAAAAAAATCAGTGCAAATTTATTTTTTAAATATTGGTATGGTGATATATATATTTTACAATGAATTAATTAAAATAATATGTCACCAAAGTGACCTCTTTTATGGAGATTAATTTCATTTTGAAATATAAATGGTTATGTGTATGTGATTTATGTTCTTATTGATCGGCCCAAAGGAAGGTCAATATTTAAGGTAAATACATGTGCACATGTAGTAATTAACATGTGATGATTATTTGGTTTTACATGTGACTAATTAATCGACCCAAAAGCTGATTTATTTTTTGACATGTTCATATTATCAATGTTTGATTGCTACATTAAGATATCACTTACAAATTAATCTTTTATCCAAAGATAAAATATTAATGGAGTGCCCGATGTCTTAAGATGGATTTTACCTTTATTTGAATTAATTTTTTTCTTTTAAGATAAGTTTTGTTTATGAGCATGTTTCAATTGTTGTTGTTCTTTTTCAGCGATTAATCCTGCTAATATAACTGCCAGTATCAACTCAATTCCTATGCTTAATGGCTCTAACTTCAAGTCTTGGAAAGACAATCTTTTGATTGTTCTTGGAGTTATGGATTTTGATCTTGTGTTAAGGACTAATTCTCCCTTACCATTTACGGATGAGAGTACCTCTGATGAAAAGAGGGATATGGAAAGGTGGGAGAAATCAAATCGCATGTGTGTGATGATCATGAAGAGAGTCATTCCAGAAGCATTCAGGGGCACAATGTCTGATCAAATCACTACAGCTAAGGAATTCCTTGCCAATATTGAAAAGAGATTCGTCAAGAATGAAAAGGCTGAAATCGGTACACTCTTGACAAGTCTCATTTCAATGAAGTATAAAGGCAAAGACAATGTAAGAGAGTATATTTTGGAGATGTCTCATCTTACTTCCAAGCTCAAAGCACTTCAGCATGAACTCTCTGAGGACTTGCTAGTGCATCTGATTTTAATATCCCTTCTTGCATAATTTAACCAGTTTAAGGTGAGCTACAATTGTCAGAAAGAGACTTGGTCTCTGAATGAGCTCATCTCACACTGTGTTAAGGAAGAGGAAAGGCTTAAGCAAGATAGGACAGAGAGTACTCACTTAGCCACTGCCTTTAAAGACAAGGGAATGAAAAGAAAGAATGCTAAGGAAGTTGCACGTACAGTACCTCAAAAAAACAATTAACGAAATCAAATGATTCGATCAGTACTGGTTGTTTCTTTTGTAGTGCTGAAGGGCATAAAAAGAAGCAATGCACCAACTATCACGCTTGGCGTGCTAAGAAAGATATGCTTCTTGTTTTGGTTTGTTCTGAAGTTAATTTAACTTCGGTACCTAGACACACGTGGTGGTTAGATTCTAGTGCAACAACTCACATCAGTATGTCTATGTAGGGTTGCCTGAGTTGTCGAAAGCCAAATGATATTGAAAGATATATCTATGTAGGCGATGGCAAGATGGTTGAAGTTGCGACAATTGGAAAATTTAGATTATTGTTAAAGACCGGACTTTATTTGGATCTTAACGAAACTTTTATTTTACCGTCTTTTAGACGGAATTTGATTTCTATTTCTGCTTTGGACAGATCTGGTTATTCTTGTTCATTCGGAAATGGAAAATTTAGTTTGTTTTATGATTCCAAATTATCTAGTTCCGGTTCTTTATCTGGTTATGATAATCTATGTTTGATTGATACAATTTTTTCATTTAATAAATCCCTACAATTAAGTACACAAGGTACCAAGAGAAAATTAACTACCGAGAATTCAGGTATATTATGGCACAAACGATTAGGTCATATCTCTAAAAAGAGAATAAAGAGACTTGTGTCAGATGAAATTCTCGATCCCTTAGATTTTATAAATTTTGATATTTGTGTTAATTGTATTAAGGTAAAACAAACAAATACAAGGAGATTTGTAGCCAACAAGACTATGGACATCTTAGAACTAATACATACGGATATTTGTGGGCCATTTCCTACGACCGCTTGGAATGGTCAACAATATTTTATAACGTTCATAGATGATTTTTCTAGATATGGCTATGTATATCTCATAAGTGAAAAATCACAGTCGCTGGATGTGTTCAGAAGTTATAAAGCTGAAGTTAAAAATCAACTCAGTAAAACGATCAAAAGCGACAGATCTGACCATGGTGGTGAGTACTATGGTAGATATGACGGTTCAGGAGAACAACATCCATGACCATTTGCTAAATTCCTAGATGAATGCGGTATCGTCTCACAGTACACTATGCCGGGCTCGCCCACTATGAATGGTGTTGCTGAAAGATGAAACAAAATGCTTAAAGACATGGTAAGGAATATGATTAGTCATTCCACCTTACCAGAATCACTCTGGGGAGAAGCACTTAAGACTGCAGCATATATCCTTAATCGGGTACCCACTAAAGCCACTACCAAAACCCCTTATGAGCTTTGGACGGGTAAGAAACCTAGTCTAAAACATTTGCATGTTTGGGGATGTCCAACTGAGGCAAGGCCTTATAGGCCTAATGAAAAGAAACTGGACTCTAGGACGGTAAGTTGCTATTTTATTGGATACTCAGAAAGATCCAGAGGGTATAAATTTTATGATCCCACAACTAGGTCGATTTTCGAGACGGGAAATGCCCGATTCTTTGAGGATGTCGAGTTTGCGGAAGGTGATAAAGATAAAAACTTTGTCTTTGAAGAGGAATATATTGATATTCCCACAGGTGTCATTAGCATTGGTCAAGATTCTAATTTTGACCATGTTGAAGACACAACGAATCAAGACAATGTCGAAGCACCTCCTATTCAAGAAATTGTTCCTGAAGAACAACCTCGAGCACCTCTAGAATCTATGTCATTAAGAAGATCCACTAGAGAGAAGAGAAGTGCAATATCAGATGATTATATTGTATTTCTCCAAGAACATGAGATAGATATTGGAGTGATGGAAGATGATCCTATCAACTTCCATCAAACCATTGAAAGTTCTAACTCTCAAAAGTGGATTTATGCCATGAATGAGGAGATTAAGTCAATGAGAGACAACAACTTGTGAGATCTTGTCCCATTACCTGAAGGTGTGAAACCCATTAGTTGTAAATGGATATTTAAGACCAAAAGGGATTCAAAAGGTGATGTGGAGAAGTACAAGGCACGTCTTGTTGCAAAGGGCTTTACACAGAAAGAAGGTATCGATTATAAAGAGACTTTCTCTCCGGTATCTTCGAAAGACTCTTTCAAGATTATAATGATATTGGTGACACATTTCAATCTTGAGTTACATCAGATGGATGTGAAGACAACATTTCTCAATGGTAACATTGATGAGACGATTTATATGGACTCAAACAAGCATCTCGACAATGGTATTTCAAGTTTCATCAAGTGATCATCTCATTTGGTTTTGAGATGAATTTGGTCGATGATTGTATATACCATAAGTTCTGTGGGAGTAAATATATTTTCCTGGTTTTGTATGTCGATGACATCTTGCTTGCAAGCAATGATATAGGCTTATTGCACGAAACCAAGAAATTTCTAGCTAAGAATTTTGAGATGAAAGATCTTGGTGAAGCCTCTTTTGTATTAGGTATTCAGATACATCAAGATCATTCTCGAGGTATTCTTGGATTATCACAAAAGAGCTATATCGAAAAGGTTCTTAACAGATATGACATGCAAGACTGTAAACCAGGAGATACCCCTGTGGCTAAGGGAGACAAATTTAGTCTCAATGAGTGCCCTAAGAATGATTTTGAGAAAAGGGAAATACAAAAGATTCCTTATGCTTCAATAGTAGGAAGTCTAATGTATGCTCAAGTTTGTACACGTTCGGATATTACGTACATTACTGGGATACTGGGTAGATTTTTAAGCAATCCAGGAATAGACCATTGGAAAGCAGCTAAACGGGTCTTACGGTACTTACAGAGAACAAAAGACTACATGCTCACTAATCTGGAGATCATTGGGTATAGCGACTCCGATTTTGTTGGATGCCAAGATACCATGAAATCTACATCAGGGTATATTTACATACTAGTTGGAGGTGCTGTTTCCTGGAAGAGTGCTAAACAGTCACTTATAGCCTCTTCCACGATGGCAACTGAGTTCATAGCATGTTATGAGGCATCTAATCATGGAGTATGGTTGCGGAATTTTGTCACGGGGCTGCGTATAGTGGACGATATTGAAAGACCACTAAAATTATTTTATGACAATAAGTCGGCAGTTTTATATTCCAATAACAATAAGAGCTCATCGAAGTCGAAACACATCGACATCAAGTTCCTAGTTGTTAAAGAAAGAGTTCAAAGTGGACAGTTGTCTATAGAGCATATCGATACAAACTCCATGGTTGCGGATCCACTTACTAAGGGATTGCCACCCAAAATGTTCATGAGCATACTGCTCTTATGGGTGTTTTGGCAATTGATAGTATTCAGTTTTAAAGGGAGTTTGTAATTTTGCATGCTTTTGTAATATAGACAATTTTTCAGTTTATGGATATTTATGAGGTTATTTTCTGCATAAATAAAGTCTTTGGTTTAATTTACACTCTGATTTTAGTATGGTTTGATCTCACTAAGGTTTAAGGGTGGACCAGTTGGAAATAGGCATGTTAAGATCATATTGCATGAAATTTCCATGCTACACATCCATATCATGATCCATGTCATTTAATTGTATTGGCATACATGACCTTTGATAGGTTGAGTTACGAAAATTGTAATGAAAACCGCTTAGATCCTATGTTGGTATGATTACTGGACCGGATTGGTTATAGATACATCTGTTAATGACAGCAAAGATTGATCTCATTTGGTTATTTCTGCAAAACATAATTATAAGGTTATACATATAGCCCAAGTGGGAGATTGTTGGATCATTAATCCAACGTTTGGCTTATATGAGAATAATTATGTGTTTGTGGACTGTCAAATAAGGTAAAGCCTAATTAAAATCATCTGTTAAGTATTTTTAGGCAATTGGGTTTTGATGTATCTAATAGGGTGTGGACCTTTAATGTGTAGAGATTACGGGGTTATTTCTATTTTAGTGATGGGCTAAAATAGAAATACCAAAAAGGCACTTGGTTGCCTATATATATGGGGTTATGGTCCCCAGATTACAAGTTCAACATTTCTCACTCTGACATCCCATTACCAGAGAGAAAACTAAGTAAAATAGAGAGATCAAAGGGCTCTCAAAGGCAGAACTTGTTAATCTGGAAGGTCATCCATACGACTTCCGGATATGGATTCAGGTACGCTTCCGCTTTATAGTTTATGCAGTTTATTTGTTCTTGATAATTCGACATGAATACAATTTTTGTATATTATGAAATGCTAGATTTAACAATAAATTGTAATGAAAAAATAAATAAAATTCTTTTTAATTTTCTTAAAATATTTTTGAAACGAAATTTTATTGACTAATCAAAACCTTTTGCATCCAATAAATTGTATGATAATTAAGTTATAGGTATCAACTAGTTCAATGCCCGCACTACGTTGCGGGTGTAGTGCGGACAAAACAAATAATTTTTACAGCTATTAAGATTAAAATTTGATATTTTAATATATAAAATTTGATATACTTAAAGGGATCAACATCATCTATTATACTAACACCGTGCTAGATGTCGGTAGCTCGTCTATGACCATCGTATGACACCATACGCGCCACCTACACAGGGCATGGGGCGGAAAACAGGATGGCGCGTGCGCCACACGTACTAACAATAACCGAAAGAAATAATAAAAAAAATAGAGTCAATTGCCGGACTGTCCATGGACCAAAGTCATCGTTTTTGTCTTATTTCAATCAAATAAAAAATTGAAAAAATCAAATAAAGTATAATATCTATACATGCACTGTTTAATATAATAAAACACATCAACACACCCTATTATAACAACAGGAACATCGAAGCCTTAACATTTAAAAATATCATATTGCTAAAACAATAAAAAAATATTAAATTATTCAGAGGAGAAAAAACTTAAAAACATTAATAAAAGAGGAAGAAAAAAAAACTAAAATTATTATTACTATTACTATTAATAATAATATTAATATTATTGCATTAATAATTGGAAAATAAATTCAATGAAAGAATAAAAAAAGCCCAAAAACTTTAAGAAAAGAGCAAACAAAATAAAAATGATAAAAATTATTAGCTAAAAAAATCATGTGATGTTAAAAAAAATAATGAAAAAACCAAAAGTTTAAGAATAATTGTTTTGTAAAAAATGCTATCTCAACAAAAGAGAAAATAATAAAAATTAAAAATTAAAACTTAAGAAACATATATATAAACATAGATAAAAATAGGAACTATTTAAGAACTATAAAAAACTAAAAGAATTCAAATCAAAAGTATAATGGTAAAAAATAAAACCAAATATATTATCAATTTTAATCAAATAAAAATTTGAAAAAAATCAAATAAAGTATAACATCTATACATGCAAGGTTTGATATAATGAAACATATCAACACACCCTATCATAAAAAAATGAACATCAAAGCCTTAACATCTAAAAATATCATTACTATTACTCCTAAAACAATAAAAAATATTAAATTAACCCGATAAAAAAATAAAAAAACATTAAAAAAAGAGGAAGCAAGAAAAAAAACTAAAATTATTATTCTTATTGTGTTAATAATGGAGAAAAAATTCAATTAAAGAAAAAAAATCAATATCTTTAACAAAAAAAAAAACAACCAAAAAATGAAAAACAAATATAAGAAAAAATTAATTTGACATCAAAATAAATAAATAAAAATAATTAGAAACAATCAAGAGAAATGAAAATGAAAAAAAATCATAAGTGGAAAAAATTAAAAAAGCAAACAAAAAATGAAAAGAAAACTAAAAGGAAAAACCTCCCTTACTGAGGCGCGCCTGTTTTCCAGTAAGTCACTGACCTTTCTTTGTTACTTTCTGTGAAACAATATATAAATATCACACAAATGGAAAGAAAATAAAAGGCAAAAAATTACACAAACTTGAGTTAGGTAGGGATCGAACCCTACCCTCCTTATATAGGCGCGCCTGTTTATCAATAGGCCATTGACTTTTCTTTGTTACTCCTTGTGAAATAATATATAAATATCATAAATATAGCGAATCCAGACAGTCCACAGTGTTTTTACTGATCACAAATTTACATGTAGATTGTGAGTGAAAATACTGTAGATTTTAATATTGTTTTTTTTCTATTTGTGATCAGTAAAAACACTGTGGACTGTCTGGATTCGCTATATTTAGTTTAGTTTATTGTATAATATTTACAATAAAAAGGAGAGAGATTGAAACAAGATGAGAAAGAAAATCACATCGGAACATATATTAGAACGTCTCAATTCTTCTAAACTTTGTTTTTTTTGTGTTTCGCTTTTTTCGTTGTTTTAATAGCGTGAGTAATTACAGCTTAAACTCCAATTTACTTTCTCACAATACGAGCTTAGTTTCGAAAATAAATAATTTCATACAATTCATAAATGATAATTCCCTTTTGGGTTGGTTTATGTTAGATAAAAAAAAGTCAAAATTGAAGTGAGATTTTTTCTTAAAAAAAATCTAATTAAAATTATACAACAAAATCATGACATCAATCGGTTTTAATTAATTATAATTATATAGAAAATTCAAATAATTAAAATATCAAATAAAGAACAAAGAAGATTTCCTTTGTCAGCAAAAAATGATGCTAGAACACAACGTTTGATAGAACACGTAGACGTTGATGTCCCTTTTCAATCCTTTTTTTTTAATCCATCTTTAGTGCTTAACATCAAAAGAGATGTATTTATAAATTATTATAGCTATCATCAACAAATCAACATCACCTCCCGTGTGAAAAAAGAAAAGAAAAGAAAAATCTATTCGTGTGAAGCCAGTGCAGTGGTCATGTTTTAAAATTGTTCATAAAAAAACATATTTATCGGTGAAAGTTGAAAAAAAGAGGAAGAAAAAATAAAATATATTTTAAAATAAGATTCTCTTCCGATTTGAAATATACAAAATGTAAGAGGAAATGCCATGAAATTGCTTTCATGTCGATGTCACATAGGTTATCTTATCGCTAGATAATCATGCTGTTATTATCACTTAATATTCTTTTTTCTAGATGCAGCAAAATGGTTTCAATGTTTACGTGTCAAGTGAATGGATTCCACCCCAAGGCCATCCCGTCTTCTCCATTCACACTCCTAACCCTAGAGAAAGTTCTTGGACCTGGAAGAGCCACAAGTTGTGAGAGGAATTAAAGGAGGGGGTAACCACATGATCAAGTAGTGAGAACTTAGTAATTAAGAAGTTTATTACTCTTGTGGTGGTTTCAAGCTCGAGTTCTGTGATTATTAATATAATGATGATTGAAAATTTACATGATGGTTAATTTTAGAACATGCGAGATTAATCGAGATACACGCAAGTTGATTCAGACATCCATGTTAATAAAATAAAATAAAAAGAGAGTCAAAATAAATGATTTACAATCAATTAAATAATCTATTATATTATCTATAAATAATAGGATATTCTCTCATCCTCACCATGAATAAATTTGACACCCCCAATAAAAAGAAGAAAAAATAAAGTCCCAAATCGAGGCGTGGTTTTCACATGCTCGTTGAGCACGAGTCTGCCCTCTATTATTGCTATCTATTTTAATGGGGGGGAAAGGAAACATTTCTTCCTTCATCGAGAGCTAAATATTGCCACCTGCATTATGACACGGGCACATGAGCCAGTCCAACCAAACTTGTCGTCGCATGTGACATGTTTTTCTGCTGCACACCATAATGCCTGACCAAACCCTAGTTTGGCAGGCAAGCCCCAGCGTTCCCAGAATCAACCACCTCCTGATGTACTCATGAAACATGCTTGCAAGATTGACAATTCGAGGTGAAAAACACAGAAAAAAGAGCAGGAAACTGGGTTGAGCCCTTGGAGGGTGAGAAATTTTCTCTCCAATTATGACGTGATAACAAAGAGTTTGAGATCTGCGTCGAATCAACTCATATTTTTTTTATAAGAACCTGAGATAATCAGGATTTTACGGCGAAGTATGATTTTCCAGAAGGTCAGTTTTCATCGAAGCGAAACGGGTGAGAAATCTTGCAATTTTTGTGAGAAATCAGAGCAAGAAATGGGATTCATCGATGCTGCTGCTGCTGCTGCTGCCCCTTGTAATTCAACTACTCTCTGCCCTGGTGAACAAATTCAGTACAGAACTTCAAATCAGGCAATAACTAGTGCCGCAGATGCATTTACTACCTGGGTTTCAGCCAGGATAGTGTTCTTTGACCCGAGAAGTCATCGCTGGGCCACCTTTTCTCTTTCCCAATTCAGCTCCACACTGATTACCTTCATGATTTATCAGCACCACCCACCTTTTGCATCGTTGCCTGTTACGCATCCTCTGCTCCTTATCCAATCCCTGATTTTCTTTCTTTTAAAAATGTTTTTTATTTTAAAATATATTTAAATATTTTTTTTACAAATTAATTTTGATTTGAATATATAAAATATATTAAAATCAAAAATTTTAATTTAAAATAAAAATAAAAATAATATTTTTAAAATACAGTATTATAACCTCTTCAATAAAAACCATAAAGGGATGAGGCTGGCAAGCAAGCAAGCCCGCATGCTCACTCCGCATCAAAAAGCCTTCCATGTCACGTGACCCCATCAATACCAAACCTTGGAAACTTTAAAACCTTTTTATCCCTGCTTTTACATGCATTTGTTTTCTTCCATCATTTTACTTTTAGATATGATTTATTTTCTATAGCTAAATTATATAATTAAATATTAAAATAATAAAATACAAACACATATTAAATTAATTATTTTTCTGTATAGATAAAAAATCCAGCCCATCGCGAGGGCAAAACTGCTCGTATCTACTATAACGGAACATTTCAATACATGTATAAATAAAACCAGAATTATTAAGATCGGTTGGAGGGGAGTTATCCTTAATTGACACACAAATTAATTGAAAAAACAAACAAACTATTAGCGTGTTTAACAGGAGGAGTTATCCTTAATTGACACACAAATTAATTGAAAAAACAAACAAACTATTAGCGTGTTTAACAGTCTGAATTAGATTGTTTTTTGAAATATTTTTTTATTTAAAAATATATTTTTTTATTTAAATTATTTTTAAAATCAACATATAAAAATATCTAAAAATATCAATTTAATTTTTTTTCAAAAATATTTTTAAAACATAATAAAAAACAATCATAAAATAAAAAAAAAATTAATAATCTAAAATCCAATCATAATTATGTAGTGCTACTGTCTTTTAGTAATCTAAAATCTATCTTTTTCTTGATTGGTGCGTGTGATACACGTTCCACAAGTGGGTTGTTAGATCCCACTAAAAATGTAAGAAAAACAATAAAATCTTGCAAGCTTGGACATGGCTGTAGTTTGGAACACAAACCTTAAACGTGTCCTTGAACTCTCACTTTCTCTCTCTCCGTGTCTCATGACTCCCACTATTTCACTGTTTTCTCTGCTTCTTCAAGCACCCATTTCTCCGCTCAAGTTTCTCTCTTTCACCCTTCAGCACAGAGAAAAACTGGAAAGTCGGGGTCTTTAGTGGTCAATAGCAATGAAAGGAGAAGGGAAGATGATGATAAAGTCCAAGATGAAGTGGTTTGGTTTAGTTGGGCTAGTTCTATCAGCTTTTTCTCTGCTTGTACATTTTTTGCTTGCTAGATTCACTGAGGAAGGCATTACTGATCACCAGTCTTCAGTCACAATCTTTTCTTGGAGACCCGTCTTTGAAAATCCCGACTTCTCCAAAAATGTATGCACCACCACCACAACTACTTATTAACAGCTTCTTAATTGTTTGCCTGTACCATAATGTTTGTGTTTTTGAGATATGGTTTTGCTTTGGTGGGTTTTGAGTTGCTTTCCTTTTAGTTTGGCTGGTTGCGGGCATTTCTTTTCCTTTTCTTTTATCTTTTTTGTATATCAACGCAGCAGTCAGTGATCCGGAGTTTCGGCTTCATTGTTGAGTGTTTAAAGGTTTTCTGTGGATCTAAACAGACCTTTCAATGAAACCCAGATAATTTTATTTGCTTGTTCCATGGAATTTGACGACTTTGTGTTCTTGACTTCACTTTGGATCTGTTTTTAAATATTTTCAATAATTTTGGTCTGTATTGGTGGGATTTTTTGAATTATAGCACGAGGATCATATAGTCCTCGATTTGTTTTCATGTTTTGTATAATTTTGTCTATTCGTGGGACTTATTGCTTCTAATATGTGGCGCAGAGTCCTTCGCACAAAAGACTATGGGGTCCAGTAAGGCGCCTTGAATCTTTACATCCAGATGCAAATCCCAGAGGATATTATACTGGTTAGCTTTCATAACAAGGATTTAGTAATTAACTAGCAATTTTATAACTCACACTAGATTGTCATGGCGTTCTAATTAAGAATACAATATGAAATCACTGCAATAATATATAGCTAATTATAGTTTATCTCGGTTTTATAACTCTATGTTTTAGGTATGAAACATATTTCATTAGATATTGAATACACAGAATTACTTGTAAAAATGGAAGAAGTTAAACACTTAAACGCTGCAAATTATTACTGATAAAAGGTGTCATTACTTAATTTGCTTCTCAGGGGAATTTGTAGGTTATGCCTAGTAGAAACACAGTTTGGGATCTTTCAAGTTCTTGGGGAGGATAAACTTTGAAGTAGGTTTCTGTAAACGGAATCAGTAATATAACCCTAACTGAAAGTGGAACTTAAAGAGCTTGTATGATATTGGAGATGGTATTTGCTCTCCGATGGTTTGTGGAACTTATATAGCTCGATGGAACAGTAACCAAATTGTGTTCTGTATTTGTTGCTAGACAATTGATGTTAGTACGAAATTTCATGATTGTGAGCATGCTAGGATATGTAAAAACTTGAGTGAAAGACCATGGAAGTTTGATTGCGATTTTTTTTGCACTTTGGTTTGGATTTGCAATGCCACAAGTGAAGTTTGGCTAACAACCTGTGTGGACTATGTGACCTGATTGCTTTACCTGCTTGCTTCCATGTACATTTCATTCATTTGTGATGGCAGTTGGTTCTGTGTTGCTGTATATTGGATGCCATATAATATAATATTGTGTTGGCATTTCTTATGATGTTGCTATCCCTGCATAACATATCCATTTCTCTTATGATATTAGGGAATTGTGGTTCCTTGTGAAAACTCTTTTTTTGGTTCAAGTTTATATTGTATGCAACATGAGTTTCTAACTTTATATGCATACAACAGATCCCAGATCAGAATCAAGTGGGTATGTCTTTGTTAGGATACAAGGTGGATTCCATGAAATAAGGAATTCGGTGAGGGTAAAATGCTCTTGTTGCATTATTTGCTATCAACGTGTAACAAAGTTAATCAGACTTCTGAATCTTGTTGATTTTCAGATATGTGATGTGGTTGTGATTTCTCGGCTTCTTAATGCTACTCTAGTTATTCCTGAGATCCAATCAACCACTAGGAGTAAAGGAATCAGGTGACACCTTTTCTGGGATGCTCTCTCATAAAATGTATATCAATGCCAGAATTAATTTAACCCTTAATAACACATTGTCTTAAAATTTATGAAATGTTCACTGCAGCTCCCAGTTCAAGAGTTTTGCATACCTTTACAATGAGGATAACTTCATGGCAGCTTTAGTGAAAGATGTTAAAGTTGTGAAAACCCTTCCGCAAAATCTTAAAGATGCAAGGAAGCTAAAAAACATCCCATCATTCAGAGTGCCTAATTCAGCTTCGCCATATTTTTATTTGCATCATGTTCTCCCAGTACTTAATAAGCATGGAGTGGTTGAACTAGTTGTTTCTGATGGGGGATGCTTGCAGGTAATTGATTTTCAACCATTGTTTTGCTATAGGTGTAGACATGTAGGTATTTCTAAACTAGATATTCAGAAATCATGTATATATTTATTTTACATGATTTCATGTTTGTTTTACTTATTTCTTTCCTTTTCAACTCCCGCCTTTTCCATCAATTTTGGAGTAGCTCATTATTTTCTCACACTGGCATCTTGCCTATATTTGATTCCATTGGGCATTCTTGTACTTAAGCATGCAATTTTGTCACCCCACGATTAGACGTGATGTGTTTTTTTATGACTTGATTTTCTGACTCTCTCCCTCTCCCTCTCTCTCTTCTAGTGTAATTCAAAGTAAGGCTCTGGTGTTTTTGTTTGTTTTTACCCTTAAAGGAATGAAACTTGACCTATCTTTTTGTGTACATGGTTTTAAGTTTGTTTTTTTTCATAATGACGTGATTCATTTTTTAATATTTTGTTAAAACTTTTTATCCTAGTCATGTCTCCCTTTTGGTTGTCCTTAGTAACAGTCTTCCCTGCAATTAATGTTTACCGGTGAGATATTTTGTAATCCTTCTGGTTTGAGAAATTGTGAGCCAGATTTTCTTTTCTGAATTTGATGCCATCTTTCTGTCAAATCATGTGGTTTGGAATAATGTCATCTTTCTGGTCCTGATGTAGGCTATCCTTCCACCCCATCTTGATGAATATCAAAGGCTGAGGTGTAGAGTTGCTTTTCATGCATTACGGTTTAGGCAAGAGGTCCAGGAACTAGCAACTAAAATGCTGCACAGGTCAATGACTGCTCATCATTTATTGAAGGATTTTAATATTCTTTTTGTGATTTCTGAACTGCCAAGTTATTTCAGGTTACGGGCTCATGGTCAACCGTTTATAGCCTTTGATCCTGGTTTGACAAGAGATGCCTTAGCATACTATGGCTGTGCTGAACTCTTCCAGGTACCCACACCAATTCCAGAATTCATAATGGTTTTTGATTTTGGAACCTTTGAAAAACCAAGCTTACCTAGCATTTGATTGTGCTGTGTCTTGGAGCTCTTCCCAAGGATGTGCACAATGAACTTATTCAGCACAAACGAGCTTGGATGAAGAAACGTGGGTTTGTTAAGGGGAAGCTTTCTGTAAATTCAGCTGAACAACGTCTTAATGGTTCATGTCCATTAATGCCAGAAGAGGTAAGAATTTGTGCGTATCAAATTTTGTTATGTTTAATAATTCATGCATGGGAAATGTGCTTCTGATTCCCTCCAAATCTCCATTTTAGATAGCTTTATTTTTCTTTTGTTAGTTCCTGGGAATGTTTTGAGAATGTAGAGCAAGACACTGCATTTTGAGGCTATTTCTGTCACTTTACCAGCACAGGCAGTGGGGCTATCTCCAGATTTAACTTTTAAAGAAGGATCAGTCTTTCATTGCATTGCATTCTATGGCACTCATTGACTGGGTGATGAACAAACCTATGACGATGGTCCCAGTACCAAAAAATAGCTGTTCAAGTCAACTCTTTCGCCTTTATTAAACAAGAAAGGATATCATATAAAAAGCAAATATTTTAAGATTCTAAGTGCTATTTTGG
Organism: Salix exigua; assembly: GCA_032356905.1. Lineage (NCBI taxonomy): Eukaryota > Viridiplantae > Streptophyta > Magnoliopsida > Malpighiales > Salicaceae > Salix > Salix exigua. Next base: position 6,455,527 of record CM063591.1, read on the forward strand.
TCTACATAAATTGGTTCCCTTCAGGTTGGTATTCTTCTACGTGCATATGGATATTCATGGGACACTATTTTATATGTCTCCGGGGGAGAAGTTTTTGGAGGCCAGCGGACACTGACTCCTCTTCATGCCATGTTTGAAAATATTGTTGATAGAACTTCTCTCAGTGCTGCATGGGAGTTCAATAGAATTTATGGTCGTGAAGTGAACCTTGTTGACACTAAATTAAGGGCTCCACCTTCTGCAGTGAAAGAAAAAAATCCTGAAGTATGGAAAAATGCAGGCCCACATCCCCGTCCACTTCCACCCCCTCCAGCTCGGCCTAAATATCCATACAACATTGAAGGTTGGTGGGGTTGGGTGGCTGAGAGTGATAACGAGCCTGAGAGTACTGTAATGGAGTTACGTACTAATGCCCATAAACTTTTATGGGAAGCAATTGACTATTTGATTTGCGTAGAAGCTGATGTTTTCATCCCTGGGTTTGATCGTGATGGGAAAGGTCGTCCAAATTCTGCAAGCTTGGTAATGGGGCACAGGCTTTATCAATCAGCTGCATCTAAAACATTCCAGCCAAACAGGTAATCATCTCTATCAACAAAAGTGCGCATGCTTGTGAATAATTTAACCATTAAAGTAATTTAGAATTGCAAAAAGTAATTTCATGGAAAACACTCTATCCTCAAACACACCCGCACACCTCAAATAATGGGGAGTGCCCTGTCATCTATGGCCTCTTTGCATGCTTTCTTAAATGCCTACCTTTCTGAATTGGGCTAAGCATTTTATTCCATCTTTATTCAAGCTTGTGCTTGTAAAAGTCATTTCCTCATTCAGTCTGCATAAGACCAAGTGAAGTAATATCACTCCACTATACTAAGTATCTTCATTTTCCTTTTTGTCTTTTAACTCGGTTTGTTTTTCTCTGTTACCACAGAAAGGAAGTTGTAAAGCTTTTAGAAGAAAATCGTGAACACCTATACCAAGCAAATCATACCTGGCTGGCATCAATACGCAGCCATCTTAGAAGGAGTCTAATCGATGGAGTAATAAGAGCATCCAGAAAATCAAAGCCATCGTCATTTCTCTCCCATCCAGTCCCAGAATGTTCTTGCTTGAGATACAATCTCACGAAAAGAACACCGCATTCTACTGGAGTACCAGTGGAGGCTTCCCTAGGAATTACACATCATTGCCCCAAGTGGATGGATAGTGAGATAAAAACAAAACTGAAGGATAAAGAAAGTGAAGAGGATCCTGATGAAGATATTTCCTCATCTTCCGGACTGTTTTTCAGGAACAGTGGTGGAAATCATGAGAGTGGAGGTGGGGAATTGATCAAAGAAGAGTCTCAACTAGATGATCAGGAAGAACTGGATGGCGCAGACTGACAAGAGCCCATGAGGTGTAACGGTGGTCTCTTTGCGAGTGCCTTTGACGCCCACTCTGTTCTGCATGCGGGTGTTGATTTTGCTGGCTTGGAGGGAGGAAAGCTGTACAGAGCAATTGTTCGCTTCCGTCTTGGTGGGAGTGGGGAAGAACCCGATATCTTGAACCCATAAACCTAGCTCAACCGCAGATACATATGCTCAGGTTCAAGCCCTTTGACTTCTACATTTACTGTTGCAAGCTATTCAAGCTCATCTGGGAAAAATCTCGGCCTTCATACGGCAACCGACAAATCAGTATTGACGTAGATAGCTCGCTTCTGATGGATAATCCAAAAGTAGACCCATATTCTTAATTAACTCTTATATTCCTAGTCATATTAAATTAACATGGTTGATAGCAGAACAGCATATATATATATATATATATATATATTCCATGACAGAATATATATGGATCATGTTCATGGCATCTATCTATTTTTGTGATATACTGTGTGCGCTGATGATCTTATTATCTAAATTTCCCTACAAATCTTTCATCCATGAATAAAAGATAATGTTGATGTAGTTTTTACCTCGCTTAAAGTTTCGGTCCGTTCCAGAAATTCTGTCTAAATTTCAGCCGGAATGTTCTGGTTTCGTTCTGTTTTGGCTAAATAGTATTTTTTAAAATAATGAATAATTTTACAATATCAATCATATCTCCTAATCCGGTTATTAGATTGAGATGAAATTTTATGAGAAGTCTCTTCACATATTTATATATACATATATTATGTTAAAATTTCAGAACATTCAGATAATGTATTGACAAATTGATGATGATATTCTCGTAATATTATATATGTTTATAATTTTGTTCAGAAAAATCATTTTATTATATTTTTTTAGATTAAATTGTATAATTTCTAAATAATTTTATTTTTGAATTTGAACTAATTTTTTTAAATATATATATATATATATATATATTATTTCAATTGAAAAAACAAAGCGATAACTGAAACTGCATTGGTTACTTTGATTTGCCTGACACCATGCATGAACAATACTGAACTAGGTCACAACGTTGGATTCTACGCCACCCCGGAAATGACAACGACTATTTATCAGTTAAGAAATTTAGCTCATGTTTGTCTATTATTTATTATATATATCTAAAACAGCTCGTCCTTTCTACTGTCGACTATACATCGTGATTTATAGCTCACTATTCATCGACAATTTGTCACTGTGAATCGCGGGTGTATGTGCGCTTTTTTTTTGCTTTTTGAACAGTGAAATAACGAAAAAACCCCTTGAAAACGACAAAAAACGCCGCCAGTTTCAGGGGCTAAACGGTCATTGACCGTTTCGGTCCGGTCCGGCTCTGTTCGGCCGACCGGTTTTTTATTTTTTTAATATTACATTGAACGGTGTATTAACGATTTTGTCCCTATAAAAAGACAAAAAACAGGCCTATGGTTAATTAGTCATTTTTATTTTATTTTCCGCTGACAAGTGTCGGTGCATTGATGGACGCGCCGATCGTTTAAACGCTCACGCGTTTGTCGATATTTTTTTATGCCCAATCAATATTTTTCATGCTCATGAACACGTTTTGGTTGTGTATTAATGAACCAGAAAACCTTTTGATTTTCAAGAAACAAATAAAAAACTTGAAAACAAAAAACAATAAATAATACCATGCTGCTAGCTAATAGAGTCGAGTAATGACTTTTCAAATATACAAAACGACACTGCTAACATGTTTTTTGTACAATGGTGGCTACTGCCTGGGATCGATCATAGAAAGTTCCGAACAGAATCATAGAAACATCGGAGAAACTTATTGATTACTACACAGGGGAAGAAGACACAGTTCACCCCGTCAGCTGTGCCTTTATCAAAAAGAGAACGCTTTTCACCCGAAACTTCCTTCCAATATAAGCGTGTCCATGAAGAAACTCCAGCTATATATATATATATAGTAGCAATGTCATTGTTCAATTACTACCCAGAAAAACACATCCTGCCAAGAAAACATTTTAGTTATTTACTGTTCAATTCGAGATTGATTGAGGGATAACAGCAGTCTTGAACAGAAATGGGAAGCAAGAAGAGGGGTGGTATCAGTTGGCGTGCCGCCATTTCAAGGCGGGTGTTTTCCTTCTTCCGTGACTTTTCAAGTGCTGATCACTATAAGCTGATAAGGCCGTCGAGTAAATCGACACCCTTCATGCCAGAGGAGGCCATGGTAGCAGCAGCGAAGCATTTTTCATCTGCTCATAAGGTTCGATTATGTTAAGTTCGTATAAAGTGCGGGACGGAAATGGTCACAAAAGATTAATGCTGTCTGTGACAAAAAAGAAGAGGAAGAGGAAGAAGAAGAACTTCTTGCTTGCTGGTTTTGTTTGCTGAACTTGAATTTTTTCAGTATAAACCATTCGATACTCCGACCACTATCGACTAATCCGGATTCTAGCGGGTAGGACCACTAAAGACGATAAAGTTCTAACAAGTAAGTTTTAAAACAGCTATATACCCTCGAACTTGAATTACATTAATGGTGGTGGTGTAAGCAGATTTTGACGTTGGAGGCCCACGCTTGCTTGCTTGCTTGCATGGGTGTTTTATGACTTTTAGTTTTGGAATATTTTTTAAAATCGTTTGTAAATACTAGAATATAATTAAGTTATTTTATCTTACTTGCGTTGGTGTTGGTGTTGAAAGAATATATTTTTTAATTTGTTAGCAATTATGTCATTAAGGACCACATTAAATAAATTTGTAGTGTTTGCTACCGCTGAGGTCTATAATTTGACATATTATTTTTTATCTGTAATAATTTATTAGAAACTTGAATTAAAAATGTTTTTTATTTAGAAATAAATAAAAAAAATATTTTTTTTTTAAAAAAATAACTTTTAAAAGGCAATGAAAAGAGGGCATTTGTCTGCCTGCTTCAATTTGGTTAGCTATAACCCTTCCCTTTTCAATTTATTTATTTATTTATTTTTGTTGTTATTTGGTGTGGATCTTTTTTTTTATGTAGTCATGGTATTTTTGATAGTTTTTTTTATATAATATCATAAAAGGGAGATTAATTGATATATTTGTGAGATATTTTGTTTACTAAATAATTTAATTATAATATTATCATAAATTTTTAAATAATTTAAAGAGATTTGGTAGGGATTATCTAGCACAAAACTAATTTCCTTTCCTTTTAAATACATATTAACAAAAGAATACTCCATATACCGCTTAATTAATTAAAGTTTATAATATGACCTATTAATTAGTTTAAACAAAAACAGTAATAACCAAATATATATATAAAGATCTAAAATCTTCAGTTTGAAAAATATCTCTTCTTATCTCTTTCCTAAAATATTCATTAATATTTTATTATTTATTTATATTAATATATGACAGGAGACGAATCCGATCTCTAAATGTTCGCATATTCTATAAATAAGAGTGTGTACCGTATTTTAAAAATGTTTGTGAAAAAAATGATTTGTTTTTATTTTTATTTTAAATAAAATATTTTCGATGTATTTAGATCATTTTAATTGTAATATACTAATATCAAAAATAATTTTTAAAAAATAATAAAAATATTATTTTAATTTTTTTCTAAACAAAAAAATAATTTTAAAACAACTTAAATAAAATTCTAACCAGGCCCATAATCAATATGATTACTTAATGAGTGAATCTCATCATATACCGTTGTTAAAATCAAAACTTTCACCCCGACAGTCCATGAACGACAAAATTGGATCTTTTCATTTATATGCATATATATAAAAAATAAAAAAACTAGGATATAGTACAAAAATCATTCCTTAATTTGTCCCTGGGTAACTAATTAAATAATTATCCGATGTCGGCTCCTAAACTGTAATGCATATATATTTTTTATTTTAAATTAATTTTTTTATGATTTTATATTAATTTAATGTGTTAATATTAAAAATAATATTTAAAATAATATTTAAAAAATAAAAAAAACATTATAATATTTTCCTAAATGAAAATCACTTTAAAAAATAACCTCAACTACAATTACAAACATACCTCTAATATTTCTCTAAACAAAAATTATTGTAAAAAATAACATTTCAAAACATATCTTTAAATCTAGGGTTTAGGGATTAGAGCGGAAACTTGTTTTTTTTATTAACGCTGGTATCCGTATCAGTTTATACTCACTTCAACTAATCTCATGGATCCTAAATTTAATGACCATGTAAGCTTACAACCATTATGATATTAACAATTATAGATATTGAATCTGAAATCACAGACAAAACAAACTTCTGAATTCCAAATTTATATCACTACATCAACTAATAAAACTACATATAAAACAAAATACTGAATCCCAATTTTACACCACTAGTTCATATCAACCTTGTTTTCTTTATTGGCTTTAAAGCTGCAGCATTAGATCCATGAGATTGAATGGTAGTACGAAGGGTCGGTAAGATGATTCCCTGCACTAAATTAAATTAATATACGACAGAAATAAAGAAAATAAAAAGTAAGTAATAAAATTAAATTAATCTCACGGCTTTCACGCCAGAACAAATCAGAACATCATTCTGTCAGGTTAGTGCAAGCTGGGTCCACCAAACATAAAGATAAAAGGAAACGACAGAGCTGCTAGAGCCTCGTTTGGATTCGGAGAAAGCCTCCCAAACAAACAGATTCCTACATTTTCGACCTTCAAATATTTAAAAATGAATTATTATAACTCGATTTATTCCATATACATAGATGTTTATTTATTTATTTTTTTAGAACTTGTTTGACATTTAATGCTGTAATTTTGCCTTGAGAAAATAATGCCACATAATCAAGCACGTTGGCTTTGAGTCATCTCCCATGTCATCAATAGAGAAGTCCCACGTTGCTATATCATTAGCCCTGTCGTCTAACAATATAAAATATTTTAAATCAAGTAAATATTAAAAGATAAAATTAAGAGAATAAAAGTTCAACAAGAAATAAGAAGGAAAACCAAGTTAACGTGCATCCCGAAGATCGGATTAAGAAAATCAATATTAAAATATAAAATTAGAAAAATAAAAGTTCAGCTATAAAAAAAAACCCAAGTTAACATGCATCCCGAGTCATGAGATTAGAATAAGAAAATCAATATTAAAAGATAAAATTAAAAAAAAAAACTAAAAAAAAAAGAACCATTCAAGTGAACAATGTTTTGTGAAGAAAGGAACAATGGATTTCTCTCTTCAATTCTTTTTGTTAACTAGTTATTTGACTCGTGTTCTAAAGTGGGATGAATATTTTTTTCCACCCAAAAATTGAACATGCATGTTTTTTTTACATTTTTATTGCATAGAAATTAAGTGTAAATTGAACAATTTGTACATATATCTAATGAAATAAATTGAGAGCCATCTGTGTCAATAAATAATTAAAAATCATCAATGAAAATCAAATATAAATTTAAATATGTAAAGAAATGAATGCAGATCAAGATATTGGATCTCACAATAAGAATTATTTACTTTGATATATATATATATATAACAACTTTATTTATTAAAATTTATTTTTTATTCGATCAACTGATAGTAGAAAAGGACACATACATAAAGTTGATAAAATTAAATTAAAGGAAAAAGATATTTCTCAAGGTTACACTTATTAGAAATGTTGTCTAGAAATAAATAAATATTTTTAAAAATAATGTTCAATTATGTCCAACATAAAAAACTATAGATTAATTGCAATAATCTCTTCAAAATAAATAAATAAATTTAAAAAACCACTATTTAAAAAACTAAATTAAAAAATATAGAGAGAGATAAAATGGTATTGACTTAAATAAAAATTAAAAACATGTATAAATTAACATGGTTTTTTTTCTCAAAAAAACAAAATTACAAATAAAGTCAGATATTGTTGGGTCTAGCAAGCCAAACATATGTCTCACCCATTTAAAAATGGAGTAAATGACATGTAATTCACCTTAAAATGCTTTTGAAAAAATCTCAAGATAACACATCATTTAGATAAGCTAATGATTGGAAAATCATAGTTTATGTTTTTTTTTTATCATCTAAAAATCTATTTTGATTAAAAATACACAGAATATACCCTTAAAAATCTTGATAAGCTAATAAATGACCTTAAACAATATAAAAAACCACTCTAAAACTCAAAAATCAACTTGATTTTTTTTTCTTTCTCGAGTTTAGATAAGATTTTTTTTGGTATTTTTGAGGCGAAAAAACACCTATGTGGAGCTCTCAAACACATTGACACCAAGATGTACTATTTTAGTTATTAGAAATGGCATCAACTTTGATTTTCTCTTTCTAATGTCAAAAACTCAAAATATGATAATTTATCTTTAAGGAGGGACTAAAAAAAAATTAAAAATAATTCTTTATACTAAAATTCAATTATATAGACATTGAGGGACTGAATGGGTAATTCGGAAAGTTTAAAAATGAAATTGAACCGTACAAAAAAAACAGTGAACTCACCTCCCATTTTCAGTATTTTTCCATATTAATTTTGTTTTTCTTTCAATCTTACTAATCTATCAATGAATTTAAATCATGTATCATTTAATTTAACATAAAATAAAATGCAAACATGAAAGAATCAAAATGAAAAACACACAATAAAGTAAGAGTGGTGTTGAAATGCTTTATAAAATGATTTTTTTTTTCATAAATGTATTAAAGTAATATATATTTTTTAAAATATTTTTTTATTTCAACATAAAAAATGATATAAAATAATCAAAAAATTTTAATTTAAAATATAAAAATAAAAATATTTTTTTTAATTTTTTTTTTTGAAATAGAAAGACAAACCGGACAAAACTTTGTTAATGTACAGTCAAACCTCCATACAGTTTATCTTAATGTTTTCTATAATAAACACACCAACCATGCTCATGTAAAACAACCCACCCACCCACCTGACATGTATTTAAAAACCCACCCAATTTAACAAATAGTAATAGGATAAATAAAATATAAGAAAATTCTCTGAATATCAAATCATATGATCATCTCCTAGGGCTTAGGGCTTCTTCTCTGCACAGCTTTACACTCTCTCCTTCTCTTTAGATACTGTCCGGTTCCTCCCGAAGGCCGGACCTCCTTCCTCTCTCTCTCTCTCTCTCTCTCTCTTCACAACTGAAATCCTCTTCGTTTCACGGAAGAACTTCTTCTGTACCGAGGAAAAACTAAAACATTGTTGACTCGAGAGATAGTAGTAACAATGGTGAAATCAGCAAAGTCTCAGCTCGACGAAGAAGATGAACCTGAAGACTATGACTCGTCGTCCTACAAAGGTAACGAAAACGTACACAATTCTTTTTGTTTTTTCAAATGATTTTGTTAATTAATTTCGTAAATATATATAGGGGAAGTAGTGAAAGCAGAGATTAAAAGCAGCGAGCCGAAGGCGAATGCGAACCGGTCCAAGCATTCGGAGACAGAGCAGCGTAGAAGGAGCAAGATTAACGAGAGGCAAAATTTCTTTTTTTTTTTTAATTAATCACATGATATTTCATAAAAATGATGACGATTGTGCCATTTCTCTTATCAATTGTTGAATGCCCGTTGTTTTAGGCTTAATTGGAGAAGGAATGATTTAAGAAATTTCATAATTTGATGATATTTTTGTTTCAATTTGCTAAAAATTAGTTGCTGGACACTAGAGATTTTTTTTTTTGCTTTCGCGGTTTGAGTATTTTACATTTGATTACTAATGCGTCATCACACATGGTTATGAAATTTCTCTAGTGTCTAGTCACTAAAGTTTAACAATTTTAAACAGAAATATCATCAAATTACATAACCTCTTTAACCATTCCTTTATATATTTCTTGACATAAATACTTTTACATAGGAGTTGTTTTTGGCTCATTGATGACATGTTTTGTCAAGCAGATTCCAGGCTCTGAGAGATCTTATTCCTCAAAATGATCAGAAAAGAGATAAGGCTTCGTTCTTGTTAGAGGTGAACTGATTAAATATGTTACATTTTTTCCCCTTTCATTTTGGTTTTGAATTTCTGCCTTTATTGAAAGTTTTTATAATTTTATGCAGGTTATAGAGTACATCCAGTTCTTACAGGACAAGTTACAAATGTATGAGGGATCATATGAAGGTTGGAGTCAGGAGCCAGCTAAATTATTGCCATGGGTAAACTTTCAATTCTGAACATGCACTTTTCCTTGTGTGTTATCGCTTTTGATTATCATTAGTCTGTTTGGTTCTAGCAATTTCCATCACTTATAATATCTTACCTTTATTTAAAACCTCATGAAATGGGAAAGGATGTATATATCAGTTTTCTTGTCGGGAACAACTCTTGTTGGGCTGTCCAAAAGGAATAGTAACCGAGTCCTTTCTGGCTTGAATTTCCCATTCTATGATCTCTTAACTTGATTTTTTTTTTTTTTAAAATGACCGGACCCTACCAGTTTAGTAACAAACTAGAGTATAAAATAAAATAACTTCAAGGATAGATGAACTTCATTTGTGCCTCTTTGGCTGTGCATTTGAAGGATAGATGAATTATGTTCTAATTATTGCGCCTAACATTCATAGCAGGCCATGCAAGGTGGGTTTCTTGGTCATGACCAGGAGAGGGATTATTGCTTGGGTATGAATGATGTGATCACAATTTACAACTTTGAGAGCCTTATAAACATGTCCATTGAAGTACACTAATTTTGATTAATGGTTCCTGTGTGCTTTTACATCCGACATGATCACCAAAATGGGATAGAGTTTATTTAAAATGTGGAATGACTTTCATAATTTGTAAACAAGTCAAAAATTGTTTTCTTGTTTTCATGACCACTGCAATTCCAATTTCCTGAATGTTAGGGTTTCTTTTAAATGACCTAGTCATGATATTGAGGTTTTGCTGCATGTGCTCACCTGTTCATTTTGGAATGTTGAAGATGTGACCTTGGTTTAAAGTGCAGGAATAAGAGAGTTTCAGGGCCTCCAATGATTAGGGGTTTGCTAAATTGCATGACTTGCATATTGACATTTGAATGCATGCATTTTTAGGCTTAAGAAAACATTCTCATTGGATATAGTGGCCTAGGTTCCAAAGGTATTCTCATATAAATGCTGAGGCATGCACTTGTTTAAATGAACCTGTGTTCATGGTGATTGCTTTTAAGTGATTTACTTCCTCTTGATAGAATGAAATGACACTTAAATGGTGAGGCAAGTGCTTGGTCATTTCCCCAAAACGCTTGTCTCAACTTTCAACGATTTTCTGTCTCAAAATAGTATCTCAAATGCACTCATATCCATTTATTGTACTTAGAATACCAATATTACTTACTGGTTCCCATCTCATAGCATACAAAACACAAAATAAAATATCCTTCACAAGTGCCACAGAAGGTAATTGGGTAATATTGTGCATCAACTTTTTAATCTGGACCATATGACTGAGCAATTACACATCAAAATGTTTGTGTATTTTAGTGAATAGAGGGAGGGCTAATCATCTTATGTTCACTGATCACAGTAAGAACAGAGAATGCATGTGCTCTCTTTGTTGAATATTTTACAGACATGAATTGTCATCCTGACCTCCTTTTATTTGACTGTGGAGCATATTGTTTCCTATATTGCTCTCCCTTCTAAATGGTTTTCTTTCTTTCTTTTGAAACAGAAGATTGATCGTGGTTCTGCTGAAAGCCTACTCGATCATACTACACAAGTTATGAAAAATGGTTCTGCTCATGGGAATAGTGTCATTCTTGCGAATATACATAACTCAATAGAATCTGACATGGGCGCTGCTGAAATGTACAAAACATTGGATCACCCCCCTGGGCCCACCAACCAAGCAATTCCATTTGATGCGAAGACACCATCGAATGTATTTGCTGCTGTTGGGAGGGGTGGTTTGCCTACACAGTCTTTGCAGGAATCTGTTTCGGATGCTGAGAATATGGCTTACCAGCTTCAATCCCAGCTGTTGCATGGTCGACCATGCGCTACTGAGTGTTCTACTCCAAACAATACACTGAATGGACAGCAGGACTTGGCGAGTGACAGTCTATCAGTAAATATCTCAAATGCATATTCTCAACGGTGAGCATCTGTCCATATCTTAATAATTCTGCTTCATTAGTAATTGTGAAACTTGCCATTAACCATGTTCTTGGAATACTTTCACTTCATGGTCATGCTTATCATGGAACTAGCATGTTTGGTCATGCATACTTTGCACTGGCCTTGTCCATGGGATATCGGGAAAGCAGATTCATGGTTGTCCAGCACCAGCTTAAAAAACTTAGAAGAGTTTGATGCAAGAATCTATTTCAGAATCTTATAGGCTAGTAATGTGGTCAATAAAGTTTTACCTTGATGTTGCTGCAAGTGTATGTTGTCAAATTTCATGCACTGGTTATCTGGGGCAAGGTTTTTGTACAAGGTAAAATGGTGGGTCATCATGAGGATTACTTGTACCTGTATGACATGAGGTGTAATATATGCCAATGATTACTCCCTTCTTTATGGTTTGATATGTTTTAGGGATGTCTGTTTTATTGGAACGATTTGATTTTTGAACTTGAGAGTTCATACAAGTTAAAGTGGTATTAGTAGTAGTCTTAGCAATCATACCTGTCATCAGTTCATTTAGCTGTTAAGTAGTACCGTAAAGAGATCTTGTATATGCTGTAATAGAACGGTTTTTTGGTATTCAACAGGATATTGAATACTCTAACCCAAGCACTACATTCTTCGGGTGTGGATCTAGCACAGACAAGCATCGGAGTGCAAATTGATGTTGGCAAACGAGAAAATAGTACAGCTGCTGCTGCACCCAGTTCAAAGGTTTATTTCTATGATCCTAAACTAATTATTGGAAGCCCTGTATGATTCAATGATTTTTGAACGAAGGTAGCATATTTGCTTTATGACCTCTCTTGAAAAAAAGGAATTGGCTATTTTATGATCCTAGACTAGAGTTTTGGAAGCCCTCGGATGCTATGGTTTTTTTTTTTTTTTAACAGAAACCCTTTACAATGTGGTTACATGTTTACCTTTTTATGTATTTTTTTTCCAGGATCAGGTAAACCAGTATCTAAGCAATCAAGTAATCGTACAAGATGGAGTTGGGAGCGGTGCAGAAAACTCAGAACAAGCTCACAAGAGACCAAGAAGAGAAAAATGCTAGTGTATCATTCAGCCCACAGTGTATCTACTAGCTTGATTACTTCATTTGGTCCTACAGAAAATTTGGTGTCAGCCAGGTTCAGATAAGTTGTACATGTATATATTATATATACTCTTTGGTTTATTTCCCAGTGGCGTGGAAGAAAGTAAGAATAAGAACTTTTCTCCCTGTTGGTTTTCCCATTTCAGATAGAGATCTTTCCATACGTATAATAAGAAGCTGCTTCCTAATCTTTCAGTGGTTTTACCATGCATGATATGCTCTTGCCTTGGATTTTTTTTTCTTCCTTCTAATCCGGTGCCTTCTTATCTTGGAGCTGGTGATTGGTGGACATCACTGAATTGTTACAGATTAAGCCGAATTCTTTTCGTTCTCCAGCCCGAGGTTCTATCCCTCGAGATAAAAATACCGTTAATGTTGTGCGAAGATGGTCTGGTCAATTTGTGTATGGTGAAGGGCTTGAAGATGCCAGACATTTGTGTGGGAGGAAATTGTAGAAACAGGTAAGCTTCCATAATAAGGAGAGCTAGAAATCGGACGACGCAAAATGGGCTGATTCAAGGATTGGTCGTAACTGCGGATTGATCTTATTAAACAACGGGAGGAACAAGTGATGTAAGAACGCGTTCAAGCCAGCATTTGTGTTGCACAACAATCGTTCGAGGAAATTCCTTGATCATTCCATGTTGCGAAATACTGGATGACTGGGTACCAAATATCAACTCAAAGCAATTAGCACACAAGACAAGTGATCCAACTAGCTCTCAATTTCTCAAATAATAGAGTTTTGATAGAAGGAAAGCTTTTGATCTCTTGCTTGAGTTAAAAGTTTCTTAGATCTTAAAAAACTAATTAACATGAATTTAATATAAAGAAAACTTTTGATGGGACGATGATTGCTGTATTGGTTAGGAGAGTATAGAAAAACCGTAATACATGTAAGTATTAGTAAAAAAAGGTTATGTATTATTGTATTTCCTTGTCTTATTTTTGTTTAATAGATTTCGATACCGGGTTGCATGGTTTGTGGTATGATGCTCACAAACAAGTAGTTGTTAATCGAGTAAGCTCACAAACATGAGATCCATACTCCCACAGTATTTCAGGTTTTGGCAGCTCCATGAAACATTCGAGAGGGAGAACAAAAATATTTGATCAACAGGCTTGGAATCCTTAAAGAATAGGTAGCCCTCACCCTCATTCAGCAAAGTGATCCAATGAACTCTGCTATTATTATAAAACAACTAGTTTCTCGTGCATGTTTCACTTTCTTTCGTAGCTGTTCGAATCATGGTTGAAATTATTTTTAAAATATATTTTTATTTTATTTTTAAAAATATTTTTAATATTAACACATCAAAATAATTTAAAAACATTATTTTTTAATTAAAGTAAAAATAATAATAACACTTCCAAACACGTTCCAAAACACCTCCCGAAGACTCTGCAGTCATCAATAGTTACACTTTCAGACTATGTTAAATATACTTTCTCAAAACATGAAGATATCAGGAGGAAGTGCTTGCTGTCTCAATGATTATGGTTCTCTCTGTTCCAACCCATTAATTTGATGTGTATCATCTTATGATTTTCAGGACCTCCTTCGTTCTCATGTGAACAAAGCTAGTTCTTGACCTAAATAAGATCAAGAGCACGGGGAATGTCAAAAAAAGCAGCACCATCCATGTTATTTCAAAAAACAAATACAAAAAAACACATGCGCTCAATGACAGCGCTTGCAATTTTCAAATTTACAGCGCTATCATAAAATGTCTCATTAGAAAGAGTTTCTCATAATATAAAAAAAGAAAATGAAGATTATACAAAACTTAAAAGTGCTGGTGTAGTGATGTGTCGCCGCAAAAATTATCAACCTCGATAACTCCTGCATCTCAGTTTGGTTAAGGCATTATAACTGACCTCACACTATGCAGAAACTGTTTGCTTCTGAGCAAACGCAATACCCTTCTCAATGCTGGCCTTCAGTTCAGGCTTGAGAGTTTCCAGTGCCTCCTGTTCATACGTGGTCAGCCCTTGGAGGTCGGATGAAATGAGAGCTTCAACTCCCTTCCTTCCAAGTTTTACCTTAGAAGCAAAGAATGGAAGTTCAGTAAGATCTGATTGCACAAACGAGCACTCATAGACATCCGCATCCCCGTCCAACGCACGAAGAGAAGATTCGACAAATCTGGCTGCAGCATATGCCATTGACAGGGTTGCAGACCCTGCTCCTGCCTTTGCCTCCACAACTTCTGTCCCTGCATTCTGGATCCTTACTGTTAACTCCTGCACTTCCTCATCAGTGAAACTAACAGATGGTTTTGTCTTGGATAGAAGGGGAAGAATAGTTATCCCTGCATGCCCTCCCACCACTGGTACATCCACATCAATAAGCTTGAGGTTTTTCTTCAGAGCAACAAATGTATTTGCCCTCACGACATCAAGTGTAGTGACGCCAAAGAGCTTCTTTGGATCATACACACCCTTCTTCTTCAAAACTTCAGCAGCAATTGGCACTGTAGAGTTGACTGGATTGCTGATAATGTGGATGAAAGCATCAGGGCAGTTGTCGGCCACAGCCTCAACCAAAGTCTTCACTATGTTGGCATTGATGTTGAAGAGGTCATCACGAGTCATACCAGGCTTCCTTGGAACCCCAGCAGGTATGACAACAACATCGACACCCTTCAGAGAATTGGGTAACTCAGCAGCCCCTGTGAAATCCAAAACTTGTGCAGGGGTATTACAGTGACTAATGTCAGCAGCAACTCCCTTGACATTTCCTATATCATAGAGGTGCAGGGTTGAAACCAACGGAGACATCTTAACTAGAAGTGCTAGGGGCTGGCCTATCCCACCAGCAGCTCCGAGAATTGCCACTTTGTAAGATGCCTGTGGGTTTACATGATACTGGGACTTTTGGTTTGATTTTTGAGCTTGAGGTGCAACAGAGCCTCGAAGGGCTGCACTACTTTCCTTGCCTAGGAAAGATGACTCTGACTCACACTTCACAAATGTAGCTGCCTTGAGACCACTGAAGGTTGCAAGTGATTTCTGGGAATTGAATCTTACAGCTGAGGGTTTTGATTGTGGGAATTGGGTCACTTTGGTGCCAAAGGCGACAGTAGATCCAGCTGAAAAGGTAGCTGCAGATGTTGCTGCCATCTTGTAAATCTGTTACATAAGAGCAGTTAAAGGTTTAGCTATAAACATAAGAATCAGCTAGCTTAGATACAGATAATGCAAGCCAGTTGACCTCGAAATAAATCTTAACAAATAACTAAGCCACAACCTCAGGTTGCTTTGGGTCGCTATGGTTTTAATATCTAAAGAAACTCGAAGTGCTTTTTTACGAGATCAAAAAATGTTTATAACCCAGAGCATGCAATCGATTCTGGACACAAATTTCAAAGCTAGGTGTTCAAAAGAGGTACTGATATAATACAATTCAATATGAATTCTTTGTTTGTGAAAATGTTTTTTCTCTCTCTAAATGAAAGTCAATGTGCCATCAGCTGAAAGGAAAAAACTGTGTTCTTGCAACCAAGATATTTAATCTTAGCCCATGCTGGTATGTTGAACAAATCTTTGTAATTCAATCGAAATATTAAAGAATCATGTATCAACATGGTTAAAGACATAAAAAATTGTCGCATTCATTTCTCTCTTACATGAAGTGATATAAATTTGAATATAAGATCATGCCCATATTGGCTTATATATAACTCTATTTTTCCAACCCATAATTCCTTCTAAAATCTTTGCTGTTTTGATCCAATATTTTCCAAATACTGATGAATAATAGAATGAAATTTTCAGTTTTGGGCATGGTTTTATATTCAAATTATATATATAACCATATTTTTTTGTGTGTGTTTTACAATGAGAGAAGTTTATTCTACTTCATCCAAAAGATAAATACGTAATTCATCGCTGTCTGGTGATCTAAACATGTAGAACACAGAAAAAAAAACAGATTAACAAAACCAAGCAACCTTATTGTTTGAAGGCAATAAAATCCTAATCTTGAAGCATGGCAGATACGCATTTCATAACTCACTACATGTATTTGTGACAAATGACAAGCAAGTTGGGATTATACACACAAAGCAGTTCATCCATACATTTGCCGCCAAGAGCCCATCTGAAAAGGCATATTTACAAAAAGCAGGGATGCTCTTGAAAACAATTCAAATCAGCAAAAAAAAAAAAAAACTAAAACGAATAACTTTCCAAAAATCACAGACTAAACTGTAAATCATGTCATGACATCTTCAACCTCAAACACACCTGAAAATCATGTTTCACTAAGAACCCATGTTTCCCTTCTACTATTCATCGTCAAAATCACAACTAAACCCAAAATTTAGTTTATAGCAATAACCAGTTAATCAAATTTAGTTTAGATTAATGCAATACACTTGAAAAATAAAATACACAAACATGTAATTCAAATACTCTTTCTCTCCCCTCTTTCACCCTTAAGATTCACTATCGAATCGAGTCTTGTTTAATAAGCAATGAAAACCCCAGATCCAAACCTCAAGATTGATCTGCATCTCATGCAAGGAAATTCCTTCAAATCAAAAAACGTACCATGCATAGACGAAAGCAAAAATAACAACTTTAAAAGCTGCAAATAGTAAGATTCAAAGAAGAAGAAGCTGCATGGAGTTTGCAAGTGCTTTACTTACCTCTTTGAAGAGTAGAGGAGAGAAAAGCGTGAGTTTATAATGCAAAAAACAGATAAATTTAGCCCGAAGGGGTAGGGGTGTTGCTTGGTGGTATTCAAATGTCCAAGTGACGAATAAAAAACCCCATAGAAACACACCTAGGAAGCTCTGACCACTCAGCCATTTTTATATCGTTGAAATTTGTTGCTTCCTATTGTGGCTTGTCGGAGAAGAGAAAACTCTCTTGATGGTGCTGATGATCGAAGTAAGCATATCAAACGGTTTAGAATATTTCCACGTGGCGTACTCTTATAGGGTAATTGTTTTGGAAAATCAGACTGGCTTTTATTTCATTTTTTTTTTGTTTTTACCTATCTGGGTATTAGGGGTGAGCAAACCGAACCGTTCAACCGATTAAACCGAGAAAACCGAATTAAAAATAACCGAGAAAACCGAACCGAATAAAAAAACCGATTAAACCGATTATTTTTTTAAAAAAAAAATCCGGTTCGGTTCGGTCTCGGTTTTGTTAGGAAAAAACCGATTGAACCGAACCGAACCGAACCGGTTCGGTTTAAAACATCAATATAAATACAAACTTTTTCCCAAACCCTAGCCTCTTGCTCTCACCTCTCGCCTGTTGGCCGCTCGCCTCTCGCTCTTCGCTCTCGCCCTCGCTCTCGCCTGTTGGCCGCTCGCCTCTCGCTCTTCGCTCTCGCCCTCGCTCTCGCCTCTCGCCCTCGCCCTCGCCTCTCGCTCTCGCCCTCGCCCTCGCCCTCGCCTCTTGCTCTCGCCTCTCGCTCTCGCTCTCGCTCAGGTCGCTCGCCTCTGTCGCCTCTCGCCTCTGGCTTCCCTCAGGTCGCTCGCCTCTGTCGTCCCTCTGGCCCCCCACCTCTCTCCCTCCCTCTGGCCTCTCGCTCGGCCTCTCGTCTCTCCCTCCCTCGGACTCTCGCGGGAGTCTACTTCAATTGCAGGTAGTTCATTTATTAATTAAAGATATTTTTTTGGTCTGAAATTATGTTTCTTAGTGAAAAATCTGAGAGATCTGTGTGCTTTTTTTTTATATATAACAAAAGTAATTTATTTTATTTTTTCTCAACATATATATTGTGGCTGGTGGGAGAGAGAATGATGGTGTGGTGATTTCATCGGAGATAAAGAGGCATACAAGATGTTTTTGATAGCATGTGAGTAAAAGCTCATAAAATTTCTTCTGGTGATTGATTGTTTTTGGCGATTTTTTCATAATCTACTCTTTTTTATGTATTGCAGGAGACTGTCCGTTATCCTTGCTGCTGTAATGCTTGCTTTAGCGTTTCTTGGATTCTGTAAGTGTTATTTTCTTGGATTAGAGGTGCAAGTTTTTAAATTGCTTGCTTGATATAGTATAACTAAATTATTTGCTTATATTATTTCTATGATGACCATTGGTTGCAGTATACACCTTTATTTTGTGCGGTGCATTCCTTCTCCTTCACAAGTAGGTTCTTCCTCCTGCTCTTTTATTTATCGATCTTTTAACTTTTCTGCTAGAGGGTCATAAAATGCATAAAGGATTTCATGCTTAATGTTTATTTCTAAAAAAAAAGTTGTGAATTAAGTTAATGTTTTGGATGCTTTATACACATGCAAGCACACACTTGTGGTTGTGTTATTTCATTCTGGCATATAGAGCTCCATGGTCTTAATTGTTGATGTCCTTATACACACGCAAACACTGATTTAGTTGTGTGTTGTTAGGAACACATTTATTTTATGGTGTGTATTCCTTCTCCTTCACAAGTAGTCTGGTGAGTGGTGACCCATGAATGTATTGATGGACCAATGCATGATATTGTCATATGTTAGTTGGCATTTTCTATGCTTGTAAAATTCTGATTTAAATCGCAGATTGTCCAATTGCCCAGTTATAGTCCTAGTTCTCATCATTTCAGATTCTATCATGTCTGTTATGGAATGATATTTTGTTGAAATGTGTTATTATCGCAGATTTATTATGAATATATGTTGCAAATATATTGTGAATTCAAAAAATATATATTATTATATTAATTTAACATGTTTTGATCTTTTTTTCTTTGCTAATTACAGATGGAGAACCAAACCGGGATGTATTTCTCGAAATTGTTATGATGCTTGTTTATTTTCAAGCCCTTGAAGGCATTTTCTGTAATTTAAATTTAAATTTGTTCAGTTGTGTAGTTTTAATTATTTCATCTCATGCTAAATTAAACAAAACAAAAGTATTAGAAAGGTAAAAAAAACTTAATAATCACTATATTAACAGCTTTATAAAAAAAATAATGGCAAGCCCAGTTATAGTCGTAGTTCTCATCATTTCAGATTCTATCATAATGTATGTTATGGAATGATATTTTGTTGAAATGTGTTATTATCGCAGATTTTTTTATTAGTGTAAAAAAAATAAAAAATACTTTGTATCTCATAATAAAATCAGTTTTTCTTTAAATTAATGGTAAGCCTGTAATAAAGCCCGCCATAAAAGCCCAACATAAAGCCCATTAAATGGCCCATAAATCAATTTCGGTTTTTATAATTTTTTAATAATAAAAACCGGACCGGACCGAACCGAAAGTGATCGGTTTTTAATTGGTTCGGTTCGGTTTCGGTTACATTTTAAAAAAAAATACAATTTTCGGTTTGGTTACTTTTTTTGATAAAAACCGGACCGAACCGAAAATGCTCACCCCTACTGGGTATTGACCGAGTGCATACTTTTAGGACAATGACCCGTATCTATACACAATTGTATCATTGATTCTTGCTTTAAAGCGTTTTATTTATTTATTTATTTATAAAACATAAAAAATGAAAAATGAATAGAACATGAGAAATATTTTGGGGTAAATGCATCAATTTTAAAATCTCCCCACATATTTTTTTGTTTAGCTCAAATTTCAATTGAACTTCATAGAAGCTGATTCGATATTAAAATAGATAAAAATAGATTATAAAGTTTATTTCTCAATCAATTTAAAATTAAATAAAAAAATAAAAAAATATTTTTTAAAACTATATGATAACAAAAATATATGATTGCAAAATAAAACACTAATTGAGATGTTTTATTTTTTTTTGAAAAAAATGCAATATCCTTTTCGTAATCCATTTCTGAATTATTCCAAGAATTTACTCAAAACAAAACAAAAAATAAAATTAAATTAAAAGGGGCTCATGTGGTGGAAAAAAAATTGAAAACCTTGAACGGATTCGAGAGCATCTCTAGTGTGCCAAAAACTAGAGGAAAATATAGATTCTCAAATAAATTATTATTGGATAATTGCATAAAAATTAAGTTGAAAAATATAATTTTTATTTTTAATAGTCCAATTTGATTTAATCATGGGTCATATTAAAGTTTAATTATGTTTAGAAATTGATTTAGAGTCCAATTGAAGGATTTAATTGATGCAAAGACTTAATTGTACCTTAAATAGGTCAAATTATGTTATTAAAGGATTAATTGGTGAAAAATTAAGCTTGGGAGCCTAATTCGGGTTGAATGGAGAATATTGGAAATTTCAAAGATTAAATGTATTTGTTTGCCATGTCAAATGGTTGATAATGGGAATAACATTGTAATAAAATCAGAGTCGTCGTAAAAATAAAGCACCAAATTGAACTTTAGTGAGAAAAACTTAAGGTCAAATGATGCATCGTTTGGTCCATCGGACATGCTTAATGCCTTTATCCTTCATCAGATTTTTAAAACGTGCATAGAAATGATCCCTAGATTATTAACTATACCAACATATGGTCAGTTCTAGTTGATTGACACTACATATGTTGTTTCAAACCCAAAAAAAGGATGAGGAATTTCTTTATAAAAGTTATAGATATAAATGCTAGATTTGAAATGAAACTTGTTTTGCTTAATTATTAATTTTAAAACTCTAGATATTAGTCAATCATTAAGGAAATGTTTACATGGAATCTTAATGAATAAACTTTTCATTCTATGGGTAGTTTTAGGTTTGACAATGGTAGAATTAAGTGTTTCTTAATACATCACAGTTATAGTTTTATGTATTAGTTATCCATCAAGACAATTCACACCTCAAAATCTAGTTTATAGATAGTTTGCTGGTTTGTTTAGACCAGACCAACCAACATTTTTCATTTATAATCCTTTACTTGAAATTGTGTTAAAAAAGATAATTATTTTTTTGTTATGGCTAGTTGAAATTGTGTTGAAACCCGTGCTGGAATGATGAAAAAAAAAAGTGGAAATGAGTTTGGTTTGATAATATGAAGTAGAATTTCAAGAAGGAGAATTTTTGTTTTTTAGGGGAAAAAATTATAACTTTAATTGGATTAGATTTTTTGGACTTTAAGTTGTGTTGAATGGATTGATGTGTTTTTATGTGTAATATAATTGTTTAGTGTGGAATTTTTATTATGAAAAATGAAATGAAACCTATAGTTACACCATGGAAGACATTCAACTTTTGATTAGGAAATGAGAATAAATGTTACTTTAATAGTATAATGATTTGACATATTGAGAAGAGGTCTGGAATGACCTTACATGCTATCTTATTAGACTATTCTAAAAGTGTATTTGAGAGCTATTTGGACTAACCTGTTTATTTTTATGTTTCAAAAGCTTTTTTATTTTTTCTTTGTTTTATAAAAATATTATTTTGATGCATTTTTAGATAAAAAAACATTTTAAAAATAATCATTACTATAGTAAAAATCAATTTTAAAAAATAAAATAAATATATTATTCTGATATGTTTCCAAATAAAAAACATTTTAAAAAAAAATTGTTACCATATTACCAAATAGAATCGAAAGCTATTCGAAAGCAAGTGTTTAAGTTGTTTTGACAGCAAATAAATATTTAACATGACTCATGTGATGTGACCCAAAATCATTCAAATACGTGTAGAGTATCATAAAAAATAATAATTTAATGACATGTTTATAATGTAAATTGGCAATTTAATGAATGACTAGGTGTTGAAACATCACTAACACTTGTTCTGTCAGAAGAATGATAAGAGAACATAAAATAAAAGAAGAGGAATTGCTAATTCAAATATTCATTGTTTAATAAGCAATGAAAACCCTAGATCCAAACCTCAAGATAGAAATTCCCTCAAATCGAAACCATAGACGAAAGCAAAAACAGCAACTTTCAAAGAAGAAGAGGCTGCGTGGATTTAGCAGAAAGTGCTCTGCTTGCCTCTTCGAAGAGCCGAGGAGATAAAAGAGTTAGTCTATAGTGCAAAAAACAAATCAAATTCGAGCTTTCGCATAGACCCGAAGGGGTGGGGGTGTTGCTTGGTGGTATTCAAGTGTCCAAGTGATGAATAAAAAAATAGATGGAAGCACACCTAGGAAGCTCTGACCATTCAGCCATTTTTATATCATGGGAATTTGTTGCATTCCCTTTATACAAAAATAATTCTTTTAAAAAAAATATATATTATTTAATATATTTTTAAATAAAAAATACTTTAAAAAATAACCATTATCACACTTTTAAACATTTTTTTTACAATAACCCACCCGCACCTAAGAAATCTCCTCTCAATCTAACAACAAAATGAAAGGGAAAAGAATGAGACTTTTTTTAGAGACTTATGGATAAATTGAGAGACACACCGTAAAGGGTTGAGAGATTAATTTTATATTAATACATCAAAATTATTGAAAATATTTAAAAAAAAACATCAATTTAATGGTTTTTTTCAAACTTAATGCATTTTTGAAAATCTTTTTTTTTTAAAAAAAAGCTACCGTAATGCCGAGATCTTATCATTGCATTTTCTTAAAGCCTATTCAATACTTGATGTTTCTCCACTCTTTTCTTCCTTTCTTAATTTGGTAAGAAACCTTATTTTGAACTTTTATCTTCTTATAAATCTATCATTTTTCTATATTTTTTCTATGTTAACTCTCTTATCATATTGAATATTTTCTATTAATTTTATTTTTATTAACTTTCCTTTTGTTTTTCATATGTTGCAAATGCAAAAGAAATACAACCAACAACAACAACAATAATGACAAGTGATTCAACATATAGATCATAAGCTAGTAGTTAGTTATGGAATTAGAAGTTTGTTAAAGTTAGTTACAAGAGGGTTAGTTAGTGCAACATCAATTCTAGTTGTTACATGACTAAGATTGTGTAACTAACATGGAAAGCAAGTAAAACATATAATTCACCTTTGCCGAGCAAACTTAATTATTTTTTAAGGAGAAAATCGCATAGAATAGTTAAAAAGGTGTAAGAAGTTTTTTAAGCTCAACATTATTCATGTCCATGAGTGAGTTGAAGTTGCATCACTATATTGGGAAGGAAAATTAGAAATATGGTTTGAAGGGTATGTCAATGGAAAAGATTATGTGATGAGTTGGGAAAAGTCTTTAAATGCTATAAGTAAAAGGTTTGGTAGTAAGTGTCATAACCCAATTTCTGGGTTATTCCCCCCAAATCTACCCAAAAGTAAAGTAAAATAA
Organism: Salix exigua; assembly: GCA_032356905.1. NCBI lineage: Eukaryota > Viridiplantae > Streptophyta > Magnoliopsida > Malpighiales > Salicaceae > Salix > Salix exigua. The sequence goes on from CM063591.1 coordinate 6,479,279, forward strand.
AATAAAAGGGCTAGTGTTGGTAGAAAAATCAATCTGGAAATTTTGGATGCTTTCAAGAGTCCGATTGTATCTCTTTTCTTTCAAAAAATAGAGGAAAATATAGATTCAAGACTAGAATAATTTATTGTTGAATAAATCTGTGTAAAAATTAAGTCGAAAGATATAATTATATTTTTATGGGCCAATTTGATTTAATCATCGACCAATTTAAAGTGTAATTATGTTTGGGAATTCATTTATGGTCCAATTGAAGGATTTAATTAAGTGCAATGACTTAATTATACTTTAAATTGGTCAAATTAATTTTATTAAAGGGTTTAATAGATGAAAAATCAAGTTCTTGAGCTTAATTCTGGTTCAATTGAAAAGATTAGAATTTTCGGAGACCAAATTAAATTTTTCCAAGCCAATTGTGCGAAGTCAGGGGTCAAATTGAAGATAATTGAGAGTTTAATAGTCAATTGAGGGTCAAATTTCATAAATTAGAAATCAAGGACCAAAATAAAAAAGGTTGTTTTTGAAATTCGACTGGGATGCAATTCTACAAAATTACAAGTTTAAATCCAATTAGGGGTGCAATTAGAACAATTACAAACGGAGAGACCAAATCATATTTACCCAAATCCTCCCAATCCTGCAAACGTGACGACACTATTCAGTCACCTAAACAGTGCAGGCACGTTGGTGTAGATGGGCAGAGGCAACTCATCGCTACACGCAATGGGCAGCTGAAGGGTTGCCTCCTTCGCCTATAGATAGCATCAGGTAACACCATGAATAAGGGGAGCAAATATTTACAGGTGAGATGAGAAATTTACATATTGAGGAGAATTTTGCAGAAAAAAACAAGGCAGAAACATGAAGGAAGAAGAGGACACCACGTGAAAATAGGTACACCACCATCCTTCATCTTCCTCGGTGTCGGTATAGTAGTCATTGATAACCTTCTCTGTGGGTGCAGTATTCTCTCTCTCTCTCCTACAACACCGACCCTTATCTCTCTCTCCTCTAATAAGTCGCTCGACTACCTAACACTACCACCGTCGAGCACCAATGTCTTCTCCTCCAAGCCGGAAGGTCCACCATTACCTCCAATAGCAAGAACCAGACTGTCATGCAGACCATTAGATTTTCTAGTGACTTTCATACTAGGTGTTGACTCCCTAAGATTTATAGTTATAATTTTAAGGCTTAAAATAACACCCTCCATTTCACTGCACATCATTCTCCGCTCCAGATATGACGGGGTGTGAAAGCCGAAAAAACACCGTTGTGACAGTAAGTATTATATAGTAGAAGAATTCAACAAGATAATACAAAAGGCTCTTATAGATGAGTATAATAAAAGGTTTGAAGAATTAATCTAATGAGTGCATCGAATCCTTTTTCAAATAGAATCTCACCATATTTTCAGCTTTATTAGTGGACTAAAAGATGATGTTAAACCAATGCTGAAAATTTCCAAACCATCATCGCTAATGGTAGCTTTTGAGCAAGAAAATTGGCAAACAAAGTCTAACAATGTCATTGCTAAAAAAAACAAGAAGATGAAAATAAATATTCCATTTTCCTATAATGGAAAACCATTAGGTAATACCTTTACTAAACCTCTTAACTAGTTCAATAATAAGAATCCAAAGAGGCCAAAAAGTTCCTATGAAATATTATTCGAATAAAGGGATAATTTGGGGTTGTGGTATAAATATGGAGATAAGTATACACCTAGTCACCAATCTGTATAAAAGGTGTCCCAATGATGTTCTCGACCTCTTTAAGATGAGATTGTGTAGTAAACATTTTGTGAATAATCATAAATTATGATTATGATTATTATTTTCACGAGTCGCTACATAGTATTAAAGTTATTAACAAGCCTATTGGTGTGCGAGAGTCTGAGCAAGATGAATTGTTGTGTGAGGAGAATACCCATCACCCCTAAGACACCCTATCTAAAGTAAGATGCATTATTGTTTGATTGTTTTTTAGCTCAGACTTCTATTTGTCTTTCTTAAGGTTCAAGATAGAGTTTTTTTCATGAGAGAGTATCTATCTTATTGGGTCAAAAACCTAGCCATTCTAAAATCTAAATTTTAGCTTCAATTTTTTTGTATCTTTTATACTTAAAGGCATGCTCTACAATGTAGTTTTACACCCCAAATATTAAAGTCATCAATTAAAATCTAACAAAACATGAACAAAGTAATAGGTGAAATATTTTTCATGTTTTGGTAAAATCTTGATGGGTAATCGTAAACTGGTTACAATATCCTTTTTGCATTTTAAAACATGAGCAAAAAACAATTTTATTTTTTATGTGTGAAAATATGCTCAATTTGTTATTACGATACACTCAACAAAAAAAAATTAAATAAGGATTTTTTTGGAAACTTTAGAGAAAATCAAGTATTTTGTGCCAAGTATATTACAATGTAAGTCTACGAACTAATATTGAACAAAATTGGTTGAAAAACATGCAATGAAACCACAAAGTTCTTTATATGACCCTAGAAATTATTTAGAATTTTTTTTATTTAAGTTTAAAAGAAAACCGAGTATTTTTTAATATCAAGTTTATAACTTGCAATGTAAGTACGAAACCCGATATTATGCAAATTATTTGAAAAAATACACAAAAAATCACAATTCTTTTGAAATATCCTTTTTTTTTCAAAAATTATTATTTTTCATATTATAAAATATTATAATATAATATTGGGTTGAGCCCAACATATACGACTGGGTTGGCCCTACAAAATTTGGTGGAACCAGTTAGCGACCCATGAAAGGTTTAGGCTAGACCAAAACAAGGTTACTCCAATTACTGTTCATGTGCACATGAACAATAGAGGGGGATAAAATGAAGAGAAATTATATCAACCGTAGAGGGTACCAATGTAAAGGGGTGGTTATAATGATTCCTGTAGTGACATTAACAAAGACAGTGTTGGCCAAAGTTGGCTTAAAAGGAGAGATAAGGTAACAGATGGCATTGAAAAGAAATGGAAAAGGGAGGAGAAAAGGAAGAAGGTTGGTGGTCGTGGGTTACTATGTTTTGAAAGGGGAACTATTATATTTACATAGGAGGCATTAATTGTGGCAACAATGAACGGAGATTGTTGAAAATTGAAAAAGAAGTACTCGAAAGAGAAAACAAAGGATGAGGCTATTTTCTCTCTCCAAAATTTAGCCTCAAATTTCTTGTTGTCTTGAGCATGAGATGAACTCTTATTTATACGTCATGACATAGGATAATCTTGTCTTTATAGTGATAGAAGTTTAACTTTTAATTTAACCCGTAAGCATCCTAAATGTTGACTCGGAGAAGGTACCCTCGGTTGTAATTGTTAACCAATCGGGGTTGCTCGAGTTAGCTACTTTAGGTGAGTGGTGTGGCATCTATGGTGTCAATCATCCATAATAGACCATGTCATGGTGTAGGTGAATGTCAAACTATCATTATTGCTCTTGTAAGGTCAAATTATATGAAGAAATGAAACATTAAATGCCTCTAAAAAGTAATTACACAAGTAGCCTTTTCGGGTCAAAAAGAAGAAGACAATGAATAAATACATTAGACAACAAGTCATCTCGTTTCTCTTAATGGATTAGATGACACATCATTTGGTCCTTATTTTGTCTTTCTTTTTTTCAAAATGATGTTGTTTTGAACTTGGATTTTGGTAAAAGCTCAATTTAGTCTATTGTCCTATAATTGCTCTAATTTCACCCCTAATTGACCCAAAACTTTTATGTTTGTGCAACTTTCCCATTAACAAACTTCAATTGTAGCCCTTAATTTACACGCCTTTTTTATTTTGGTTTTTGGTCTTGGATTTATGCAATTTAATCCTCAATTGACCATTAAACTTTTAATTGCTTTCAAATTCACCCCTAATTTTGAGCAATTAAGTCTCCAACGTCTTTTACAAAATGGGAATTGGCACAACATTTCTTTAATTTAGCCCTTAATTGACCCTAAAACATTAATTTCCTTGCAATTTTCCCCCTAATTTCAACCTATTGCCTTGGAAAAAATTAAATTTGATTTCCTAAAATTCTAATCTTCTCAATTAAGCCCCAATTAGGCTTTTAAGCTTAATTTCTCATCAACGAAATCTCTAATAAATTTAATAGGGCCCATTTAAAGTATAATTAAGTTTTTGCACTTAATTAAATCCTTCAATTGGATCTCAAATTAATCTCTGAACATAATTAAACTTTAATGTGTCTCATAATTAAATCAAATTGGCCTATTAAAAATCTAATTATGCTCTTGGACTTAATATGTGTGCAGATATATCCCACAATCATTTTTTTTAATCTTGAATTTGCATTTTTCTTCATTCTTGGGCATAGTAAGGGTACGATCAGGCTCTTGAATCCATTCAAAATTTTCAACTACATCAACTCCTTTTTATTTTTTATTTTGATTAAATTTTGGGAATAATGAATAAATAGGTTATGACAACAAGGACATGAATGAGGGGAATGAAGAGGAAGTGGAAGGAACATTTGATGAAGGTGGGGAAAATGTTAATGGGAACAACATAGAAAATGGCAGAGTGAAGGAGTTTGGGCCATCACTAAATGCAGTGTTTGATTACTATGCACACAGTACTATTTGTATCAAGGGTCATCACTAAATGCGTTAAAGTTATTGCAGTAAAAACTATAGTTCTAGCAGTTATAATGGAAAATGGAAACATCAATGAGATGTAAAATCGTTTATGCAAGACTATAAATTTTAGGCAGATTTAAAGATTCTGAAATTAGAAAGATGTAATGTTATCTTAGTGGTAAATTGGTTAGTATCTATTCTCCTGTGCTGTTTGATTTCATTAAGATGTAGATTTTATTTAAGAAGGAACACAAGTTGATTGAACTTAGAGGAGGGGGCTAAGTTTCAGGTAACATTTGTAGGAAAGGTGCAAAAAAGTTTGAAAGAACTAGTAATGGGGTTTGCTGGGAAACTTTTATTGGTGGAAGCAATAAGAGTAAACAGGGTTTCAAAGAATTCAAAGAACATGATAAGAGTTGGGAAGGCATTGGAGGATTATGCAGAGGTGTTTAAGGAGCCTGCAAATCTTCCATCAAAAATAAGATTTGACCATAGGATTCCCTTAAAACTAGAAGCTTAACCAGTTAACTTCAGACCTTAAAATATTTTATCTATTCACAAGGGAGAAATTTAAATTCTAGTTAAGAAGATGTTGGACAGTGGCATAATCTAACACAGTGCAAGTCCATTTGCTTCTCTTCTGTTGACGGTAAGGAAAAAGGACAATAGATGATGTTTTGTGTGGATTATAGACAACTCAACAACGTAATTAGCCAAGGAAAAATAATTTTGGCTGGAATGAAGAAGCTCAGGAAGCCTTCGATCTGCTAACGGAGCTTTATTTGAAGCTCTCGTCTTGGCTTTACCTGACTTCACTAGAACCTGTATCAGAAACAGATGTTAGTGCTACAGGCCTGGGGGTAGTACTTTTAGTCAAGAGGGCAATTTAAACACAGTAACTGGATCGGTGTAAAGATGTATATAGTTCAAACAGTAATGACAGATCAACAGAAGAAATCATTATTGGAATGACGATAGATGCAAGTAAGATTCTATATTTTTCTTCTGATGAAGGAATTCTCAGGACTGAGCGTGAATCTGTAGAAAAGATCGGGTTTTCCTCAAGTTGCAACCATATAAGTAAGGCAGTTTAGCTCTTAAGAAGAATTACAAGCTAAATCCAAGGTTTTATGTCCCATACCAGATCATTTAAACTGTCGCTTATCAACTAGAGTTACCAGAAGAAATCCCAATCCATCCTATCTTCCATGATCACTCCTAAAATGAAAGATCAGTTCAGTCAATGTGGTTTCATCTAACTTATGCTGATAGCAGGGTTAAGATCTGTTCCTAGTTGCAATTTTGGACAGGAAGGCTATGAAGCCAAATCTAGTGGTATAATTCTTTTCTTGAGGATGCCAGTTGGACAGAACCGAAACAGATTCAACAACAGTTTCCCGAGTTTTGCCTGGATTCTTGAGGTCAAGAATCATTTGGAGGAGGGAAGTATTGTTGCAGACATGAAGAAAGTGGATCACAAGCTTCTAGTAGGAAGACGATACAGAGGAAGTAGAAGAATTAATCACAGGCATCGCAAGCTAATGAAATCATCAATTCTGGCTACTATATAAATAAGATTGTGTAACTAACATGGAAGGCAAGTAAGGAATAAAAACAGTGAATTTCTCTTTCTTTTCTGGAATTCTCTCTAACTCTCCTTATCTCTCTTCTTTTAACTTTCTCATCATGTTAAGCTTTAAGCTTACCATCATGTTCTTCTACCTTAACACGAACCAGACATTTTCTTATGAAAAATCATATAAAAACTCAAGTTTTCTTAAACACAGGCCACCACCTCCAGTTTTACAGTAGATATATAATGACTGAATCGTTCTTTTCATACCCTTTTCATTACGGACTGCCACTTCCTTGTGCCTTCATAGAAACGAAACAGAGGGGAAGAAAGCTTCGAAAATGCCGGAGTTCTTAATGGAAAATGGGTTGTGTATCATGTGGGCTCGATTTATTTCTTGCAGAAAGCCGATTCGACAACTCAGAAACACTGGATACAATCCCAGCCACCCTCCGTAGTCAACCACTCCAGAATTTCATGCCAAACCTCAGGCGTTCACGTTAGGGCCCCAAGAAAATAAAAAATAAAATCAACCGCGTGCAATTTTCATCTATAGTTTAGCATAATTTAATTAATCCTTGAAGTTTCAAAACCTAACTTTTCATCCTCCTGATATTGAATTCACTTATAACTTAGTCCCTTTGTCAAATGCATATTATTTCTTAATTGAATTTGAGTTTTTGAGAAGTTGAAAAACGTGAAGAAAATTAGGATAGAGTATATTCTTATTAGGGAAAAAAAGGTATTTTCGAAAGAAGACAAATACTACATTGATGATGGTTAACAGTGGTCAAAGGATCATCTAATTATTTTCAATAGTGTAGGGACTGGATAATTAATTATAATAAACTAAAGGGACTACATCTCTAATTAACTTATATTTATATGGAATGGTGGCCAGCTTTATCATGTGTAGCCAAACGTTACAAAAATGGCATTAATTGCTGACGATGGCGGTAGTGAAGGTCAAAAGCCTAAGCACTCATGGAGTCATGGTACAGTAACGCTTTTTGTTTTTCCCTTTATTTTCAGTCCACAATTATTACGGATTTTAAAGTTACATTTATTTTTTAAAAATGTAAATTTAAAGGGTATATTTTTTTATTAAAATGATTTTTTAAAATAAAACATAAATGAAGATCAGCTTTTCAATTATGAAAAATAAGTTATTCTTTTTTATATAAAAAAATATTTAAAAAATAATTACATATGAGCTCTATTATAAAAAAAATATTTTACTAACCAAACAATTTTTTATATGAGATGAAATAAAAAATAGAAGTCAATTACCACAATATCATATGATTTTTTGCAGGATATAAAAAGAATATATAAGAGAACATAGATTTTAGAATAGTTTTGGAGTGAATTTTTTAAGTAAAGACAATAATAAATCAACATAAACTTCATTTTCGATTAATCCTTCCCCAATAATTATATAGTTATGTTATCATCTAAAATATTTGTGTCATTCCATCTCTTTTTCATTTAAAAATGTATTAAAATAATTTTTTATTTTTTAAAAAATATTTATAACATGATACATGAAAATAATTTAAAAACACCAAAAATATTTAATTAAAAAAAACACTCCACGTTTGCTCCATCATCCGACCAACCCCTTACTCTGGGAGACAGGCCCCTATAAAAGAGAACATCTTTAAGGGTTCTTAGAGCACCTTGCAGACTCCCCACCCCTAGTTTTGTCTTTACATATTCATATCATATTCTGTTCTTCACAGATTCATATCAGTCTAGCTCTGCAACACGAATAAGGAGAGTAAGGTGATGGGTTCTACAGTACTATTCATCGTCTTTGTCGGGCTCCTTCATTTCATCTCTCAGGTCTGCGGTGCTCCACTTGCACCAGCCCTGTACGTCTTCGGCGATTCGCTGTTCGATAGCGGCAATAACAATCTCCTTCCAACCGTTTCGAAGGCTGATTTCAAGCCCTATGGTGTTAACTTTGTCAAGGGAGATAGAGGAAGATTCAGTAATGGTAGACTGGTTCCAGATTTTATAGGTATTCTGCAATTTTTGAACGTTAAACGTTCTGACAAGAACATGCACCACTCGAAGTAAGTTCGTATAGCCATCGACATGTGTATAAATAATATGTGCTCTTTGTTGAAATTCATATTGTAGCTGAATTTCTGGGGCTGCCATATCCTCCGCCGTCTATAAGCATCCGGACATCCACACCGCTCACTGGTTTGAATTACGCGTCAGCATCTTGTGGCATTCTTCCTGAAACTGGACAGTATTTGGTAAGATATTAACAGATCATTCGATTAATATATATATATTCCTGCGTCAGTTTTCTTTTTCTGTTAAACCTGAGGATCTTCCTTCGACGATTGTTCTTGTTCTCTATATAATAATCCTTGCAACTAAGTATATGGATGATTATTCATCCTTTAAACTTTGAAGAATAATTAACGACGAATTATTGGATGTCGCATAACTCTAATTATATATATATATATATATATATATATATATCCTTCAAGAGTTCATGTTTTTTCTTTTCTTTTCTTTTCGGCTCCAGCTGTGATATCTGCCGCCAATATAATATATTCGTTGCTTGTAGATCAATACCATATTAATAACATTAATTATGTGTTTGCAATTAAGAAAATTGGGTCACATGCTACTTCAGATTTTCTAACTGAGAATCTTATAATATAACTCTATAATTGAATTTAAAATTAATAAAAAGGTTATGCGTGCAAAAAGATGCAGTTTGGCATCCTCCTCCCACAATCATGGCAGCCACGATTCAAAGCACACGCTGATATGATTATTTCCTTGGATATGAAGACAGCAGGCAGGCAGCAGTTAATTAATAAGCTGAAGATGCGAGCATGATTTATAGCAGTGTTTTAAAAATATTTCTTGGTGTTTACGTGATAAATATTTCTGTATGTTCATAACAACCGTGTGTTTAAATTGGTCAATAGGGTTTTACTTAAACTCGAATCAGATTTAATTTCAAGTTTTGAGTTTAACTAAGTGGTTAAGAGTTTGAGAAAATCAAAGAAACCAAATCTCTTCATTCTGTCTTCAATAATTAGTATCAATGTGCAGCACTGCCTGGCTAGCTAGTTATTTTTGGTTAAAAAGAGGAAAAGGGTTACTCCCAGTAAGTTAATTAACCATTAATTATTGTCAGAGAACTATCTCACCTAAGAATTTAAATTATTAGGTGAGATCCAAAAATATAATTTATATTACTCTCTGACATACCTTCTTAAGTGAAAGCTTTTTGAGTTTGAAACTTGTACACAGACCCACACTACCTCGTACTTGATTTTTATCAAATAGAATGGAGATGGTGAGATTTGAACTCGTGACTGCTGGGTCAATAAGAGAAACTTGCACACAAGTCCACACTACCTTGTGCTTGGTTTTTCATCAAATAGAACAAGGATGATGAGATTCGAACTCGTGATCGCTGGGTCATCAAGGTTCTAATACTATTTTAATGAACCATCTCACCTAAAAACTTAAGCTATTAGGTGAGGCCCTAGAATATAATTTATATTATTCTCCGACAATCACCCACTTTGATTGGTGTCAATTTCAGGGAAAATGCTTGAGTTTGGATGATCAGATTTATTTATTTCAGCGAACAGTTAGGTCAAGCTTACTAAGGCACTTCAATAGCAGTCCAGACGAGCAATCGGAGTACCTGTCGAAGTCTATTTTTGTGGTTTGCATTGGCAGTAATGACTATATGAGTAACTATCTGGAGCCCAGGATATATGGCACAAGCAAACATTTCTCTCCTCAAGCATTTGCTCAGCACCTTCTGGATAAACTATCAGGACAATTTCGGGTAAGTCCCAGATCATTGGAAAATCTATACTCTTTATTTTCAATGCATGCATGATGGGCCTGCTGCGGTGTGCGTGTGAATCCAAGCAGTCTAGGCAAGGATCAATTCTTATATATATCTTGCTGCTGTTTCCTTGCTAACACTTTCAATTCAAAATGTTCTTACATGAATATCTTCTATCGACAGAGGTTATATAATTTAGGAGCCAGGAAAGTTGTGATGTATGAGATTGGACCCATTGGCTGCATCCCTTCAATGACTAGGAAACACAAACATGATGGAAAATGTGTTGAAGAATCCAACCAGCTTGTCGCATACTTCAACGAAAATCTTCTCGGAATGCTTCAGAATTTGACATCCACCCTTCCCAACTCCATTTTTGTTCGTAGTCACGCGCATTGGCTAGGCTACGATGCAATTATGAATCCTTCTAAATATGGTACGTAGAGTATATACTCCCTGAATTTGTTTTTGTTTTTAATCTTCTTTTCTGATTAACTTTCTGTATTCTGGACAGGATTGCTTGACACAAGCAACCCATGCTGCACAACATGGGCCAACGGGACCTCAGCTTGCATTCCTGAGCTAGAACCGTGCCCAGATCCGAACCACCACTACTTTTTTGATGGATATCACCTTACTGAAACTGTATATTCAGTCTTGGCAAGGGCCTGTATCGATGATAAATCGGTTTGCTCTCCCAATCTAAAAGAGCTTGTACAAATTTAAGGTCCACAGTACCATTTGGTAATGGTTTTTTCATTTTTTTAATCCACCGGTCTGTTGATTTCTTCCTTGAATTAGCCACAGCACCATTCATAATTTAATTATCTGTGTTATGGGGAATATCTAGCGAGTATATCGATCGAACCATCTAATTAAAAACATCACCAGAGATTATAAAAATACAAAATTGGTTAAAAGATTTCATTTCCTATTGGGGACAAAATTGTGAGCCAAAAGTAAACCATCTTGTGCTCAATGAACGGGCCCTTTGTTATGGATCGGTGGCTGGCGGATAGGAGGTCTTGTGCTGTAATCTTTGTTCATTAGGTTGACTATTTCTCTTGCTGCATCGACAAGGCTTTCCATTTCTGCTATTGGATCAGCAGCACTACCTTGAGGTTCCTGGTCAATCTCAGCCGTTGAAGAACTTTCCAAGCTGGTTTTGGTTGGCAATGCTTTGGAATCCTTGGAGTTGGACTTTGGGAGATGGACTGTCTGACCATCAGTCCTTGGAGTTCCCAATTTGGCAGAAAATGTCTCTCTGTTCATACCCTTCTGCCGTGGAAAAAATAAAAAAGTTATTGTTAATTAATTAGTTGAAAGAGCTTCCATTAAAATATACCAAGATTTTATGTGCGGCGTCGAAGAGAAAGAGAGATAGAAGGAGACCTGATCATTCAACTGATCTTGTGATCCTCTCAGACACTTGTCTGAAGCATTTTTCTTCTTTCCTGCGGTCAGAGACAACTTTGAACGAAATATTCATCATATTCCAAACCCAGGCCACTTCCAAAATCTTGGAACCAAAACTTTAAACAAATATCTGCAATCTCACATGGATATAAATAAGAAATTATATAATGAACTGTAAAACTGTAACTAAAAGACAAGCATAGCCTAATAATTAAGGATTGATTGTATTATATTTCTTGAAGCACAAAATTTTACAAGATGGCACCTAGCTAGGATACCTACAAGCTGCTGAATATTACAGAAAAAAGGGATCTAACTAAAGGGTTTCGGGTCTTCTGTCAGTTATGCTTGGGAGGGTGCTGCTTAGGCCCTCTATAATCATCACCAAAAGCAACAAAACCAGGCCCTCTCCTCGTTTTAGGAGATTTCTTTCTGTCCCCGCGTTTACATCTTACATTAAAACCCGATCTCTTTACTTGAAAGTCACATTTGACAGTAGAGTAGTTTGCACCTGAATTATCTTCTGAAGCTTTTCCATGAAATCCTTTCTCTTTCTCCGGTTTTCCCCTCGACTCTTTCTGAGCCGCCAGTTTCTTTCCCCCGAGGTCCATCTTCCTGGTTCTAGCAGTGCTGAAAACACTGAGAAGTTCCTGCGCATGACAATGCATAAGTTAAGAAACGGATTCATAACAGCAGTAGTTAAATATTATTTAGATTAATAACCATATAGTACCATCATAAGAGAGAAATTATAAAGGGGGCAACAAGCTTAATTACCTTATGAACAGATACTGTATTTTCTCCAATCCCAACAAACTCCTTCTTCTTCATTTCCCAATCTACAGAACAGATTCAAATAAAGATCAAATGAATTCTGGTAATGTTTTCTTTCCATCAGAAATTAATTAATAGCAAGAAATATAGATATACCATGATAATCATGTGCACAAGAGCCCCATATAGCATTTATAACAAAGAGCAGCCCAAGTGCTACTCCTAAAAACCTTCTGTACACCATCTTTTTTGATTCCCTGTACTCTTTGAGCATATGCTTGTTTTTCAAGAATAGAAAGAGAGGAAACTTGGGAACCATGATGTGGTTTTTATAGAGTGTTCAAACCCAAGTCAAAGCTAGGGTTCCAGCAGCAGCCTGAATAAAATATTACAGCTCCCTGGCTAACTAGGGAAACTCAAAAGACAGTTAAAAATAAAATATCCAAATACAGTAAGGTATAATTCATTAAGAAACTATATCGGTATTTCAAGAGTTTGAAAGTGGTCACCAGGGTTGAATTGATCCAAAGCTAGCCACGAGGCATGCTACGATGTTCTGACAGAAATATGGATGTTTTATAACCATATCTACTGTCATGCACGCGACGAGGAGTTTGAATATATAATGAAGCATATTTCTGGACCAATAACTTAGGTTACAGAGTCAAAAATTTACAGCAAAGCTAGAGAACTACCTCGATTTCTCCCACTGTTCTAGTGGTAGTCAGAAACTTTGTGCAGGACCCCACAATAATCATTCAACATTTTCGTAAGACTTGATCTTTCTTCGATATAACATTGTATCTGCTGATCACCATCGTTATTAGTTAAGAAAAGGCATGAAACAAAGTAGCCGGCTCATCTTTCAATAGCATTCAAGATAACAAGACATTGAGTTTGTAAGTAGTACGAAATTCATGCATTAATGCATGCTTGACTCGGTTTCTTAATGCTAGTTTTATAGTTGTTTCCTTAAGATAACTAAAAATAACTCCTATGGAAAAGATAATTTAAGTAATTATTAAACTAACCAAACCAAACAGGAATCAATGGGAAACCTGACAAAGATACGAGTCAGAAGTACTCAGGTGAGTGAGTGTGTGTTTCTATGAAACTAGACGCTATATATAGAATTTATTTTTGGATTGTGATAAAAAAATGGAATACAAATTTGTTTGTAGAAACAATTCTTCTATGAATTGATAGAGAGTTTGCTATGAAGTCTACAAAATGAAAAGAAAAAAAGAGAGGTTAAAACATCTGCTAAATGATATAGATGAAATATTTCTGCATATCGAATATTGCTCAATGGCCTACTATTAGAAAGAAGAGATGATGTTGAATGACGAGGATTATGTATAGTTCCTAAAGAGCCATGAGCCAGCATCAAATCAAGAGCTTAGAGAACATGAACAAGTGATTACTACCTAGATTTGCTAAATCATATCAACTTTCATCAATTTATGAACATAATAAACTATGAAATAGTATGTGTTGGATGAAGTTTAGAACCCGAAGGCTTGTCGTCCAACTTGATCATGCTAAGTTTGTGGTTGCCTTTGCAGAGCCATAGTTTATAAATATATTAGACTAGATTGCAAATATATATGTTTAGTTTATCATGACAAGATTGTAGTTTAAAAATAATTAGTTTATAAGCGAAAAATATCTTATGAAAAACTAGAATTTATTCATGTTTAAATCTACGAACTCAAGAGAAAAATGTTTAAATCAATTATGTTAAAAATATAACAAGAAGGGTACATACTTATTGAAACATTTCAAAGCATAGTTGTCTATTTCATCCCGTTTCTGCCAAAATATTTTGTATCAGCTAAAAAACAAGAATACAGCATTATATTTATGAAACTAGTAAGATGCAGATATATTAGAGGATTTCAAACCACAGTCTTGGCAAGTTTATGTAAAAATACTATATTTATGAAACTATTAAGGGGAAAATAAAGAATACAACATTATATATGTCCGATCATATTCTTAAATATATAAAAGGACTTGTCTATAGATTTTATACTTGGTTTAAGGAATGGATTTTATATTTGTTATGGTTGACAGGTTCTTAAAGATGATGTAATTTATCCCTTATAAGCCCTTATAAGAAGACAAATGATACTCTTATAATTGTTTAGGTTTTCTTCTTAGAGGTCGTTAGCTTACATGGGATGCTGAAGATTGTCACTCAAGATCGAGAAAGCAGGTTTCTTAGTCATTTTTATGGATGTTGTGGTGGATGTATGATTCATCATTATAGTTTAGTAGTAAAACACAACCACAAACAAAGCTATTGAATTAGATATTTGGCAACTTGACTCAAAACATAATAAGTGACAAGCCAAATTAGTAGGATTGTGCATAAATCAAGTAAAATTCATAAATAAATTACTAAGAACAATTTCACTTACAAATCACAATTTAAGATAATGTTCTTACAATGTTCTAGTCATGTGCTGGATATCATACTAGTTTAAAAAGGAGTTGGATGTAGCCTTGACTATAAAGATGGTTGTGGATGTGCAAACTACACCGGATGATGCGAGGAAAAAATTGCTAAAACCAATGCAAAATAAAAGGAGGATATGAATAGATATCATAGTGCTAAAGTAATCAGAGAATAAGATAGGGTGAATAATATGATATTCACACCATAATAAATAAAATTAATTATAATATTTATATTATTATGGGTATTTCTATTGTATTTATAATAATAATAATAATAATAATAATAATAATAATAATAATAATAATAATAATAATGAGCCTTATATCCAAAGTTTGGTGTTGACTTAAGGTCCTGACATAAAACATGCTGTGAATATGCTTATAAACTAGATAAATAAGGTGAAGTCTGCTAAGAAGTGTATATATGTCAAATACACACATTAAAAAAGTTAATCATAGTTTTAGACCAATCATTAAATTAAATTTAAATGTTTTTTAAGTAAGTTCAGAGTTCAGTGGTTTTGACCGACAGAGGGACAAAAGTCTCTAAAAACCAGATGTAGATGGAAGTAACTTGCGAAATGGATCGTTCTTTCAGATGATCATGAAATTTATTGTCCTTTTTTTTTAATTAGTTTTATTGACCTGGGAGAAAGGATCAATGTTGAAAAACGAAACCATGCATGAAGGAGATAAGGTCGAGACAAGTATATATGGCTCCATTAATTAATATCTCAAATTTATGGTACTTGTAGCAGTCCAGATGGTTTCGAAGATGAGAAATCATGGCATGGGAGGCCATGGAGATGTGCACCAGCTGTACGGAAATGGAGCTTTTGAGGTTTAGAGATTCTAAAGTTCATGTGGGAAAGTAGAGCTGTGCGATGTGAAATCATATATCTATAGTTTAATTAAACTATGGCCTTTTGAGGACAAGCTCACATGATGTGTGCTGGGGACCAAATTATTTTATTTGCCAGACAATCTGTCAAGTAACGAATTCATATTATTATTTTATATATATATCTTAGATAAAATAAAAAGAACAGCAAGTCAAGGAGAAGAAGTTTTTGAAAACCCAATAAAGATAGTTTTGTCTGCTCACTTCACAAACATTTTTGCCTTTCCCCAGTAACCTTTTTGTACGTGAGTATTGTAATTATAGTTGATGAATTAAAATTTCAGTTGTTCTATGTTTTTTTAAGACAAATATATTCTGATTCAAACTTGAGATTTAGTTATATAGATCAATAACCATTCTTAAGTTATGTTTACTGTTTGTAAATGTGTTTTAAGAGTGTCCGAAAAAGAAAACAAATTTGCTTTAAATTATATTTTTTGGTGTTTTACTAATGTCAAAAATAATATTTAATATATATATATATATTATTTTGATATATTTATGAAAAAAAATATTTTAAAAAGCAAACTCAACTAAAAATTTTCAATCAGAATCTTCCTTGGCATGCTTTGACTATCGAATTCTCGAATCAATTTTTTTTTTTATGATCGGGGTGTCCGGGCCAGCTTACACACATCTCGACTATTTCTCGGGCTCAATTGAACACCCTGTAAGCTCAAATGAGCATGTAAGACACCGTGGAGGTGACAGGAATACCATGCAAGGATGGACCCAGGAATCAAGAGAATAGGACCCCTCCAGCTCCCACTACCACTGAAATTCGAACCTGGGTCCGTTGTGAATGAGGGCACCTCCATAATAGTTTAACTTAATTGGCATTTTATCCTTACTATTTTTTATTAATAGGTTTTGAGTTCAAATATCATTTTTATAATTAAAATTTATACAAAAAAAAAACACACTTAAAAGGTTAATATAAAATATTAAAAACTAAATTTGAGATTTCTAAATCAAAGAGACTAGTTGTTAATTTCACTACAAATACTTACAAATATAGTTATGATTTATGATTTCTGAACTAGAATGTTTAGGTAGAGCATGATGATGGAGATCAACTCTTCTCCTTCTCTCACAACTCGTGCTAACCCTTTTTAAATCAATTGCCTAAATATTCTAAAATATTTGGAGTGCAATGCATGTTTACATGAACATTCCTTTTTATCTCATTTTCATATATATATATATACCACTAAGTTTCATTATATTTTAAAATTGTATTCTTATTTTTTTATAGTTAAGTAATCATTTCACCTAAGAGTTAGGTAAGGGCTCAGAATATGAGTTATATTATTCTCTATTACCACCTCAAGTGAAAGTCATTTAGACTTAAAACTTGTACAGATTCATACTACATTATGCTTGATTTTTTATGAAATAGAATGGGGATGATGAGATTCAAACTCATGATCGCTAAGTCAACAAGACCTTAAACCACATTAAAAAATCATCTCACCTAAGAGTTTAAGTTATGAAGTGAAACTCCAGAATATGAATTATATTATTCTCTGACAATATTGATTAAAAATATTTGAAAATCAAGTTGACCATGTCACGTTGAATCAATTCTTGTGTGGTTTAGTCATGTGGTAGGCAAAGAGTCAAGCTGAAAGGTAATGCAGATACATCATAAGATATACAAAAATCATATTTGAGTGGTTTGCATCTTGACACAATAAGAACCCGTCTTGAAAAACAAAAGTTATACATGATGGTCACTCTCCCTCTACGCCTATAAAGAGATGTGAATGGGTCTTATAAAACTACAAATAAATTAGTTAATCTTTCAAAGAGTTGATTCAAGCTCAATCAAGAATTCAACATGAAAAACACTCAACCACACAAAAGTTAGCAAGAATACCTAGTTTTTTTATAAAAAAAAAAAATAGTCTAATATCCTAACCTCAAAAAGTATTATTGGAAAGAATCATAAAACTAATGGATATAGGTAAACCAGCATTGTTAAAACCAACACATCAAAAGCCATTTGCTCTTATTGATCATTTAGTTTCCTTTATACATCTTTTCTCTACTTCTCCATGCAAGCCAGGATTGGTTTTTCATTTCTTTGGTATTGTTTTTCGTTCTCAATGTTCTTCTTGTGTTTCCCTTTATTGGGTTTTAGCTTAAATCAGATAGAAGTTTTGGCTCCATTGAAAAATAGAAAAAGAAAAAAAATAGAGTTAAATGATATACAAGTTTTTTTGTTTCCTTTTTCATCCCCCTTTTTATTGCATTCGCTTATTTTTTATTTATTTTTTTCTTAATTTTATCATTCAATATTTGTTTGATTTGAATTTATCTTCATATATTATTTTGGTTTGTTTTTCATGAGGTTATTACAATCTTAAATGAGCATCCTAACATTTTATTTGTTCTTGACTTTACGAGCATTTATTTTTATTATAGTATGATTAAATAAAAATAATTTTTTTTAAATAAAACCTATTAGAGCCCATCTCGCAAATTTAGTGAGTTATGTCATGATGCCTAGGTCGGTCCAATATATCATCGTCTTGTTATTAAAAAAAAATCACGCTTTTTAGTAATCGTTTGGGTTTTCTATGGACCCTCTAAGTCAATGGAGAAAACTTCTACATGATTTAATTTCAAAGTTAGGTCAAGCGAATGTTAACATGTTACTGTTTAATAACAATATCAAATAATCCTGACTTGATTATTGTTATTTATATTAAAAAAAACTAAATTCAAGTCTAATCATAGTGTTTTTTTAACCTAATTTAATCTAAATAAAGGAACTTTATATGAAGATGTCTGTTTGGATATGATAATAATATATCTAAACTCCAGTTTGGTTAGATAGATGAAAATTGTTACAAAGATACTTGGGTTGATTTTAAGAAATTGTGCTGTATACTATTCTTTGTGTGTGTGTGTGTGACACCACGAGATATTAAAAGAAAAGGCAATTGAAAGGTCAAAGTAAAATATTTCATAAACAATGTTAAAATAAAGCAAACTTGATTACAGGTGTCACAGGTTTCGAGTCTCTGTTTCAATCTAAAAAGCAAACTTCTCTGAGTCGCTTGCAGCTTCTCGGGACAGTGAGGTTTTTTTTTTATGAATATTTGCCAAACTGTGTAGCATGCGAGTGATCATGCACATTCTCTGTATCTCTTTCAAAGAATTTTGACAGCATATTATGATGTGCCAACTAATCCCTCCCCTTCCACGATAAGTTAACATGAAACTCTTGGTTTCCTCATCCATGCGTGGAGTGCAGTGTCATTTGAACTACGTGGCTGGAAATGGGGTGCCCTAGCTATTCTTGGTTTTGTGAGATGAACTCCTGAAACTTTTGTGAGGGTTGACTGAGCAGCTTCACATTATGAGCCATCTGGGAGTGACTTGAAAGAGGATGGTGTGGTCTGTACTGTATAATTTTTAACTCATCAAACCAAGGTTAATTTAGTTTGGTTAGTGCTTTATTTTTTCAATTGGAGTGGAATGTTAGTATTTCGGCGTGTTGTATTGTTTATGTTTGTGTGTATAATTGAATATATTAATTTAAAAAAAAATAGTTCAAATCCAATAACAAAACTATGAACATATATAATATTACAAGAACAACATCATCAATCTTGCTCTGAAATGTTAACATAATATATATAAATGTCAAGAGATCTCAATCTAACAGCTAGATAAAGAGATATCATTGATGTTGTAAAATTATTTATTTCTTAAAAAAAACACTATTTGACCGAAACAAAACAGACGAAATAAAACCAGAATGTTTCGATCAAAATTTGCACAAAATTTCCAAAACAAACTAAAATTTTAAGCGATGTAAAAAATATCTAGTTATTTTAACTAGTAAAAACATTCCATCCAAAACAAACCACGATGGGACATAACATAACTCATCAAACCCACCCAACAGCTTGGTGAAATGATTTCCACTGCAAATTATCAGGAATTTCTCCTTTTCCTTCTTTCTTTGTGAGTCATTTACAATTTGTACACAAGGCACATTCAGATTATTATTATTATTATTATTAAGACAAATTAGTTCTGAATATATTGGAATATTTACAGGCTGGTGCGCGAGAACCATTGAGCGCAGAGAGTTTATGAGACTATAACAAAAGTTGGAGGATAGATTCTTTCGGTTTCTATATGATCATTCCTGGCAGATAAAATAAAGAAGTGGGGACGTGATCGAATAGTAGGTCACAAAATGCACCCCCCCTTACCTGTAAAGGTTGCCATGGAGTGGGAAGGTGATCAGCTAGCATACCTGAAAAAAGCATCCCTCGAATGCTAGACTTGTAATGATGATGCCCGACCACTTTTTCCAGAAACTATCCACATAGGTCATGGGTGCAAGAAATATTGTCCCACCTAGAAATGGAAGGCTCTCCCCTTCAGGAATGGCAACCTTAATAAACTAGGGAGGATTCTAACCAAGATTCATATGCTTAAATAATAGCAAATCAATTTGTGAAAGAGAACCCCAAGAAATCTCACGCTTATGAGTAATACAATTACAAAACACAGAATGGTGTCAACAAGCACATAAAGAAACGAGCACCACAACTAATGAGCAAGGAAATCATAATAGTTCAAGATGGGTAATTTTCATGCTATTTAATACTTTCAGAAAGGGTACAGGAGCTGGAAAGGAGTAAAAGAATCTTCTTACAGTTTCTCCCCAAGATATCATTATCCATAGAGTACATTCTTCAACAATCCCAACCCTTCACAAATGACGGGAGTGCAGCACTGCTCAAGCCAAGCACAGAACATAGTCTTCATTCCAAGGGCTACAGTCGTTAGCAGATAAGAAAAGCTCTCGCTAATATGAAATGCATCCTTGGTCACCCTATTAATTACCATTTAGCATGCAAAGTTAGAGGAACTCAACTCATTAGTTGCAATCAGCCAACAGAACAAAGCCTTGTCATCGTATGTTCAGAAGAGAAGGAGAGAACCCCAGCTCAATAGATGGAGGCATCAAATCTTGGCTCATAGAAACAGACCTGGCAGTTGTATGACTGAAGCGCGCATCCAGCAATCCATGACCAGACCTTCTTATCCACATCATAAAGAAGGCCTTTTCCTTGGTTCCAAGATGTAAAACAAATCAAGTTATCCTGTCCAAAGCACTCAAATCTTTCAGCTGATAACCTCAACAGGGCTCGAAAATGCTTAGGTGGCATCCTACTAATCTCCACCCACGTGATCTTAGCATGATCTAATTCCCAGATTCTCATGCTCTGAAAAGTACTATAAAGGCCAATCCTTCCAGCTAAAAACAGACGTTTCTGAGTGCCAGCTACCAGATATCCATCCAACAAGGACCTAGGAAACTTTGCTGGAATGTGTTCCCAGTAACCTGTGTCAAGCCTATACATCATCAAACCAAGCGGTGAAAGGGCTTCCAGGTACAATCTGGAGTCACAATACGCCATCTTTGAGGAGCAAAGATTTACTGCAGGCATTAATTGGTGGAGTGACCATCTGTCGAGCTTTGAATCATACACTTCAGTAGGCAATGATTTATCCCCATAAATATCACCGGTGGCTATCACTTTGAATGAACGGTCTATTCTATTCACAACCATTATCAACTGCCTTTGCTGATTATAATGCATGCTTGGCAATGTCCTCCATGTTTGTGTGAGCGGATTACAAACTAAAGTTTTGAAAGTTAGCCCATCAAGTCCAGAAAAACAAACAATGCCCCCTGAAGAACCAACCAACCAAAATGCCCACTGTGGCAAGAATGTGAATGGAATTCTATACCAAGCTTTCAAGGGCAAGCTGAAAACTGAGCATTGTGGGGTGTGCGGGTTCTTCCAAAATGTCAAAAGGCAAGGCCCATGAGATGGAACTTGGGAGTGAAACTTAAGAAAACTACTATCTTGGAGAATTGAATTCCATCGTTTACAAACTGAACGAAGACGAAATATCATAAATGGAGGAACCCTTACTAAAATTTCATTCAATAGATCCTCAGGCAACATTGCCCAAATGTTATCCTCCATTTGAACATCAGGGTGGGCAACCTTACCAAAAGTAGCTACCGTTTCCTCATCTAAACCACGTGGTCTGGTTTTAATCACCTTTTGTCTGGAAGGACTGGTATTTCTCAACCCAACACGACCCATAGGACTCGTATTCCTCAACCCACCAGTTCTAATCGGTGACACTTGCCTAGGACAACCAAAATCATCACCATGCAAAGCCCCATTTATCGATGATTGTGAACTAGATACAATAGACCCAGATTCAGATGATTCCCCAGCACTACCATCCATAGTAATGGATTCTCAAACCTACAGAAACCTTATTGCTCCGATTAGTTAAGCAAACAAAAGCAAAAGCCCCAATTGAGCCAATAACAATTCTACTCCAAACTCCAAATGTAAGCGCTAATCCGTTGCACATGCATCAAAAAGATCAAACCTTCAAGTCCAAATGATGACTTGAGGCATCAAGAAACAAAACCCATTAATCCAAACAGAATTTCAGCAACCAATGACTGCAGATTGCATTCTTTGTCAGATAATAAAAAACCTAATTTACAGTCAGATCCAAAACTTGAACGAAATAAAAAGATTTCAAAGTAAAGTCAGAGAGCAAACATCAAAGGGAGAACATAAAAATGGAAGCTTTGTAGGCGGATTAGAAATGGGTTACCTTTAGATGCAAGAATTTATGTTACCATCTTGCTTTGGGAAGGAACAGTTTGTCAGAGCTGAGACAAGTAAAAATTTTGGCATTCGGTGAAAAGAAAGAACACAACTTCAAAATTCTCTCAGATGGTGTTTGATTTATTTTGTCACTATTTAAAAAAGAAAGAAATATATTTTTATTTCAATTGTTTAATTTGGTACATATGAGTGTATGTTAGGCTGGTAAGGTAATAAATCGAGCCAACTCGAAAATCGTACGATTTTATGAGTTGGCTCAAACTCGTTGACTGAAAGAAAATCAAACCGTCAACTCGGTCAAACTCGGTCAAACTCGTAGAAAATCGAGAAAACTCGAGAAAACTCGTGAAAAATCGTAAAATCGTAGAAAATCGTAGAATAATAATAATAATAAAATAATAATATTTAATTATATTTAAATTCATTTTTAAAATTTAAATATAATTAAAAATAATAATTTTGTACTGACATTTTACGATCTTTCTACGATTTTACGATCCGATCTTACGATCCGATTTTCGAGGCTTTCCAATCGTGTAAAATCTCGATTTTGACTACCTTGATGTGCACCTTCAGTGATTATATGGCAGATTAGTAAAATAAAAGGGAGGTGCTTTATGCTCAAATGATGTGCTAAAGGCCTATTGTGGACTTGATTAGTTGGATGGCAATCAAAGATTGATGAGCAAGTAGGATTAGATTACTTGTCTTTGATTGGATTGGAAAAACAGATCCAATTTCAAATTTGAAAGGGAATTTGAAGATATCTTTAATAATAATAATAATAATAAAATAGGCAAGAGTGATGATTAACAAATAAAAATGGTGGCCATAGTACAAGTTGTTGTTTGCTCGTTTAAATAATTGAATTATTCAACAAATATCACTTTTTTCAATATGATAATCTTCATATTGCTTTTCATAAACAAGCATATACTAACACCTGAAGTGTGTGGCCTTCCTTTATAGCATTCTTGTGATTCCTTGACAAAATACGTGACACGTTAAAGATGTTTGTAATTACAGATGATATATCTGGAAATTATGCATTTTAAAAGTTTTTTTTTAAATAATTTATTCTTTTCCTTGAATGAAGAAAAAATTATTTTAATTTGTTTTTTAAATAAAAAATATTTTAAAAAACAACTGCAATCACAACTACAGTGAAAAGTCTTAAAAGATTCTTCTCTCAATTTTCTCACACGGATTCATTTTTTACATTTACATGCACAATAAATAACCTAGAAAAATGAATATGATAGGAAAATGTTTAGTTATTGTTTTAAGATGTAAAAAAAATTATTATACTTTATTTTTTATTTATATCTTCTCATTTGAATTGAGAAATTGACACAACATATAAGGTACAGAAAATAAAAGAGATTATCAATATTAAAATAAATATGAATGTGACTTTGTTGAGTGTAATATAAGGATTAATTTTTAAAGTTATTTTTACTTCAAAAAAACATTAAATTAAAATTTATTTTTTATATCATTACATTCAAATAATTCAAAAACACTGAAAACAAGCACAAAAATCCTAACAGGAAGAAAAGAAAAGAAAAAAGCTATTATAAGATAAGTGGAGCCCTTGCTGAAAAGAAACTCTTAAAGGCTTGACTTTTAATGTGAAGATTTGAAATCCTTGCAAATATATGAGAAGCATTCAATTGCAATAATCATGAAAATGATTCCATTTTCTTGCCCCACTCTGTCCAATTTCCAATTTCCTTTTTTGTCCTCTTGTGGGTGTGCTTGGTTTCACACAATGATATTCTCCACTGTATTTTAAAAATCATTTTGAAAATTGTTGTTTTTATTTTTATTTTAAATTAATTGTTGCTGATATTTTTATATCATTTTCAAATGTTTGGTATAAAAATAGTTTTAAAAAATATATATTATTTTAATATATTTCTGAATTAAAAACATTTTCAAAAACAACTTCAACCATACTTTCAATCAGACACTAATATTTTTTAAAGTATTTTTAATTCAGAAATATATCAAAATAATAATTTTTTTCTATTTTTTAAAAAATATTTTTGATATCAGGAGATTAGAAAAAATTGAATTTAAAATAATAACTAAAAATTAAATTCAATTAAAAACGATTTTGAAAGACAATGTTAAACATGTCCTCGTAACCCCTGGAATTTGTGGGTTCTATGGCAATTCTATCCCTGACCGAAAAACTTGGCATTGCATGTGGATTGTGCTTAAAATTTCCTTTATTTACAAACGCGATAAATATCGAATTATTAATAAAAAAAATATTCTTTACTAACCCATAAATACTCCAATGTTTTTGAAACCACGTATACCATATGATATATCATATTTAAATTATTTTTATTTTTATTTTCAGATATTATTTCTATTTCTTGGATTCACTTGAATTACATCCATTTTTAGTAATTGAATAGAATAGAACACAATTGGTGATCGGTGAGTATTCTTAAAATATAAAACTATTATTCCTTAAAACTCTCTTTACCAACTGAAAAAAATTATTTATATTGATATTTTAGTCCATTTTTGAAAATAATGGCATATTCTTAACTAGTTATTTATTCATTTATTAAAAAAAAGAGCGCATTTGAGTTAGTGGACTGGGTACAATAAATTATAAATTAGAATGTTTAATCTTGTAAATAAATTAAATAGTTCCTCTAGTTTTAGAAACTATTTAATTTCTTTTTTATAGCTATTTTTAACCTTTTTTATCTTTCCATGTTTAATTTTTTTTATATAGAAATAGATGATATGGAAAGATTGATGAGAGTAAAAAACAAACTAGAAGGATTATATAAATCATTTCACAAAATTAAAAGGACTAGTTTATAATTTACTAGAATGTAGCCTGGAAATGGAAAGAAAAAAAAAAGTGGCATTGTCTGCCAGTACCAATTATGGTACAGAGGAAAAGAGCTGAATTGACTGATAACTGCTCACCACAGAGTCACAGGCACGAGGTGTAAAAAGTACTAGTAATTATTGGGGGGAACATTCCACTGTTTAAAATAAATAAATAAACAAAAATGCAAGGCACTGCTGCCCTACACTCGAATAAAAAAAATCAAACATAAAGAAAATTAAGAGTGTGTTTGGTATTGTTTTTGTTTTTGTGGTTGAGATTTGAAAAAAAAATAGTTTAAAAAAAATGTTTTTACTGTAGTTCAAAATAAGCAGTAAAATATTTGGTTAAAACTATGGTTGAGTTGGATGTTGAAAAAAACAGTTTTGTTTCATGCTTTTCATATTGCTTTTAACTTGTGAAATTACATTAAAATATATATATATATATATAATTTTTGTAAATTTAATAATTTTTGACATCAACACATCAAATTTATCTAAAAATACAAAAACAATTAATTTAAAATAAAAAAATAAAAAAAATTCAATTTTTTTCAAAAAACTCTCCCAAACACCCCTTTAGAATCACACTCAATTAAAAGTTGAACGATAATAAAGATGAGATTGCGTTAACGTTAAGATTGCGTTAACTTTATTACGATAATTATTATTATTATTAATGAATTTAATTTGCATATGTCATTTTTTATAGGAATTTGACTACATTAAATTGAATAATCAAATTTAGAGAAAACATGATTTAATGGTTTTACTGAAATAAAAAACAATCCAACTAACGTATATGAGAGAAAGAAAAACAAAATATATGGAAAATAATAGCTTGAAAAATAATAATAAAATTAAAGATGGAAAATTCTGAATAGTAATAAAGAAAAACCCCAATACCTTTCATGCTTATTTCACATTTTGTTTTAAAATTATTTTTTTTAAAATAAATTTTTTTATTGTTTTAAAATTGATATTAAAATTATTTTTTAAAAAAATAAAAAATAATATTATAATATATTTTTAAATAAAACTGATTTTAAAATGATTTTTAAAAAATAAAAAAATATTATTTTGATGTATTTCGGCACGATAAGAAATCGCAATCTCAATCGCAATCGCAATCAAAAAAGCATCAATTTCTAGCTTTTTTTGAATCGGCGTTTTGGATATAATTTGGTGTGGGTCCCGTACAAAAAAAACATTTATTTTTGTTAACCAAACATCAAATTGCGGTGCGATTCGCAGATCGCACCGCAAATACCAAACGCCTTCTAAGTTTGTAGATCAATTTTTTAAATTTAAATTTAATTTCTTTTCTGACATAAATTTAAAATTTTAATTTTGTATGTGTCACGGCTAAGTAAAAAACATGGTTTAATTTTAAAAAATTAAAGATAATCTCTTTTATTATTGAGATGAGAATATATTGGATCAACTCGAGTTTCTTAATTTAACCTGTTTAGATCCACCATTTGGGTTATGAATTTTGTTGTATTTAAAAGAGTTTGTTCTTTAAAACTATTTTTAATCTAATTATATGATAACAAAATCTTGAATTTTAATTATGCTTGTTAAATTAATATTTTAATTATATATATATATATATATATTTAACCTAATTATATATAAACAATATAACTCCAAAACGGCATGCCGAAACGTTTCGAAACTGGAATGTTTCGTTCCAATATAAAAATTGGAATGTGGACCAAAACTACACTGATTTATATTATAGTGAAGATAGAACGTGAAAAATATAGTGTTATTCTCCTCGTATTTGTTTTTTATTCTTTTTCCGATTTTATCTTTTAATTATATGTTTAATTTTGAGATAGACTTTTTATAAATAATTTTGATATGTTTTTTATGAGGTCTAAGACAAACATCCAATATATTTATTCTCGGTATACCCGAAACGGTATCGAAACGTTTTGTCCGAAATTTCCGGAACGGACTGGAATTAAAACCAAGACAAAAACAACGTCGTTTTATCTTGGTTTTTTCATCGAAATGGAACGTAATTAACAATTTTTCACATATCTGTTCTATGTCCCTTCAATGATAATCATAAACCCTATAATAATTTTAAATGCACTCAAACAAATTTCGCTGTTTTATATCGGTTTTTTCATTAACAACTTTATCACAGATTCCTTATCGGTTCTATGTCCCTTCAATGATAGTCATAAACCCTGTAATAATTCTAAATGCACCCAAACAAATTTCATTTTCATTTTTAAAGATTGCTTGACCCACAATTTGTAGCCGACAACAACAATAAACATCATCCATTCAATCCATTCTGGCTGGCTGGCTCCATGTTTCGACAACCCTAAGTTGATTTTACATATAATTTATTATATTCGTTCATATCTCATCGCGACTCTTTTTTCTTTTCTTTTCTTTTTACTTTCAATCATACACTTTGACGGTCCAAACTACAACCCACAAAAACTAACACCATCCCTTGTCTTCTCCTCTCCCAAACCCCACAAGGACACGTGTCTGTCGAAATTCTATATCACCCACCTCACTGACTATCTCTCCTCCCCGTCGTCCCCCGTTTAAAAACTTCTGGGACGCGTTAAAAAAATCATAAACACACGTGCTTCCCTTCCTATTCCTCGCCGGAATTTCCTCCAGTTTCCCTTACCGTCCTTTCATATCTCCATCCCAGCACTCCCTTAACTTCCCTTTTCAAGTCAGATTTGATCTCTTTCACTGCTTCCTACTGAATCGAACAGTAACAGCAGGATTACTATTTTTAATGGGGGCGGTCACATCCACGATGGCGGCGAAGTTCGCGTTTTTCCCTCCGAGTCCTCCGTCGTACGAGCTGGAGGAGGAGGAGGTGGAGGAGGAGGGCGGCGCGAAGAAGTTAAGGATGGCGGTGGGGGTGGGTGTACATAATGGTAATAGAGAATACGGTGACGTGTTGAAACTGGAAACGAAGAGAGGGAATCATGTGGTGGCGGTGTATTTTAAGAATCCTGCGGCTTCATTGACAGTGCTTTACTCGCATGGAAATGCAGCTGATCTGGGGCAGATGTATGATTTGTTTTGTGAGCTCAGTTTGCATCTCTGCGTTAACTTGATGGGGTCAGTTCCGTTACTTAAAAGAGAAACTTTTACTTGGAAAAAAAATGGTCTTTCTTTTTTCGAAATAATTTTGAAATCTTCGTGTTAATGTTTTTCTTGTATGTTTATATGCAGGTATGATTATAGTGGTTATGGGAAGTCAACTGGAAAGGTATGAGATTTATTTTCTAATTTTGGTTGGTATTGGTTTGTTTGGTTGCTGAAAAAATATGGGGAGGAGATTGTGTTTTTTTGGCGGGATTGGTTTCGTAACTGAGAATAGGAGAGGAAATAGGGTTGGAATGATATTTTGGATTTTTTTTATTTTGTTGGCTGGTACTGATTTGTTTGGCTGCTGAGAAAATATTGGGTAAAAAGGAAAGATTTTCTTCTTCTTTTTAGTGGGATCTGTTTGGCAGCTGAAGGAAAAAGAGGAAATGGGAAGGGATATAGGCAAATAAAATTGGAGAATTTTATGTGTGTGTACTTGAAATTTGGCTTGAGAAATTGAACAAGTCATAAAACTATATATAGTAAACCAAGTGGTTTTACTAAGTGTGTTAGACTCATAGTTTCTTCTTCATTGGGTAACAATTAATTAATGGGATATATTTGTAAAATTTTGTTACTTTTTCGTAAAGTTAAATCGGGCCTTGGATTAATTGGCAAAAGTTTATAGCTTAGCACTCTTTCGAAGATGGTTTTAACTTTTAACTCTTTGTGGTGTCACTGTTCTCTTTGGACAGCCGACTGAGCAGAATACATATGTTGACATAGAAGCTGCTTATAGGTGTCTTGAAGAGAAATATGGGGTTAAAGAAGAAGATGTTATCTTATACGGGCAATCAGTTGGAAGTGGACCCACTTTAGATTTGGCAACACGGTTACCAAAATTGAGGGCCGTGGTTCTTCACAGTCCAATTGCATCTGGCCTTCGGGTAATGTATCCAGTGAAGAGAACATATTGGTTCGACATATATAAGGTCCTTTACATCTTTGGATGTTCATCTGCAGAGCTTTTTTGGTCTTAAATATTTTCATCTCTCAATTAACTGCATTTTAACGGCTGTTTGCTTTTTATTGTGCAGAATATTGATAAAATACCTTTCGTCACTTGTCCGGTACTGGTGATTCATGTGAGTATTTCTTACCTTGGAAAATGATGGTTAATGTTTTTTCATATGTTTCTGAAATTATACTTTGCCACGATAATGTTTCTTCACGTCATCTTCCCTCCCAACATGGCCACAGAGGCTGGGAAAAGTCATCTGTGCATATATATGAACATGAAGCAAAAAGACCCCACTAAAATTTCTTATAGGATAAGAGTTGCATCATTGCCATGACCTATGTGATAATACACAGTATCAGATGCGTGGTTTACCAACACAATATGAAAGTTTATAAAAGGAATAACCTAGAGATGCATCATTAAGTGAATTGTTTGCAATAACTCCCTTACATGCAATCTCCTATTTGCTTGTTCTTTATTATGCTTTGGAAAATTGAGTTGCCAAGATGTCCCTATGATGCAATTGTGAGCTTGTACATGGGATCAGAATTTTGGGCAATTTTCCTGATTGCTGCATTTTGTGCAAAATGTGCCATGTGCTTTCAGCTTGTTTTATATTTTCTTTGAAATGATTGGGATTTAGCTATCCTAAATTAACTATACCTTTAGCTGAGATTAAGTTCAAGCAAAAAGGATCCATGGAGCTGAATATCGTTTAGTAATAGGGCCACGTAGAATTCATTTCGATTCACCATCCATTAAAAGTTTTGAATTTTCTAGTAAAAAGTTCAAGAGCTTATGAGAGAATGAAAGAAACTGCAAGAGATAATTGAGGAGAAGAGTTTCATCATTATCTAGTTCTAAACTTCTCCACAAATCATATTAAATTTTAACCACTATAACAGATTTTCTATACATGTGCAGTTTTTAAAATTATATTTTTCAGAATGGAAACATCATGTTTGTATCAGATATTGCACTCGGTTTTCCATTATCTGAAGAGTGCTGTGACACCAAAGGAAAATAAATTTGATTAGAAAGAGGACTAGGAATTCTGGAATGAAGGCAGGAAAAAAGTTGAAGGAAATGCAAAGAGAGAAGAATCTGTTGAGCAAAAAAGTCTTCTGGAATGTCCAAAGAACTTGAGGGTGTCAATTGAATGAAACCAGGGAGATGCCGCTGTTTGCATAGTGGATAGAATACATGTGAGGATAAGAAAACGAAAAGTTAATACTGCAGAGCACACAATTTTTTCTAACTGAGCAGACTATACACTTGAGATGCATATGATGTACTGTATGAACAAGGCTGTACCTAAGATCAGCACAAACTGTGTAATAATATTTTGGTGTGCTGTTGAATTGGTTATATGTCTTGTCAGATAAATGCGTACATTAGTTTTATGGGTGACTCATAATATCCACCATGATAAACAGAGCTCGTCTCTTTCTTTGAAAGTGAGACTGAAGGTTGTTATATTGTATAAAATGTCAATTTTAGTAGCATGCAACATTGGCCAAGTTTTTCAAGCTTGCACTCTTATAATTCACCGCATTCCTTTGTGATTTCTGTCTCTTTCAGGGAACTGACGATGATGTTGTGAGTTGGTCCCATGGTAAGCAGCTTTGGGAGCGATGTAAAGAGAAGTATGAACCGTTATGGGTGAAAGGAGGAAATCATTGTGACTTGGAGCTTTACCCGCAATACATAAAGCATCTCAAGAAGTTCATATCAGCCATTGAGAAATCATCACGTCTGAGAAATGTATCGGGGTCCATTGTGGATCAAACAGAGGATCCTAGAAAGAGCACAGATTTCAGGGAGGCTGGTAGATCTAGTATAGATCAGAGAGAGATGCCTAGACTAAGTGCTGATAAAAAAGAAAAGCCTAGGCTAAGCACAGACTGCAGAGAGAAGTCAAGGTCCAGCACTGATAGGAGAGAGAGGTCAAGAAAAAGTGTGGATCGCCCTGAGAGAGAGAGCAATGGCTCAGACCAGCACGAGAAAGCTAGGAACAGCATTGATCGGTAAGCTGGCTACGGGATCCTTTTCCTCATTCAATTCATGATTTTTGTTTCTCTTTCCTTTGTGCCCAACATGGTGCACACATGTGCAATTCTGGTTTCTTAATACTCGATGGAATTCTTGTGGCAGCTTCGGGGACATGATAAGATCTGTTGGACTGTGCAATATCGATTGCTTCAAGCCCAAGGCGTCAGCCATCTGAAGAAGTAAAAGGTGTCAATATGCATTTTGAGGTTATATTTTACTTCAATTATTTAATTGGTTGATGGGGTTGTTTAGGTGATAGTCAAAATTTCCTCGTACAAATAGGAAATTAATTTAACCAGATAAAAAAAATCCACTACAATTCATCTCCAAGTTCACAAGCATCTCTGTGGTCCTCCCCCCGATCCCCTACAGGATGCATTGCAATCTACTTTAGAGTTTTGATGAACTGTGTTGCAGAAACTGGTCTATTCATTTGCATAGCTTTTCTTTTTAAGATTGTTTTTCATTACAATATTTCCTTGTGATCCCATTGAGAGAACTTGGTATCCACCCCATGAAATGCTCCGGTGGAGGCGGAGGGAATTCGAACTCCGACCAAACGAATGAAGGAGGCAATTATCATTGTTAGAGATAATCTACTAGCTTTGCCCTGTAAATTTCAGGACATCACAATTGTAAATTGGCAGAAAGTTTGTTCTTTCAAGAATGACATGATAGTGCCTTGAAAATTAAGAAGGATGCAAGGGGAAATCTGAGTTTTTGAAATCAAAATGGACTTGTATTTTTTACTCCAATTATCTTTTCCCTGTGCGATCAGAAACTGCGTCCATATCATATCCCCCCTCGCTGTGGTTTCTCCTCATCTTCTTTTGTTGCTATCTCCTCATTAACAATCCTTTTTTCCAGTTAAAATTGAGGAATTACATCTCAGGTTCTTCCCAGCAATAAGAAATTGGAAAGTACTAATTGATGAACTGAGCCATAATGCTATTTCAGGCCAGTCACGCTCCTTCAGATCAGCAAATTCAAATAGTTTCCCTGGCATGGAAGTTGCAGAAAGCAAATATACGAACTTTATGTTTGGGAAACATCATTTTGGTTGCGTAGTGGCTATAGCTTTAAAGTATCTACCTGAAAAGCTTGTATCAAAGCTATGTTCATGTGTTGAGAGGCCACAATTTATAGCTTTTTAAAAGCCGCAGCTTTCTCAAACAGGTTTTAGATTCGTTTAGGAAAGTCATGGCTTTTAAAAAGCTACAAATTGTAGCTTCTGAAAAAGAAAAATAACATGCAAGGGTCGGTTGAATTGCCTTTTAAACACCACAGCTAAAAGTTATAAACACAACCACATTGATGATGCACAGAGCTCGACTCGGATTATTATAAAAAAAAATGGTTTTATTTTTAGTTTCTTGTTTGAACTTTGAAAAAACAAATTCACAGATATTTATTTAGAGTTTGCATAAGCACAATTACAACCAAAATACCGTAAGCTATTTTAGACACCAAGTTCTTTTGAAAATGCATTTGGAGTTTTTTTTTTTGCAATGTTAAGAAGGATTGTTATGCTTCAAAACCCTAAAAGTTGATAAATATGGGTGACACCCAAATTATAATTATAATTATAATTATTTGGATTGAAGTTGAGTTCTCTTAGCATGATAGAGAACCATTATCCATAGTTAATGGGTGGTAGCTTGGTGTGGCAAATCAAGTATTTGTAAATTATCAATAATAGGTCCTGACATGTTGCATAAGACTTTGAAGGTTGACCTCAAGCACAAAGCGCTCATTTGGTTATGTGGTACAAAGCTGTGTTTTTAAAGTTGCAAACCATGGTTTGCGGAAAGCGAGAAAATTCGCTTTCACGCAAACCATTTGATATGAGAGGGCGCTCGACTCCGACTATCGCCCCTCGGTGTGTGTGTGTATATATTGTATCGCAATTCTAATTTTGTTTTAAATGATATTTTACGATTGTTTTGGGATCGAAAAGACCTTCACGTATAGATTTAGTTTGGATGAAATTACAAGTAGCTTGATGAAAAAAAATGTCTAATTTACTTGAATTATTAATTATATATTATTATTATAATTATTAAATATTTTAAAAAACAATATATGTGTGTGTGTGTGTGTGTATTTTAAAGTAATTTCACAAGTTGATAGCAATATGAAACGCAAGATAACCAAACATACTGAAGCTGTTTTTATCAACTTCAGACTGAACCACAGTTTTAACCAAACACTTCACTGCTTATTTTGAAACGTGGTTAAAGTGTTTTTTTCAACCTCAACCACAACAGCAACTGCAATACCAAAGCAGTGTCCGAGCCTAAAAAGTGTGGGGTTCGCATCTAGTGTTAGGCTCTGCTTGAGCCCATAAAGGTGTTGGGCTAGAGCGCAACGCTAGTGGTACAAGGGATACACCCAGTAAAAATCTTAATAGGCATGTGCCTGATATCTAGGATTATGAGCATGGTTGTTAAAATCGCGAGTTGCCTGGTAAAATCAAGAGTTGTTTTGTAAAATCATCTGATTTTACGAGTTAAGTCATCAAACCTTATCAACTCGGGTAGAAAAATCGGTTTTGGTCATACTCGATCAAAATCGATCAAAATCATAAAATCAGACCAGATCGGTCCGATTTTATGATCCTGCTACTTCAAAATTTTAAAGCCAATTAATTCGCCTCTTATATTTATACACAAAAAAATTTGCCGTCTCAATTATTTATCCGATGTGGCATAAATTGAGTAAGGAAAAGTTTAAACCTTGCTTGCCTCGGCTTAAGAGTTAAGAGAATTTAAATTGAACAAACAATGTTGGACAATGCTATTTGTCCGATGGGACAAATTACATTGTCCCACATTGACAAATCAATCATGTCGAGCATTTCCGCTTGACAAATTGTGTATATATATATTTTAAAAAAATGATAAATCAAATATATATATTATAAAAAAATAAAATTATTGTGTTGATTTTATAAAAAATAAAAATTATATATATCATGGAATCACTCTTGCAAATCAGTAATATTAACTTTAAAATTTATACTTAATTTTTTTTTTATTTTTTACTTTAAATTAAAAAAAAATAATGTTTTTAAATCATTTTTATGTCATAATGTCGAACTAATTTGTTGGAGTTGGAGCTAGTACTCGTAATATCGATGTTAGTACCAATATTAGTATTGATAATCCTTTCAGTAATAATGTTTTTGATGGATATATTAAAAATAACAAAGAAAATGACGGTCATGAGACTGATTTTAATTTATATAGCATATCAGCAAATTATTTATTTTAAATTTGTTAGTTTTTACCTAATGAAATTCCATGAACACAATTGTTTTGTAAAGTATTTTTAAGTTATTTTGAATTTTATATGAACCTTAACTGATGAAATTTTATGGCCATAATTATATTGCATTGTATTCAGAAATCTTTTACTTACGATTTTATGATTTTTCTACCTACACAATTTTAGCTGTGATTTTATAATTTTTGTACGGAAAAATTCAGGTATGATTTTACGATCCGAGTTTTCAAAACTTTTTTCTATGTCATGTCAAAATCACGATTTTGAAAACCATGATTATGAGCAACATGCCAAGTGAGGTGTTATGCGTGTACCGATCTAGGTTCTAGGCATATCCTGCAAGGTTTTTGTTAAGCTTGAGCTGGGTGCTTGGGGTGTTAGGTGGTGCCCATCGACGAACCCATACATTGTGTTAGCTCATCTTATAGGCCATCATTGGGCCTATACATCCCTAGAGGATTAGGCCCATGCACATAGACTGGACCTATAGTTTTTAGGCCTTCATGGTTGTAGGTATGTTAAGTTTAGGCTCGAGCCTAATAACAATAATGTTTTATAAAATATTGATAAATCTTGATCCATCATATCCATATAAATATTGTAATAAAAATATTATTATTTCTAATCAAATAAATAAAATAAAATCATATCATTAAAGTTCTTGGGATTGAAATTGGGTAGCAAAGTTTTCAATACCGTTCAGTTTTTCTATTGGAGCGGAGCGTTGCGGTTTGAGCATTTTGATGTGCCGTTTTGGGATTATATTGTTCATATATAATTAATTTTGTATATATATGAAAAAAGTTAAAATATTAATTTAACAAGTATAATTTAAATTCAAGATAAATTAACTTTAAATTATACAATACAAACACAAAATCAAACAAACATAATCTCAAAATTAGAAACATCTCTAAAATTCCAAAATATTATAATATTAAAATATTCTAAAATAAAAAAAATATTATGATTTTGAGCCGGAACAGTACCGAGACGTTACGTGCGGACTTTCGAGAACGGATCGAAATTAAAACCGAAATGAAAGCGATGCCTTTTGTCTCGGTTTTTATTGGCATGGAACGTTCCGGCCATTCCGGACGAGACGAGATGAAATTAACAAGCATGGTTCATAGAATTATGTCTTAAGTTATTTAGTTTCAAAACATGGAAATTAGTTAAAAATGTTTTAGAACTAAAATCCACCATTAAAAGGCTCCGATAATGTGTGTATGACCTACTCAATTTATAAGGCTCGTAATTGTATAACATAGAAAAAATAATTGCACTTTTAAAACTTTTGATCACTCTTTATATCTTGTACTTTATTGAAATAGCACCAGTCATATATATATATATATATATGTATGTATGTATGTATGTATGTATGTATGTATGTATGTATGTATGTATGTATGTATGTATGTGTATATGTATGTATGTATGTGTGTGTGTGTGAGACAAATTGGAATTAAAGAATAAACTTGAAACAACATAAAACTTTTGATAAACGATCCAAGAATAAAAATTATAAATTAAAAGAATAAGAGTTGAAGTTGAAATGTTAATAAAGCTGTAACCTTTTGGGAGGAAAGGTAAAAAAAGAAGGTTTTTGGGAAACAAACCTCTCCATCACCACTGACATACATTGTACCAATAGAAATAAAATGTAAAGGCAATTCGAATAACACGGTGAAAGGGTATTTTTGGCAACCAGGAGGTGCCACACATGCTGCCCAACATGTGGGAGTGCCTCCCATTAACCAACAATTATATTCATTTAAATTATATTTAATCTATGTAAAAAGATCAAATTGCTCTCCATAAAACTAGAAATGAAAAACTGTAGTGAAAAGACCAAAAATCCTTTGGGCACATGTTTTATTTTTTATATATATTTCAAGGGCAGAGTTATCGTTTTTATATGTTTTAAGTTAAAAGATATAAATATCTTTATTTATTAGTTTTATTAAAAAAAAATAACTTGAAGGGTAATTGAGTAATTTTATTATATTTAAAAGTTTTAAAACACATGTACCCTTTTCATGACTAATGAGCCATGCAAAAAAAAATGAAATGTCCTCAACATCAAAGCACCTTTTTTGTTTTGCTTTCCCCTCAACTTCTTTTTTCTTTGTATTTGCTCCTATACAGATCATAGTTGTCAGTTTCATTTTGTTTAGTATTTCGTTTTTTATTGGTACGAAATATTTCAGTTTTGGAGCATTTCGGTGTGCCGTTTCGGGGTTGTATTGTTCATAATTAATTAATTATATATATAAAAAATTAAATATAATTTTTATTTTTTATAAAATTAAAGTTGATGCAATAATTTTACTTTTTATAATATATATATATACATGTATATATATATATAATAGGTATAGGGGAGTAGGACGGGAATATATGTATATTTAATTATATATTAGAGATAAATATAGTGTTAATGTGTTGAGAGAGAGAGAGAGAGAAGTGGGAGACCGAAATAGCACACCCGGTGCAATTCCGACGCATTCCAGCCGGAATTTCCGGTACAAACCGGAATAAAAACTGGATAAAAACTACACCGTTTTGTCTCCTTTTTTTACTGGTACGGGGCATTTCAGCCGGAATGGATTGGACAACTATGATACAAATATTGAAACTTTGTACTTTGTTTGCATTGATCGAGTACAAAGTTGCTATAAAATGTTACACAACCCCTTAGAGAAATGGAGATTTAAGATCTAGAGAGATTTAGTGTTTCTCATGTTTTACAAGAGATGCTCAGATCATATTAGAGCTTTCTAAAAAGTGTTTTATACTAAAATCAGTGGACGAAGAATACATGAACTTGAGGATACTCTATAATCTTTTTGGTTGCTTGTTTAACAACTTCAAACTAGTCCTCCAGGTGGGTGGCACAGTGGTAAGAAGCTAGGGTGTGCTTGCACAGCTCCAAGTTCGAACCTCAACAAGCCCTCCTCGTAAAAGTATGAGATAGCAGAGATTTACACATGTCCTGGACCTACAGTGCATATTCCAGGTCATGTGGTTCCCCCTTCCCAAAAAGGGATATCCAAAAAAAAAAAATTCAAACTTAGGAAGGCAGTTTAATCGAAATGAATCGGGATTGGGATTAATACAGCAATGTGA
Source organism: Salix exigua (assembly GCA_032356905.1). Classification (NCBI taxonomy): domain Eukaryota; kingdom Viridiplantae; phylum Streptophyta; class Magnoliopsida; order Malpighiales; family Salicaceae; genus Salix; species Salix exigua. The sequence goes on from CM063591.1 coordinate 6,516,990, forward strand.
ATCTCAGAGCTCACAAGCATCGGCCATCAAGTGAGCTGTGTATTCCTCCTACAATAAATTTCTTCAAATCTCTTACCCTCCTTTTCCAGTTGCCAAATGAGATCAAGGGGGATTTGCCGGGGACATAAAAGGGAGCACAATGAAGTCTTTATGCATCATCACAGTCCTATGCCAAAAATCAATGATGACGTGAATGGAAAGTTTATTCTTTTATTGATATGATAATAGTTTAGGAATATAGGGCGGAGCTTTGGGCCTCCTGATGTTATTGTTACCTGTTTCTGTGAATTCCTTTTGTTCTGAATATCAAGCAGATAGGTATACACCCGAGAAGCCTAAAATGATGGAAGCATGAAAAACAAAGATTCAAACAGCGACTCCAAAATTAAAACATTCAAGTGCGGAAAGACAACAAATTAACAACAGCAACACAATCCAACAAAGTAACACAATCCCCATAATACGAATTTCAAGAAACCTATAATGGGGGGCTCCACTCAACTCCAAAGCAAGGACACTCGGCCGAAGGGCACGTCCTTTTATTCACGACACAATTACCATTGACGACTTCAAACTCTAGACTTGGACTACTTGAAAAACAACAGCAAAGAAAGCCCATCATTCTTCCTCCGTCTCGGACTCAGCGCTCTGAAGCCATTCAATGAAGGGCTTCGCATTCTTCCACATCTGAGAATCCTTGCTTGGTCCCTCCAGCCCTTTTTGATACCACTGCACGATGTACTCTTCCTCGATGACATCAGCATCATACAGGCCTTTCATGACAAGAGCCACTTCCTTCAGAGCACCTGAGCTTGACTTCCCACAGAATGCCCCCATTGCTCGGAGTAGAAGCAGCTGTGATCCCTCATCCTGAGCAACAGCAGCAGCCAGATAATTCTTCTTCTTTACAACCTCCTTCGCTAATCCTTTCTCAACACCCTCAAACAATGCCTCGAACAGACCATTCATCTTTTCCTGAGCAGATCCATTGAGTGAGCTTAGAACTGACTGTATTTTGCTTGCAGTTACTCCTTTCTTCAGGTTTACTCTCACCTCCTTCACCAGAGTTTCATAAGTACTTGAACTCCCGTTCTCAACTTTTGGTTCTTCCTCTCGAGGGGGTGATGAAGTGGTTGGGCTGCCATTTTGTTTGCTGGCTGTCTTTGCCTTCTTCTCTGTCTCATCTGCAGAGAGCATGACCATGTCAGCTGTCACAGCACTCAACTGCTCTTGAATGCGTTGGCGAGCAGCCTCCAGAGATGTATCGGTTAGCCACTGGACATCATCTTCATCATCAGCCTCTTCCTTCTCATCAACCTGGCTATTCGTTGGTGACCCGCGTTCCTCGTCAGAGCTGTTTGCCTTCTTCTTAGTAGAGCTAGCTTTTGCATGGCCATCCTTTGTAGAAGGTCCCTTCTTCTTACCATCTTTCTTCAGTTTCTTAAGTTCCTCATCAGCAGCTTCACCTTCCTTCAGTCGTTCCTTCTCAGCCCTCCTCATTGCCTTCTTGTCTTTCGATCCCTTCTTTGTTTCTGGAGGATTCTTCACGATGAAAGTGGTGAGCTTGTCCCTCATATCAACATCCGACACAAAACCACAAGCAGCACATTTCAGCTGGATCATCTGGTTTTTGGTGATGATTATCTCAGTCTCAGGGTTTCCACATCCATAACACTGGACATATTTCTTGATAAAGTTCTCAAGAAGGCCAGCAAGTTTGGCAGTGTCATGAGAGCCATTCACATGGGAAGTCCCTGTTTTTTCATCAAATTTGGATTGCGCACCAAGCTCACAACCGAAGTACTTTGTGGTGTAAGAAGCTGGCCTTGCCAAAGCCTTTGCAATATCAACCATGTTGACAATGTTTGTCTTGATTCCATTTCCTCGGCCCTCATTTTTGGTAATCATCTTGGGCATCTTGTACCTGTAGAAGGCATCATCGCTGTTTGCAGCACCAATATTCTGCAACGCCATCTTGATCACAGTAAAGCAATCACACAACAATTCAGTAATGTCACTGGACGTAAATACTGGAATTCAAATAATGGGCAGCAGCTATGTTGTCTTCTAGAGATTCTTGAGCAAGAAAAGACAGCTCTTGTTTAGTCAGAAAAGGTTGAATCCAGCTACAACCTTGAAACTCTGGGTATTCGTCAAATAGTCTGATATGCATATAGCTTATTGTGTCAAACAAGGGTCTGCCCTTTTTCCGTGATGAAGGACTATACTCTCCAAGTAATCCAATGGCTCCCACAAACGAAATAGCCTGCACGGACATAAAAAACCCTCAACTTCGACGGACTTCACTCTGAAAATCTGCAGACAATAGTGGCAACAACACCTGCTGGCCTCCTGAAAAAAACAGTACAAGAGTTTTAGAAACAAAGAAATTTCAACACAAGGAACCACAAACTCGACGGTAAAATATGACAACAAAAAAGGCAATGATCAAACATGCAACCAAAAAGCACATTGAGTATTAAAATTTTGCACTGAGCTTTGCCACACTAATAAAGCAACATCATTCACAGCAAGGAGAGATGGAATTAGTTAACATTATGAGGACATGGAGGAACCCTTGATCCCCGTTCAATCAAATAGACCCTAGCTACTCCATTAAGCAGGTTATAAAAACAAACAAGCTCAACAAAGAAAAAATCATGAACTTCAACTGCCCAAAATAACACGTTATATAATCAAAAACATATATAAAGAGGTAAAACTCAAAGAACCAATAAGTAGAAGCAATAGAATAAAGTTCAGGGTTTGCAGAAAAATCTCAAATTAATTGATAAAAAACAAACCATGTTTTGATAATAGTCCCCACATCCTATTTATACTAATCCTACTCCTTATATGAAAAGGACTTACTAAATCCTCCTCCTTGTAGGAAGTGCACATTAAATCAGACTCCTTATAGGAAAATGAGTTCTAAATCCTGCTCCTTTCAGGGAAAGTACACATTAAATCAGACTCCTTGTAGGAAAAGGAGTTATTAATAATTAAAACCCAGAAACGTTAAGACACATCTCATGCGTCAAGATTGAAACATCTAAAGAAAATAAAAACACGGTGAACAAAAACTCAAGAAAACCGTCTTGGAAATCATCAAATCATAACAGTGCGCAATCAAGTCAATCGTTAGCTACGATGGCATCGAATCGCAATCAGCATTAAACAATGACAAATCACAGTGAACAAATTACTAAATCAAATTATTTATCAGTTTTTGTATTCATTAATCTGCATAACAATCTAAAACAACAGAACAAGAAGGCAGCGATTTATTCTACTAGATCTAAAGCCAGAAAGATTAATATCTCATATGGAAAAACAAAATCAGAAAATAAACAGATCGACTGACTGATCCAAGAAGCCTTAACAGCAGCATACCTATAAGTGGCGTAACTAACGAAATCCAAGTTTGTTTCTAGAGAGAGAAAACCAAGTTATCTGTAGAGAGAGAGAAGGAGAGGCGCATCCGTGTTTTCAAGTGCTGTAGAGAACAAGAGGCGGACTTTGGATGGCTTGTGCGTGTCTATATATATATAGGGTTGGAGTTGAGAGGGACGTATTGCGTGTTTTATGATGTATGTTATACACGTTTGTTTGATCATCACGGACTTTTTTGATTTCTTATCTAGACCCTTCGATTTGTTGACTGAATGAGCTGAGAGTTGTTTTTTTCCTGATTTTATACACCGTTTTTTTTTTTTGCTTTTTTTTTTAAAAAAAACAATGATATGTATAGAACTATTGCCAGGTTCTAATTTATTTATTTTTTTAATTCTGAGAAAATATATTGAAAGAGTAAAACTTGGCTGACTTCTATTTTACGATACTTGCTAGAGTATTTAAATTAAATTAAAAAAATACTTACTTGATAAAATCTGTTTAATATAACCATTTAATTAAATTTGATGAGTAAATTACAAAAAAAAAACTTATTTTTTAATAAAAGAAATAATCGACTTAATGATTTAATAACATAGATATTTTTTCATGTTTGCATATGATGGTTAGTTGGATTTTTTTTTATTCTTAAAAAGTTATAATTTTTATTTTGAGTGGGTGAGACTTTAAGATATATGATTTTGATATTTCTCAATAATTAGAAGCTTGCAATTTTTCTCATTTTATAGTGATGTGGATTTTATTTTTATTTTTTAAAATTGTCGGCTCTATAAATCATATTTAGGTCGGTCATCGTTGAGGATAGAATATGCTATGGCACAATATTAGGCATATATTTTCTTTAATATAAATTGCGTTAAAAAATATAAAAAATATTTTTATTTTTTAATTTTTTCATCTTCCTTTCATTTTTATTTTTATAATTTTCCAGTGCGAGTATTTAATTGAAAATAAATTTTACGAGGATGATAAAACTGTGTCTATCACAACTGTACCAAAATTATTAGCCACCCATCTGATTTTAGAAATCGATAGTTTTGAATTATGTTTAGTTCTGTAGTTCAGCTAGACTAGTTCTTCCTATCTTAAAACGCTACATAGTTTTCTTAAAAAATATTTAGATTGTGAGACAATAATTGATATTATTATTAAATATAGATTATCAAGTCAACTTTGAAATATCTGAACTTTATTCTTTGTTTATTAATTTTAAATTTAAAAATAAAATCATATAGGAGTTGTTTTAAATTTAAAATTTTCAAGAACAATTAAAAAAAATCCCCCCAAAAAATGTATATGTAATTCTAGTTATTATTCATCAAGAAATACACGGATAATAATAATAATAATAATAAAAGGAGGACGGTGAGAGAGAAAATATAATTGAATTTAATAGGTCAAGGATTAAGCGTTTGTTTGGGAGTGTGGTTGCGGTAGATTTTCAAAGTTCTTTTCGTGTCGAAATATATCAAAAAGATATTTTTTTATTTTTTTAAAAAAATTATTTTTGACATCAGCACATCAAAATGATCTAAACGCACTGAAAAAATTTCATTTTAAATGCAAAAGAAAAATGAAATTTGGCCAAACGACGGTGCAGCCGCTTGGCCAAACACTAAATTAAAAATTTAGAAATAGTTTGGGTTACAGTTAGAGGCAATTGAAAAGAAAAACTAAGAAAATGGGTGAGCTTGTCCCCATTTAGAAGGGTTTGGAAGATAAGGATTGAAATGAAAAAAAGTATGAAAGACTGGAATGTAAAAGGGGATGAAATTAAGAGACTCATTCCCATTTAACTAGGAGCAAAAATGAAAACAATGAGAGGAAAATACTAAAATTGGCCTAAAATTGAGGAAAAACCTCATCCCATGAAACTAGAAAAGGTGCAAGAATAAAAAGATTTAATTTGAACTTGATCATTCTGAAATCTATACTTGGGCGTGATCCATAAAAAATTATTTCTTCTTATACATTGCTTTGTCCAATTCAATCCATGAATATTAATATTATTTCTATAAATATTTGTTTTTGCATATTTGGATAGTTTCTTTAGTTCAAAAATCAAATTTCTGGCCATTAAATTCAAATTTAACTCTTTTTTTTATGGTGGCTAATCAAAGGTTGATAGTTGTGGGAATTAATTCTAATTACTATCATAATAAATTTTTTTAACCTTTTATATTTCAAATTCACTATAAAAGATGGCGAAGGAAGAGTTTGCAACAAGTTTTTTCTAGATTTTTACTTGTTTTCTCGTCTTGTTTTTTAGTGTTTTTCTTTACTTTTTATGCTATGTATTTTTTCCAATTCTAGAGTTTAGGTATTCTTTGTTGAGAGATAATTGAGTTCTCTTACTTTGATTTAAATATCTTTTTAGAAGTATATCTAAATTACATTGGTGTTGTTGGGATTTTAGGAGGTATATTGCAAAAAACAATTATTAACATGTGTGTTCAAGTTAGGTTGTGCTCTCCTTAACTAATCGCATGAGCTCTGAAGTTAACAATCATGTAGGCCTCTAATGATCATCATATTAGCAACCACATGTCTCAAACTTAAGACAAAATGGAGAGCAAATCCATCAGTCTCAAGCTCTTACCACTAGGACACCTACTAGATGATTATATTGTAAATATTTTAGTTGCATGAGAGATGGACAATAACTCCTTAAGGAAAAAGGACAACAATAGTTTCATTACTTTATTGTGTTTCTATAAGTAAGTACACTTCTTTATTTTAATTTAAACATATATGTTTTTTATATTATTAGTGTGAACTGTAAAATTACAGGTTTGAGTATATGTGTTGTAAGCATACAATGCTAAAATTCTGTTATAATATTTTTGTTTTACGTATTTTCCATAAGTTTTTGTTATACATTGGAATATGTTTTATGTGTTTGGATGCTCTTATCATGATCAACTAAACTTCCTTGCTCACTAGTCTAATAATAGTTTAAGATTTGATGAACAAAAATAATAACTAAATTCCTAACAAACAAAAAATTTATACAAAAAACATAGGTAATAGTATCTTTTTGGCGATATCAATAATAGTTAAGGCAATTTGCAGAGTCAATTCTAGTTTCAGTTCATTCACCTTTCAACTATCATAACCCAAAACTTTCATTTCCATTACACAAGGTAATGTGCTCTCCTCCATGATTAGATGTTTTTCTGGTTATTTTGATATATTAATGTTGTGACAATTAATTTTGTTTGACTAATAAGAATCTCTTGCTGCTCTTTATGTATGTGACATTAAATTTTTTTTGTTATTGCATTTGTGAAGTCATTATCTCTCTTGTTGTTGTTTTCCATTGTATTTTCATATATGTTGGAATGAATGAACGTGTTAGCATTAAAAATTTCTATAGAACTGGTTTTCTAAAACAAAATAAGTTAGAAGAAATTGTAAATTATTTCTAGATACATAATAGATCTTTATCCTTAATGAACAGTATCTTCATGATAAGATTGTAAGGGGAAAAATCAAGAAAGGAAATCTACAATTTCATGTCTGCAAGTGTAATGAATGGCAACACAATTTTATCTTGCCATAATTTACTGGTTTTCTTGGCTTTTTAAAAAATAAAAAGCAAGCAATGTTACATTTTTCCCATGATCCATTTTGTTTTGCTTGTAACTTGTGTGTGTAAAAAAATAACTTCTAATTGTTAGGATCATGTGCTTGTTCCTTTATTATACACACATATACAATTGAGGATAAGGGTCATGGAGTTTTATCATGAGATGTTTTGAGACAACATAAATTTGTTTATAAATTCAAAATTTGTTTTACAATCCTTAGATTTGCAATGTACAATTTTCATTTCGTTTATGAAAATAATAAGAAAACTAAAGATTAATTTTAGAACCCTTTACTTGGCAATTTAGTTTTCCTAGTTGCTCTCTCTCTCTTTATATATATATTTGTGTGTAGTTAAGGGCAAAAAAAAATATCTTTCTAATTTCTTTTGACAACTTAAGTTCTTGTTATTAGGTTTCCTTTTGAAATTGTATGAATGTAAAAAAAAGAAGAAGAAGAAAAAGAAGGGATTCCATCTTCTTGTTGAAATTTAAGGCTTGTTCTCATTTGACAACTTAGGTTTTGTTATTTATTTATTTTTATTTTTACTTTTAAAAAGAGAAACATAAAACATGAAGGGCAACAAAAAACTTTGGTTTCTCAAAGGATAAATTCACTTCAACTTAATGCACAATATAAAGTGTTTATAATTTTAGCATTTATATAAAGCAATATTTTTTATGTATATTCATTTCTAGCTTTAGAAATTTCAATATTATTTTATCTTTAATAGGTCTATGAGATCTATTCTCTAAAGATAGTCACAAATCATAATCAATAAATTGAAGATAGATTATCATTGTAGCTTTTTAATATGCAAAATCATTACCATCAAAGAAAAGTGGCCTAGATATGAATGAACTTATATTTTGAAGATTCAAACTAGTTTTTTGTCATTTTACTCAAAGTTTAAGCAAATTTTATAAATGAAAACTAAGTTATGATACCAATTGTTGTTTAAGGATGAAGATGACTATAACACCTAAGATAAGATGAATTAGATATATAATTAATATTAACAAATAATGCAAATTACTTAAATAAACATAATAACCAATAATATAATTAAAGTTATTACAGTAAAGAGATAAGGGAAAATGTTTTGCAAATTCATTTTTAATGTTTTTTGACAAGTCTACATCAACACTTCAAGTACCAAATTGCATTTAATTTTATAATTAGATAACTATATATATGTTTCTAAGAAAAAATAATTGTTTATAGCTGTTATAATTAGTCAAGTCAATTAATCGACTAGATCCTATAGAATCCCCACATGTTTATCATTAATAATTAAGTGGTTGACTAATTTATTTGCTTATAGCAACTAGCTGACCGGTTCAAAATAATATGAAAGATAAGTAGCACAAATTAGAGTATAATAGAGGATTTATGATTTTTAAGTCTACTGACTCTTAAGGGGTGTTTGGAAGAGTGGTAATGATTGTTTTTTAAAGTTATTATCACTCGAAAATGTTTAAAGTTTTTATTACTCGAGGATGTATCAAAATAATATTTTTAAAAAAATATTTTTGATATTATCATATCATAACAATATGAAAACATAAAAAATAAGCAAATTTGTTTTTCAAATTTGACAAAAAACAAGTTCAACCGTCCAACCAAACATACAATTAGAAATAACTTGTATATAATATGTTTGGATTGCCTTGCTAATTTCGCAATTGGATAAGTTATATATATGTTTATAAGAAAAACTAAATGTTTATATCTGTTATTATTAATCAAGTCAATTAACCAACACCTATAAAATCTCCATGTGTTTGGATGGATAAGCGGTTGGATGATTTATCTGGTCATAGCAACCAGGCGATCAATTTATATAAAATTCTTGTTTATGATAGATTAACCTAGACAAATTCTTAAAACCATCTATTTTGAATTTTATCATATAATTAATCAATCATTTAAATATATACAGAGTGAAGTATATGCATTTATTTTAATTGTACTATCAAAAAAGATAAAAAAGTTTACATGAGCTAAAAATAATACTTAATCTGATTCTTTGCTTTCTTCTTGGGTTTTTTGATTAATTTCTTTACAAAATTCATTATATGTTCTTTAAATAAATTTGCTTAAAACTTATTCTCAACCATATATATTATTAGCTATTTTTTTATTTTATTATCATCATCCAAACATATAAAAACATGAATATTTGATGTACAAATAAACACCCAGACATTATTTTTTAAGTTTTTCTAAAAAAATAGTATGGCTACAATGGAGTGTGGTGGATAGAAAAGGTCTATATTGGAAATATGTTTGAGGTTGATTTTAATTCATAAATACATTAAAATAATATATATTTTTTAAAAAATATTTTTAACATCAACACATCAAAATAATATAAAAATTAAAAGAAAATAATTAAAAAAAAAATAATTTTTTTTTCCAAAAAACACTTTTGAAATTTCATAGTCAACCATGTACTTGCTCATTACTAGTAAATAAGATGGTATAAGATTGAAAACTTAGAGACAAATCGGACCATAACGAAATATGGAGAAATCTATCGGGTGTAAAATATAGCTTACCCAATCAAGATCGTGCTCTAGATCTCAACATCACAAAACATTATCCTTGTGTGAATAATCTCTCTTTCCCTCGGTCTTCCTTCTCTCTCCACATTTGAAATCGGCGCACGAAGCTCATAATTGGTAATAAGATTTTTCAATTCCTTTTTCTGTTTAAAATCTGTAACTTGTATTTTTATTTAGCTGCATACAATTTCTGTTATGTGATAAAATAGATCTCTCTCTTCTGTTTGTCCTTTTGTAAATTTCGTGTTAAATAGATCTTAACAAGGCAGATTTGATGTTTAATAGAGAGATACATTTTTTCTCTATATTTTTTTTCCTTATCTAATTATTCTACTTTGGTTGTTTAAATTATTGTGCGTTTCAGGTCTTGATTGTGTTAATTATTGTAGTCAATTTGCTTTGGATTTTTTTAAAGGTTCCTGGATCAAATAACTGATGAAGTGCTGTGCTTATTTTATGATTCTCCTCTCTTTGTTCATGCAAGAAGAGCAAAGAAAGTGAATAAAATTTGATAATTACAATGTAATTTAGCACTGATTCATTGGATCATTTATAAATGGTGCTGGTGCGTATAAGTGTTCGGAATGGTTATGATACTTTGATGGTATGATGAAGGGGTATTTGGAACTCATAACAACAGGTTAATATTTGTTTAGTATTGTAGCAGCAAGCATCTTGTTAAATTGTTTTCAAGTATGCTATGATTTGTTCTCTCCGGATTTGGTTAAAAGTTTGTATGCGTGGAAGGAGCATATATTGATGTGAGTGAGATGTTTATATATGATGACAACTGTTATACTGTTATGGCTGGTTCAGGTATGGAGGATAACAAGCAAGATCAGGTTGACGGAACTCTTTCCGGGGATAAAAGCTCCATGCCTTCATCTGAACAAGAGGTGTTTTGTTTTCTTGCATCCTGATTGATTCATATGAATGATTTACTGGAGACATGATTAAAAAATCTTTATATTGGAAGAATTTCACTCATTCATATATTGCTTTACACGCACTTATATGTAGGAGGAAGCCGTAAAGAAGAAATACGGAGGAATTTTGCCTAAGAAACCACCTCTCATTTCTAAGGTGACTCCTTATTACCGAGTCTTGACTCTTGATACTTATTGTGCTCTGTGCTGGTTTATGTCTAAGGTTATGATTTGGATGTTAGGACCATGAACGTGCCTACTTTGATTCTGCTGATTGGGCACTTGGAAAGGTAATGGTTTCATATATTGTTTCTGTTATTTTACTTTAAGTTGACTGCGATAAGATGGTTACCTGATATCATTTGATGATGTTGAATCATAACAGCAAGGTGCTGATAAGCCTAAAGGACCACTTGAAGCTCTTCGGCCTAAATTACAGGTATGCATGTGAATGATATTTGTTGATCCATTCTTTGTCTCCTTTTTGTCTGTATTCTCTCAAAAAAGAATACATGTGAATGCGTGTTATGCTTTAGCTGTGCTTATGTTCACTTTCAGTGGGTGATATTAAATAAACTAGATTGAATAAGTGGCTGTTGATCTCTAATGAAGGAAGAGAGCTGGTGATCTCATTGGAAATTTTCTCTAAGGGTCTACTAGATAGATAACCAATGAAGTGAAATGAAGCTGGACACTATATTACGACATTGAAGCAAGAGTTGATAAAACAGTAGAGTTAGTAAGGTTGTAGGTGCGGAGAGGACTGCCTGGGCTTTTGAGTTACTGGAACTGTAAGAAAAATCAAGTTTGGGACTCTTGAGAAGTTCATTTTCTGCGTGTCCCTTATTAAAAGGACTAGTTAAATGTCTTGGTCTTTGTTGAATACTTCTTTACATGCTCTGGTTCTTTGACTTTGTCTTTTCTCCTATTCAGTCTGTCCTCCTCTCATGCTCTATTCTATACTACCCTTGCTTTAGATTTGCATTGCCCCATTTTGGTGATTTTCAAACAAATTATTGTAAACCTGAAAAAAGAGTGATGATAGAAGCCAGACATTTTCTTACATTATGTTGGCTGAGTTGAGGATCTGCATGCAAAAGTAAACAGCTAGTTATGTGTTACGAGCTTTTGGTGATGAAAAAATAATAGTAATGTAGGTATTCATTTATTTTGAAATCTGGAAGCCTGTTTAAAAGAGGGAAATCATTTGAATTAAGTCAGTTCTATCAAAAGATGCATTAAATTTATGGAGTATGAGAAAGTTAATGTAAACTTGACATAAATGGTCTGCTCATGTTCAATTGAAGTTAGTTTTAGGTTTTTCCTGAGCTCAATGGGATATAGGTATAGGTGAACAGATGAAAATTGTCAATGGTCTGTGACTTCTGCCAGTGTTCTTTCAGAAATTGTATGTGATGAATGGAAATGAAAATTCTGAGGGAGGAGTTGTGTGCCATCATACATGTTTATAAACATGGAATCAAGTGAAATGGATTGACTATACAAAGGAGAAATTGTGTTATGCTATATTTTTTTGGACGTACTCCCTTTGATAAGCCAGGGAATAGAAAGAAAAAAAAGGACTTCTTCACCAAACAGAGATTGCAAGCCTTTATTTTGAGCCAATTCTAGGATGCTTGTTCAATAAAGTCTTATAAATTGAAAATAGGTGTTTTCTTTTAATTTTCTTACCGACAATACTGCATAAAGCACACATTTTCTTTACAATAATAACTATTGGCAGGTACAGCTTGATTTATTACCAGTTTAGACATTATTAATGATTGTTTACTCTTTTGGTTTAGGTGCTTCCAGTGTTTTCTAAAGCATTTCCTTTTGTAGTTCCTTGATAAGGTTTTGGATGATAATGCATTTGCGCCTACAGAAGTAAACTGCTTCTCATCACCGAGTTTATCAATCATTAATGTTCCAATAAGATTTCCTTTAAGTAGTCATCACGTGGAAAGATTTGGTTGTACTATTTCCTTTGCAAATCTATAAATCTTTAGGCATCACCGTCCCAACTCATTGCTGTCTCATTTGTGTTCCCCGGAAAACAATTTTCCAGAGAGTATGTTCCCACTAACCTTTCTGCTTTACACTAATGGGTTTCAGAGCACCACTCTATTGCACTCCATAAGATCTCACTCCAAACCCAGTAACTTCTTAGCTGGAAAAAGTGAGGTCCCATGATAAAATAATGCTTCAGATTCGATGCTTGATAAAACAAACAATCTACCTTAATCCACATATTCTAAAAAGTGGAAAGGGGGCCTTTTGTGTCACTTCTAAGATCTCCAGCTTCTAAAATCATCTGGAAACGATCGTAAGCTTGATGAGGTATTGTGTTAGATATTTCAGTCGGGGGATGTATCCTAACTAAAATTAAGGTCTCTTCACTCCTATTGTTTTTGGAGTATTTCTATTTTAGCAGTTGCAAAGATAAAAGCTTGATTTATCCATTTTATTCTGATCAACAGAGCTGAAGTCATCTCCTTATTGCTTGAAGCAAAGCTCCTCGATAACTTTGAACTATGGTTGTGTTGTTTTCTTTGAATCATTGTTTAATTTATTTAAAGGGAAAGGCAACATATGGAGCACATGGATATTTTTCCTTCAAGGCATTATGCAGATATTATGACAGAGAATTTAAAAGAACCATGAATGAGTGACTCCTGTTAAGCTTGTGATTTTCTCCCTTCCATTATTCGCTTAGTTTCTTTCAAGAAAAATACAGATTGGTAGACATCCTAAATGGCTTTTGGTTTTCCACGTATTAGTTTACATTTATGAGTGAGAAGGACATTTTTTTTCTCTCTGTTAGCCATTGTGTTAGTTCTGTAATGCTAGCCTAATTTTGTACTGGGTGCTTATTTGTTTATTGTCTCTCTGTTTTCCAGCCCACACAACAGCAAACGCGATACCGGAAGTCTCCTTATGCCCCAGCAAATGGCGAAGGTATGCTCAATCATATCATTATGTTACACAAAGCTATTTCCACCAGTGTTAGATCTCTTTTCTCAATCTGATCTTGTCTCAAAGGGCGAAGGAAACTCAACTATCCTTTTCTTTACATGCAGATGCAGGAAATGCTTCATCTGAGGATGCAAGTGCCAATGAATGAGAAATTTCTGCTGTTATTTATATAGTGAGGATTTCTGAAGGACACAAATGCCAATGAATGAGAAGTTGCTATCAGTCTTCTGCTCTAGCGAGGACTTGTTGTGACTCTAATACCAACATAGGTGATGGGTAATTTCTGTTATGTGCTAGAATAAAGTTGGTGGAGTTGTTTGGATATTGCTGAAAAGAAACTAAAGGACAACATTTTAAAAGTTGGAGAGGGTCCCCCTTTTTCTGTTAATGTTTACAATGCATCATTCAAACAGCTTTATCCATTGTCATTTGGTATAATCCATTATCCATTGTCATTCAAACCAAGTGATCTTTTGTTTCTCATAATAGAGCAGTAGCTAGTAGTAGAACAGTAAGGGAGCTGATAGACACTGTTATTTCTGATGCCGTGCCGGAGGCCTGAGATATCATGACTGATTTTTTTTTTATTGACGTGGAGCTTGCTTGCACCTCGACTAATCCCATAGGTCCTGAAGTTAATAACCATGTAAGCTTCTAGTGGTTATCATATTAGCAACTATAAGGCTCGAACCTAAGACTATTTGGGAGCAAGTTCCAAACTCTTACGACCGAGCCACCTACCTACTAGATTGTTCATCATGTCTGATTTTTGGTCTTTATTGGTAATGGCATAGCCATCATTCCAATCGAAGATCTACTAACCAAATTAGAAACCCAAAAAAGAAGTAATTGCTCGACTCCAGTATAGGATTGTCGAAGTTGAACCTCTGTTGGCTAGAGTTCTATTGATTACTCGAAAAACCTCTGTGACCAAATGTATGATTTGTCTCACATTTCCAATTAATCCTTTATTGACAAGAGATTAGGATTCATATTTGGAGATTTACTTGGACATTAGTTTGTAGTTTAATGCATGGGGAGGAAGAGGGATCCATGATTATGAGATTGACAGGTGGAGTTTCGATTATGTATTAAATGATTGTTAACTGTAAGAAATATAGCGCCATTACCATTTCTGGGGGATTATTAATCCCTCCCACCCTGATTAAGTCTTAAACCTATGCTTACTATATCCAAAGGAATCGTGTTGGGTCTAGATAGTTTTAATCAGCTAAACCTGGCAGGTTTAGGGTTTTGGAAGGTTAAGATACAATTCAAAGAGGTAAAATTAGGAAACAAAAAAGAAATATCAATGTTATAATTACTACTATAGATTGGTCTGAGATTTGGAATCGAAATATTTAATTTTGTGTTAAGGTATTGATTCCTAGCCAAAACGTCATTAAATCGAAATTTTTTTTTACCGGGTTTCCTCGCCTGAAAAGGAAAAGCAGAACCGGAGAACGGTTAAACAGTTGCTTACGCAGTAACGGCTATTCTGGACAGCTTGCTTGTGGAATTCCGAATTCAAAACGGACATGGATCGAATCCTTGAGCTGTCTGGAAAGGATCCTATCTATATAAAAACCCTACCTTAACCCGACACCCTCTCACTATCCACCACATAAATATTTTCTTCAACTCGAGCAATAACATTAACAAGCTCAAGCAAAATCATGAATCCCTCAAAACACCCCCTCAGTTCATGCGTATTCGCTGACAAAGAAATCACAGTGGAATTCATCATTGTAAGAGAATCACGCGATGGCTCCTCATCGCCTGTCAAATCTAGACATTCATTCCTGGTAAAGCGTGGGGAGTTGGTGTGGGATCGCTTGAAAGAACGCACGCACAGGCGTTTGCTTAGGAGCATAGGCACCAGGCTATCTTCGATGGTGAAAGCTGAGTTGATCGAACTCGTATCTCGTGTTGCTTACTCGCTGCCTCGCCAAGCTGACCACATATTTGTGTGCATTGTTATTACACCCGAACCAAGCCGCCATGTCAATTTCAATGTCATGACTGGAATTCATGTCGATGAAGACAAGAAAATTTCTTGGGATATCGTGGAAAACCCTTTTCTTCATGTGTTGCAGAGCTGCAGACCACCGATTCCATGCTTGAAGAGGGTGAAAATTGACGAGGATAATGTGGGCTCGAATGAATCCTCGTGCTGTGCAATTTGCTTGCAAGATTTCTCCGCCGCGTCGGAAGCTGCCGCCACCACCTGCTCTCATCTCTATCATCCTCATTGCATTGTCAAGTGGTTGTTGAAGAGCACTTCGTGCCCTATGTGTCGCTCTAAGTTGCCTACAGGCTGTTAACTTTTGAGCTTAAGCCATCGTTTATCTTGAGGAGCTAGCTGTGATTATACTAAGGTTGCTGTGCTCATATTTTTCTTCTGGAGTTGTCTTGTTCCTTCTTTTTTTTGAAGTCCAACCCCATCACATAAAACACGGATCTTATATACTGTCTGTGTCTGTTATGTCGTAAATTGTTCTTACTTTTATTTTTTAAGAATATTTCTTAGAAAAATATAAGAATTTGTCCATTTTTTCAAGATTTGGCCAGTTCCTAATTTCTTTTATGTTTTTTCCTGTTTTATTTTAACTTCAAGAAAATAGAAAGGAGAGTGAGAGAGAAGAAAATCAAGTGCAAAATGAAAAAAAAAAGTGAAAAGAATATTTGAAAATAAAATAAAATGAGAGCTAGGATATTGTGATGTAATTTATAGATATCATTCCCTAATTTTTCCTCATTATCCCATCTAGCCTAGCACCTGACTAGTACAAAAAGCCAATTTACTAAATTAGTAAAGTTTCTAAAATTTAAACCAAATAAAGATTTTTCTAAAATCTTTTTATGAAAATACGTTTTCTTTTCTTTTCCAAATTAGAAAGATTATCATTTTACATAAAAACAAACACCTTTTTTTATAAAAAAAATATATAATAAGATAGCTCTCCTTTTTCTTTTAAAAAATAATTAGCTACTCCTCCCTATCTTTCGCTTGTAAAAACCCATCAGCTCACGCTTCTCCCAATATTGACCAGACACAGCTTATCATCTGTTAACTTTTTCGGATCATAAAATAAAAATAATTTTATATAAAATAAATCAAAATAAATTATTAAATTCAATTTTAATTAATTTATTGTTAAAAAATCAAATTAAAAACAATAATTAAAATAGGACATAAATGTCATATGAATCAACTGACCAAACCCACGAAACCAAGATAACCTCATAAAATGCAAACCAAAACAAATTATGAATCTTAATTTTCAATCAGTCCAATATTAAAGGATAAAATTCTAAAAAATTCAACTAAAAAAGAGAGCAAAAAACTAGAGTCAACCAACCTAACCTCATAGAATCAAAAAAATAAATTATAAAGTCTAATTCTTATAAACTCAATGTTGAATGATTAAGAATAAAAAAAACATAAGTTAACTTATGTTAACAAACCAAATTTAGGTAAATAATCCAAGAAAACACCATAGAAAGCAAATAAAAACAATAAAGTTTAATTCCTAGTAAATCTAATATTAAAGGATGAAATAAAATTAAAAAAACATTAAATTAAAAACAAGGAAAAAAAACTCCGAGTCAACTTGACTAACAAGCAAAATTCAGCACCCTGGTCATGATACTATGATAATCCTATAGAAAACAAATAAAGAACCCTTTGAATCTCAACTTATAATCAACTTTATATTGCAGGATGAAGTTTAAAAAAAAACAAAAAAAAAGAGACTTAAATCAACAAGATTAACCATAAAACTCATTCTTTAGGTCATGAGATTAGGATAACTCTATAAAACTAATTTGCAATAAATAATGAAGTTCTATACCCAGTAAATTCAACGTCAAAGGATGAATTTAAAAAACTAAAATCTTTTAAGGACTAAAGTGAAAAATGGCTTAACTTTCCACTATTCATTGTTATAATAAAAAAAAACACCAAGCTCTTTTAGCATATGCTAATTAATTATATGACCCACACTCCAAATATTTTTATTTTCTATATACAAAATTGTATATACTAATTTGTTTTCAATGCATTTCTATGGTTTTTAAAATCTTAGTTTGAATAAAATATTTTATGCATACATGTAATCAAACAAATCAAGAATTATGTGTCAAAATTAATAAAAAGTCATTAACGATACCCAAAAATAAAACTTGAAGAATCGAGAGACATGTGTAAATCAAGCTATTTGATCTTGAAAGATCGGGCATTTACTCATTTGTGTTTGCTAAACTTATTTATTAAAATACCTTTTTTATTCAAGCAAACAATAATATAAATAGAGACACAAATTAAATTTATTAAATAAAACAAAAGTGGAAAACAAATAATACAAGGTTGCATGTACTAGAAATATTATCTGATTTTTTTATTATTTTAAAAAATAGAGTTCATCCATACAAAAGATAATTTTATAGATGAATCGGAAAAAAACTTTTTAAATTTAAATGCATAGATAAAACAATAATTGTCATTTAAAAGAGACTCCCTAAATATAAATTAAAAATATTTGGAAAAAAACCATAAATTGTTTTTATTAATTCTTATTAAAAAATAGAAAACAAAAACAAAAGTTTTGGGCATAACAATGCAAATGAGTCTATCTTACCCATTTTTGAAAAGGCCCACATGTGGGCTTGTTCTAGTAGACATGTTAAACCTTAATTTTTTTTTGGTTGCAAATTAGATGACATGTCTAATTTTTCTAAATCTCAACTACTATAGTGCCCACAAAATTAGGGCTTAAGTTTCTTTTACCTAAAAAATTGTTTTACAACTTATTTTTGACCCAAAATTTGATAAACTTATTCATGACCTCAAAAAAACTCAAAATGATTTTAAAAACTGAAATCAACCTGGAATAAAAAAATCAACATGAGCTAAGATATGTTTTTTTTCTCCACAAACTATAAAGGTAAAGAAACACTTAATATGAACCTCTCTTAATAAATGGAACCATAACACAAATATTGTGTGTGTTGGTAGTCTAAATCGATATCAACGATATGTTTATCTTTTCGTAGTTAAATTTAGTAACCTCTCTCTTCTCTCTTAATTAGGGACTAAAAAATAATAAAATAAACTCTTATACCAAAATTTAATTTGAAGAATATTGAGGTACCAAAATTGTATAACCTTTGTTATGTTTAAAGTTTGAGAACCAAAGTATGTCTTTTGTAAACATGTAACCCACATTTAATGTTCTTTTTCAGTACATCCCCTCATCTTTTAATCTCACACTTTTATAAGAAATCAAAATCAATTGGTATTCAATTAAGATAAATCACCCAACAAAAAGAACTTTAAGGACCAAATTAAAAAAATCTTAAACAGTCCATCCACAATAATACATGAGAGGATGAACAATGCTCTCTCTATATAGTAAAAATCTATATTTTAGTTTTATAATTGATTATTTGGTAAATGAGTTGTATGTTTAATATCACAAATAGACTATAGCTAAATTATCACTCCTCTTTGATAGAATCGATCTTTAGATTGAAATTTTTTATTTTTTATTTATTGTAGAAAAGGGATAAACAAAATATATCTTCTATAATATTCCAGTTTCATTTTATTTCTTTTGAAAAGAAGTTGGAAATAACTTTTGAATGTGAACATATCATCATCAGTTGTGAAAAAAAAATATTTTTCTTTTTTTCCACCATATCCCTCTCCTATTATTATCCCCCACCATTAGTAAGTAATATTTTTATTTTAAATCAAAAAATTTAATGTTTTTAGATCATTTTCACGTGTTAATTATTAAATTTAACATCGCATGCGTTAGCACATACAAAATAAAACAGCACAAGACTTTCAACACCAATATCAAAGGAATTTTGGCCAACAAAGTGTGCCGCAAATGTTGCCAAAGCATATGATGTCTTTGCTTTCTTACTAGCATATTCACTTTGAATGATGAGGTAGTTAAGTGAATCCAAGTTGACTTGAGTTTTTTTTTCGATGCTTTTTTTGTTATTTATTTATTTTATCATATGAAATTAGATTATCGGACCTTGAATTTTATGATTTTTTGTGCTTTTCATTCTATAAAATATCCTGATCTTATGACCTATATGTTAATAAATTGAACCTAAATTAACTATGGTTATAATTGCCTGTTTATTAGATGATATTTCGAGAGCAAGAATTAAAAATCTAGCACTAAACTAAAAGTAATTTGATATTAGCCCAAGTATCTAGATAGATGGGCATATAGATTTCACACAAGTTCAGAATTACTTCCCATATTACATTGCAAAATGTGGTTTTTGTAGCTGCTAAGTCTGGATTTTATTTTTACATTAAGAAAATGTTTTTTAAATTAAAAATAAGATAGTTAATATTGCTAATTTAATTTAATTTAATTTAATTTTAAAGGGAATTTTAATAATATAATATAATATAATTGAATTTTTATTCTTAAAATAAAAAAGTTATTAAAAAATTGAACAAACAAGACGATTTAGCTAAAACCCCAAAGAAGGTTCAAGCAGGGTTTAAGCCGGCAAACATACCATGCCTTCGCCTCTATGAATTCAATAATTTTATCGAATTCCATTACCAATAATTTTGAATTCATCTCTCAATCACTTCAACTCCTTTTCTATCTTTATGTTTTATCATTTCCTTGAAATTCTTACATAAATATTTAATGTCCAGTGCCAACCCCCTTTTAATCTCTACCAAAAAAATTGATCCTTTGATTGCTTTTGATAAGAAACCCTCAATTCTACCCCTGATCCCTTCAAAACCATCCACAGTTATGTGGAGAAACGTTGCAAAACAAGCCATTTTGAAACCCCAAACAAAGCCTCTCAAGTTCCCTTCATTTCCAAGTACTCACAGCTTTTTAGGAGCCCCTCAAGAACCCATCTTTGATGAGAAACCCAAGTTCCATTCAGTTAATAAATCAAGTCCAAAGCTGGATTTTCGCCGAATTGGCGAGATATCAACCCATGAGGAATACATGGGAAAACCCAGTTTTGTTTTTTTGAGAAATGGTGATAGTAGTAATGGGAATATGTGTAGGGGGTTGTGTCCAAGAGGATATGTGAGTGTAGCTGAGGCTGTGTCATCAACAGACGTTGAAGATAACGTGGCTGTTGACGAGGAAGTGCAAAAATTGTTGCAAGAAACGAGGAAAGAAGAAGAGAAAGAGAAGGACTTTAGGAAGAGAAAAAGGCTACATGCTAACCGTGGAATGGGGTCAGGGAAGTATAAGGCCTTAAGGAGAAGGCAAGTGAAGATTGAGGCTGAAGCATGGGAACAGGCAGCGAAAGAATATAAGGAACTTCTAAAGGATATGTGTGAGCATAAGTTGGCTCCTAATTTGCCATATATGAAGGGCCTGTTTCTTGGTTGGTTTGAGCCTTTGAGAGATGCAATTGCGAAGGAGCAGGAGTCGATTAGAATAGGGAAGAGCAGACCGGATTACGCTCCATATTTTGACCTGTTGCCAGCTGATATGATGTCTGTTATTACTATGCATAAGCTCACAGCAATGGTTATGATAAGTGGGGAACATGGATGTGCAAGAGTTGTGGCTGCTTCATGCATGATTGGTGATGCAATTGAGCAGGAGGTAAGTGATTTTAACCTGGTTGCTGTTGATTTATAGACAGAGGTTAATGAGTGCTCAGATAAAAATATAGTAAAATGAGGGGAAACATAAAGGTCCTTACAATTGCATTTAGACATACTTCATTTGAAGTGATGAATTTGGAAGAAGGGTGGAGTTACCATCTACAATTATCGGATAAAAATCAGCTATGGAACTTAGATTATGAAACCTCAGTAATGCCTGTAAAATTAGATTTTTCCATTACGTCTGTAAAATCTTGTGTATCCAATGTCGAAGGAGGTCTTTTCTGAATTTATTTTCCTATATACATATAGTTTTACCTTCACCTTTATTTTGATTCTGCATGATTCAAGTTCTTGTGTTGTTTAATAGTTCCAGGGAGGACATTAAATTTAGGCAGGGCAAAGCAATGTAGTGTAATGTAACATCTTTTAGATACCAAGTTTTTTCAACTTTGTCATTATGCATTATTACACTTTTCATGTCATGGGCCTTATTAAGTTGAATTCTCTGTTCCTTATTAAGTTGAACACTCTATTCCACCTTTCTTTATTGAGCTACACTTTCTTCAAATTCTGAACATGGTGGACTAATAGGAGTGAGATTTCAACTTCCCTTTGTTAGGACACTCCATGTCACTATGGATTTGTACTATTGCATATCCCTTTTGGAGACAACAATTATCTTTAGCATTTCAATAATGGAAGTTTTTGTTTGTGCCTTTGTTCAAGATTTTTACCTAGTTTAGACTTTAAAGGCACATGTGACACTTTACCCCAGTGTCTCCTCTGACTCTGGGAGTTCCTTCATTTTTTAAAGAACAAAAACTATACAATGTAGAAATATTTAGGAATACCATTCTTAATCAATATATTGGATCCCCTAACTCTCCAGCCTTGTTCTCTTTTTTTGAGCTGAGGGCTGAATCTGTGACTGTTTCTGTGATAAACAGATCAAAATACACAATTTCTTGGAGAAAACAAAGAAGAAAAAGGAAAACACTGATAATGGCAAGAATAGCGTAGAAGGTGAAAGCCCTGCTGTCATGAAGGTACAGGAGATGCTAAGGAAAAAGGTTACCGATTTGATTAAAAAACAAAAGCTGCCAGCAGTGAGGAAGATTATGAAGGGGCGTGATGATTCAAAATCATGGAGCATGGATGCTAAGGCTAAGGTTTGGGTGCATGTAATCATAGGTGAAAGCTATTTTTCGTGAACTAATGTACCATATTCAAATTTGGTTCTGCCCTTGAACTTTGCAGGTTGGCAGCCGTCTAATTGAACTGCTGTTACAAACAGCTTATATACAGCCCCCTCCTGATCAGTTGGCTGATAGTCCACCTGATCTTCGACCTGCATTCACACACACGTTCAGAACTGTGTCATATGAAAAAACGTACAGAGCCATTTTTTGTCAACATGATGAGCTCAATTTATTTTTTCTCCCCTGTAATCGCTTCAAACTGATGCACACAATGGCCTTTTCTTAACAGGAAGACTTCCAGAAAATGTGGTGTTATTCAATGTGACTCTCTAGTCCTCAAAGGCCTTGAGCAAACTGTGAGTAACCTTGTTATATTTTGTTCTTTTAATGAAATCCAGTTTTCATATTTCATTGCCCTTATGACATTGAATTTGCTTGGGGTATACCATCTACTTCAAAGCAGATAGGTAGTTTCTAGATTTTAGGGCTGAAACAAATATGATCTGAAGACAATTTCCTTGGTGGTTTTTATGTCAAATATGCATATTTTCTTCTTTTATCTTGTGCTAGGAGCCATAAAAGTGTTATTTCTCCAAACAGGATAGGCACATGGTGATTCCTTATATGCCAATGTTGGTACCACCGCTTCGATGGAGAGGGTACAGTAACTTTTGATTTTATATTTACAGTTTTGCCATGTTTTTCTTGCTTTAATCTGATATTTTCTAGTTGGATATAATTTCCAAGTTCCAAAATATTCACATCTTGTTTCAGTTCTGATTGATGCCTGGAGTTGTTTTCTGTTTTTTTTTTTTTTTTTTTGAAGTTAATCTCTTAAAATGGTATGATTGATGGATTTCTGGAATTAAAGTCTGGAATTCCGATTTCAAATTAGCATAGCATACTTCACAGCCCTGCCTCCCATTTCCTAAACTTTCACTGGAAGAACGACTAATTGTCTTGCAAGTGTTTACTGAAATGGTGAATATGAGATAGGAGAGTTTGTCTAGGATTCTCAAGATAATTGAGAACACTGTTTTAAAACATTGATGAGCATTTACAAGTTACTATCAGTTTTAGGAGGGAAAATTAACATTATTGCCAGACACCAAATTTTAGAGATTGATATGGAATTCTTTACTGTAAATGTTTATTCATTTTAAAGGGAAAGGTACGCTTCCAGGAAAGAATGATTGACAGTTATAGATAAAATATAGAAAAAGGAAAGGTACTATGTTTTCTACAAGGATTCTGTGGTGGATGATTCCAGTACAAGAAAAGTTACAGTGTCAAATTGTTGTTTTTATGTGAAGTCAGATATGGAATTAATTTAAGATTAGGTTAGTACATGGAGAACTCAATTGAAGTGCTTAAAGTTCAGGAGACGACTTGTAAATGGGCCATACGTAGGAAAACATTATTTATTTCAAATTGCCAGAAGAGCATGGAGATGGCAGATGATTTCATGAGAGGAACGGCACAGATGGATCTCTGCAGTCAAACTGAGTTGTTTGAACTCTTTTGTTTTCTGAGGTGGTTAGGATATGTTTTTCATGGAGTGTGGTAAATTTTTCTTGATGTAGGCTGATTTTATTGTAAAACAAATTTGTAAGAAGACAAAGATGAAGGAAGCTCCATGGATAAGGATAAAGAAGGAAAAACAGTTAGTAAACAGTTAAATCAGTAGATCACTTTCATTAAATATTATTGCGGAAATATGAGTGATCTGTTTACTTAATGATGGTCAATTCACACTCAAGATTGGCTGTTTATTTAAAAGTAATATGAAAAATTATTCTGATGATCTTGGCTGTCAATATGCAAAACCATTTCGTTAGCTTGGACTAATGAAGTGTTTGGTTTATGGTGCGAGGAGTGTGTCAGTAATAGGTCAACATTGGGTCCATAGGGATATATACCTTGATATTCTAAACTTTCTCCTTTCTGACACTCTCTTTCCCTCCCTATCTCTCACTATGTGTGTGTGTGTGTAAATAAGGCACCATGTCGTATTACCTTTTGATTGGTGTCCATTTTATCCACTATCAAATGATTTGTCTTCTGATAAATGAGAATTTTACTGATCAAAAGCAACTAAACAGAGAATGTCCTGAGTCACCAAAAGCTCAAGGAAAACTGAACTAGCTGAAAACAACAAAGAAACTAACAGCTAAAGTTAGCTACAGTAGTTCCAAAGTTGTCAAATCATGGTCCATTCAGGTCTTCAAGAGCTTTTGGGTCCTTTGTTCTTTTGGATCTGGACTGCACAGATTGAATAATAGACTTCAAAATATGAACTGCTGCTCATCTGCATTGTTGTGAATCATGTGATCTCTTGCTTTCCAAACCAAATAGATGTATGCACACAAATCAATATGCAACAAAAATGCCTGAAAGTTCTTCCATGGATACTTTTTGGCCCACTGGTATTCTTTATCTCGATCACCAATCACCATTAGCCTGGTAATCATATAAGGAAAGAACCAGTTGCCAAATATTCTTGGTTTATATGAGGAAATGTATAGGTGATCAATCCTCATCGGAAAAAGTACACATTGCTTTGGAATATGACGAGGCCTCTAGAGCAGCTTGTGCCATTCAACTTGTCTCCTTTAAATCTGATAAGATCCCTAGCACTTTTGGTTGTACCCATTAGGACTGGATTCCAGGATGAACTGTCAATTAACAAAAGGCAAAGATAAATTATTCCCAGAGATTGCACTCTGAATAACTTCCATTTGATTAGATCGAGCATCTGGCCAAAACCATCGCTGGAGGCACATAAGCATAGCCCCCACTGTAATTAGTTTTAGATCCTCCTATACAAATCTGGAAGATACAAATGTTTCTTAGAGGTTCCTCACAGATGTTACTTCAATCTGGATATTTTTGACCGAGGCTGGAATTTTGTTCCTATGTAGTTATTGCAACTCTTAACACCACTATTGCTTCTAGGAATAAAGAAGGACCTTGCATTTAAGTAGCATTTTTCAAGTTCTATGCACTTCTTACATAATGGTGTAATAGCGTGTGATATTTAACTCTCTTTTACTTTTGTCAACAATAACCTTCATGCCCTTTGCAGTTATGATAAAGGTGCACACCTGTTCTTACCATCCTATGTCATGCGGATACATGGTGCTAAACAGCAACGTGAAGCAATTAAGAGGACACCTAAGAAGCAGCTACAGCTAGTTTTTGAGGTCAGTACATATTAGATACTTTGCATGGTTACTGCTGCATATTGTGTTTGAACAAAATCTTATTGGTACTAACATGTGAAAACGGAGAACTGTGTACGTGCTATCACATGTGTATAGATTTTTCCAGAAGCTAATCTTTTGTTTGAATGAATTTTCCAGGCCCTGGATACATTAGGAAATACCAAATGGAGGGTAAATAAGAGGGTACTTAGTGTTGTTGATAGAATATGGAATAATGGAGGTCGTCTTGCTGATTTGGTAGACCGCAGTGATGTGAGTATCCTTTCTAATTTCCCCCCTAGTAACTCAAGTATTTTTTAGTAATTCTTTTACCTTTTCTTTGTGTTCTAAGAGTTGATTATGATTTTTGTAGCCAATAGAAAACCTTTCTCATTTAATGGCTTCATTTCAGGTTCCTTTACCTGAAAAGCCAGAAACAGAAGATGAAGCACTGCTAAAGAAGTGGAAGTGGAAGCTCGAAAGTGTGAAAAAAGAGAACAGGGAAAGACATTCACGGCGTTGTGACACTGAACTTAAAATTGCTGTAAGATTCGTTTGACTTTATTTTAGATAGTACATATTCAATTTTTTGGGGGTTTATGCCAATGTTCTTAATGGGCTCCAGGTAGCACGAAAGATGAAAAATGAAGAAGGTTTCTATTATCCACACAATCTTGACTTTCGTGGCCGTGCATACCCCATGCACCCTTATTTAAACCATCTCGGCTCAGATTTGTGCCGAGGGATTTTGGAGTTTGCAGAGGGACGCCCTCTTGGAAAGTCAGGCTTACGCTGGCTGAAGATACACCTTGCAAATCTGTTTGCTTGTGGTGTAGACAAGTTATCTCACGAGGGACGAATAGCTTTTACTGAAAATCACCTTGATGATATAATTGATTCTGCAGACAAACCACTTGAAGGAAAGCGTTGGTGGTTGCATGCAGAAGATCCGTTTCAGTGCTTGGCTGTGTGCATTAACCTCACTGAAGCTTTGAGAAGCTCCTCTCCAGAAACATACCTTTCACATATTCCTATTCATCAGGTATATCTTATCAATGTCATTGCTTTGTACTCATATGAACTTCTTGTAGACAATTTTAGGAAGGATTATAAAGCATCCTACTCAATTGAGCACAATCTTACTGAAATTATAGGGAATGAATTGAGAGAAGCAGAAGTATTAGGAAGATGAATGGAAAAAGGAGAGTAAGGTTCTTTGTTGTTGTACCTTGCTCCAATTGCTTTTGGAAAATGAATAAAATGCTAAGCTTTAGGTGGCTTCTTTTGGCACTATTGCTCAAAAAAAGTCAAACTATGTGAGACAATCAACTTAAATACTAATGCCAGACTGTTCTCTTAGTTTTCCATGGGCTTGTGTTTGCTCTTCTGGCCTAGTAATTTATTTCACCTTGATATTTCTTTATTCTTTCATAACTTGTGCTGCCTTCTGAGGTACCCCTTCCCTGTTATGGTTCTCTGTAGGATGGTTCCTGCAATGGTCTGCAACACTATGCTGCGCTTGGAAGAGACAAGGTAGGAAGATGGTATTAAGTTTTACTTTTCTGTATGATTGCTGCTGATATACAAAACCCTATACCCGCAATGTGTTTGTCTGATTTTCATATGCTGATGCCAATCCTTGTTGAATTCAAGTTGCCTTTTTATGCAAACTTATGTTTTTTGAACTTTTTTTTTTTTGAAAAAAAAATGCCTATGATTCCACTTTGAACCCCCTTGTTATTAAATCATTGGAATCTTGAACAGTTGGGAGCAGCTGCTGTTAATCTAGTTGCTGGAGAGAAGCCCACGGATGTCTACTCAGGAATAGCTGCTAGGTAAGTTGTTTTCTCGTGGTACAGTTGAAAAGATTGAAGCTCAGATGTGCTTTTGTTGAGGCAAATCAATGGAGATGGTGGTTTTCTACTCCACTGATTTAAGGATTAGATCTAAAGCTTGAAAATCCAGAGATTTGAAAAACTAAAAATTATGCTGAAAATTGAGGCAACTCTTGGGTAGTTGGCTTAATCAACGGATGCTCTTTTTAAATCTGAAGTTCCATTTAATCACAAGAAGACATATCTGAATTTTAGACTTCTGACCACCTCTTGAGAGGACAGCCACAAAATATAAGCCAAAACGCCTCCTAGCAGGGAGCTTTTTTTGCAACACACCAGCATGTATTGATACGTTTAAATTCTGCAATAAGTGTTGCTGTCTCAAAGCCAAAGAAGAATATATTTCACTGGCTTAGTTTTCTGGCGTTCTTGGAAATGTAGGTATATGTAATTAAGAAGTAACATCTAATCAAAGATCCACGTTTCTGTTTAAATTAGGAACTCCTAATTTGTTTCAATTTAATAAAAGAACAACTTCAATCAGCCAAGTACTCATTTCATGGCCTATGACCAGACCCATATGTTAGCCGTTCATGGACAAAAGTCAACTTCCTATAGTATCCACTGGATGTGTTTGGTTTGTGCCAAATTTGTATAGCCTTTACAAGAATCTTTCTTTTTCCATCCTCTTTTTTTGTGATCATGCATTGCTGGTTGTGAAGCAAGCAGATATCTGCAAAAAGAATGTGGTGAATGTGAATTTTTGTAATGCAGAGTACTTGACATCATGCGGAGGGATGCACAGGAAGATCCAGAAGTTTTTCCTGACGCTTTGCATGCAAGATTATTAATCAGTCAGGTTTTCCGCATGCTTTCATTCTCAATTACAGTGGTCTTCTGTCACTAAGAGATGGTCTGGTTACAACTGGGTCAAAACTGTACCGTGCTTTCCTTCTTTTTTTCCATCTCATTCAAGGAATAGGGTGTACTTTTTATAGAGCGCACATTCTTATGCTTTCATACTAATAGTAATTTGACATCATCTAGGTGGATAGGAAATTGGTGAAGCAGACAGTGATGACATCTGTGTATGGTGTGACTTACATTGGTGCTAGAGACCAAATCAAAAGGAGGTTAAAGGAACGTGGTCTCACAGACAATTCAGAGATCTTTGGTTGTTCTTGCTATGCTGCAAAGGTGTGAAAGGAGCATCCTGACAAGGAGGATTGATAATTCCTTGGCCTCACGCTTTCATAAAATAGGTCACTGACATCATTTTATTGCTTTATCAGGTGACCTTAACTGCTTTAGGACAGATGTTTGAAGCTGCACGAAGTATTATGAACTGGCTTGGGGAATGTGCAAAGGTGATTCTGTCTCGTCTATTTGTTTGTTTTTTCCTTTGTATTGATTTTATTTATTTATTATTGTTTCTATACCAACAACTGACATTCTGTTTACCTTATTTTTTTGTTGTCCATATGACTGTTGACTGTTTCATATCACCAGATTATTGCATCTGAAAATGAACCAGTGCGATGGACAACTCCACTAGGACTTCCTGTCGTACAACCATATCGTAAATTAGGGAGGCGTGTTGTGAGTTCTATAACATTTGCAGAAGCATAGTAGATCATTAATTGTACTTGGTAGAAAAAAAAAAATAAAGAAAGAAAAGAAATTGATTGGCATTTTGTTACGTTCATATCAATGGCATTTTGAATTCTCATATCTTCCTTTCATACAATTGTTGCAGATCAAAACTTCCTTACAGTTTTTAACACTACAAAAGGAAACTGACAAGGTATGTTTCTGGTTTATGCTCTAGTTAATAGAGATTCCATATTATTTACTGTGACTTGTGAGTCTGTGCTATGATGTTGGTAGCGCATCTAATTGTGAAAGGTCTGAAAATATTGTTCAAGGATCATAATTATCTTACATGGTTACATTCTGTAAACTGTTTCCTAATATTCCAAACCAGTGTCCGTGGAAACAGGATTTCTGGTAGACTTTAGCAGGTGCCTTAGTTTTTTGTCCAGCTGAATTTCCCTGCTTTAGTTTTTTTAGTTCAGTCTGGACTGACCGAAATACTAAAAGAAAGGGGAAAATGATGAACCTTCCGGGTCTTGGATCTAAACTCCGGTGGTTCTTTTACTGTTACAGGTTATGGTCAAACGACAGAGAACAGCTTTCCCACCAAATTTTGTTCATTCCCTTGATGGCTCTCATATGATGATGACTGCAGTTGCCTGCAAAAGGGCAGGCTTAAAATTTGCAGGTTTTATTCTCTTGTAACTGGATTCTGTCTTAAATGGTGTCCTATTCCTAGTTTTTATTTCTTATTACTGTATATGGCGTACCATTACAGGAGTTCACGATTCATATTGGACGCATGCATGTGATGTGGATGAAATGAACAGGATACTGAGGGAAAAGTTTGTTGAACTCTATGAAACACCTATATTAAAAAATGTAAGTATTAGCACTGCTATACTGCTCTAAAGATCGGAAAGATACATGGCCCATCCATTGCCTAGCATCATTATAGACTTGTGCATGGGAATAGCCCCCCAATACAATGTTTTTGAAGTTTGTTTGGTAGAGCTGACAAGTCGCAAGTTAATTTTTTTTATCGACAGTGATTGTTTTGGAGCGGAGAAAAGGATGAAAAGATATATGACATTATGTTTAAACAAACAACGTTTGCTGTAGTTAATTAAAACATCCTTTATAATTTGATCTCAACCCCAGTTTCGACTGTGTTTTGGGATAAAAAAAATATGCTGATGTTTGAATTCGCATTTCAAATAATTGTGTTGTGTCAAGTACCTCATTTATGCCTTCTCTTTTGTATGCAGTTGTTGGAGAGCTTCGAAAAATCCTTTCCTACAGTGTCTTTTCCGCCGTTGCCCGAATGGGGAGACTTTGAGTTGAGGCAAGTGTTGGAATCACCTTATTTCTTCAACTGATTCAGTGCAACGGGTCCTCTCATTGTTTCTTGTCAAGCATGATTATGGAAAGGTGTGATCTAATGAAAACTTCCTGCGAGAGACTAGCCTCACTATTGTACATAATATCTTGAAAGATGTCGTCAAGCATGGGAGATCTTCTATCAGTCTCTTTTCCGTTGACTCGCCTCTGAATGGTGCTGTATACCAAGCACGGATATTTTGTGGTGGTATAGGCTTCTCTGGGGTTCTTGCATTGAACAAAGAATGAGTGAAGAGATATCAAGATTACAGGGGCTTAGACATGGGGGCTTCATTGATTTTTGAGAATGACGCAGAGCTTCATGATTTTGAAACATCCCTCCCCTCCACTCAGGGAATGGGGGGAGGGAGAGAGAGAGAGAGAGAGTATAGGGGATTGGTATGTTATTATACCGCCATTGATCCCTGTCACCTACACTGAAAATGTAAGGTGAAGTTTGTATGTAATGGCTGCCAACCTTGGGATGAAGGATATTGTTGACTTACAAAAAATTGGTTCTCGGGTGTACAGAAATGAAGCAGATGCACAAGAAATATCTCAACAAAAAAACAGAGTGGTTTTGTAATCTACCATTTGATGCTAACCTTAAAAGTTCATTCGGTAAAAGCTAGTCAATTTATGATTCAGACGTAGTCGTTTATATTCTCCATTCGTATCTGAACACTCGTCGTTTAGATTTTGTTGCGAAGGTAATTCCATCATGGTGGAGTTTGACGAACATTTGTTTTTACTGTTTATTTTAACTAGTTTCTTGGCACTAGAAACCCTAACGGAAGACATGATTGGGGTTTTAATTTTTGTAGTTGCATGCTTAGATAATTGACTTGCATGTTGCTGTGGGTTGAATTAAAAAAATATTTTTTAATATAAAAGAAAAAATCATGCAGTCATTGTAAACATGTGTTTTTTGCTTGGAATTATTATTATTATTATGAATTAACATACTATCAAAAATAAAGACTTCACTATCCAAAAATAAAGGTCTTTATTGTATTAATGTGATTTCTTTTTAGCAATTTCTTTATTATAATGTTTATTTTTGAAGCAAAAAACTATAAGAATCATGAAGAACTATTTAATTAGAAATCTCTTTATAAGAATGTTTATTTTGTGAATAAAAAAAAATCAAAAATCATAGAAGCAAGATTTAAAAACAATAATGTTATTTTTTATTTATTTTTCCACTGATGTATTAAAAAGTATAAGAATCATGCATATAGTTTTTAGTTTTTGTATGTAATCAGGCGATGATGATGATGAATATGATGATAGGTTGAGATTTATGAACTAAAAAATTATTTTTCAATATATTTTTACATAAAACAACAAATAAACATCTTCATTATGTCATTAAATCAATCTACCAACTCAAAACAGCTGTTACGTTTCTAGTGAATTTAAGAAAATAAATGGATTTTCCACGAATCCACAACCTACAAATCTAAATTTAGGAACTTGTTCTGTATTCTGTTTTATTCATTTGTGCTAATCATAGACTCAAAATTAACAACTTATCAGGTTTAAAGGACCCCTAGATAAGCACGACCCTTTTAATTAGCTGATATCTAGCTAACCAACCTTATATCCAGCTGACTTTTCCTTGATGTGACTGAGTTGACATAAGGCTTGTTGATGCCGCCTTAGCTGCTGACAACTGATGAGACCACACCATGACCTGCACGCAGATGGGCACGTGACAGCAACCATAAATTTTTCTAAAAATATAATATCAAATAAAAAATAAATCTCAATTGCACAAGATAAAAATTTAAAATAACATGAATAAAACTTCTCTTTGAATAAAAAGATAATACATTTTTTTACAATTGAAATATGATCAACTAACAATGTTCCCTTCCATGGTTTTTCAATGAGTGTATCCCTCTCAAATAAAAACTGAATAAATAAATAAAATAAACATTTAAACCAAGAACAAAATTCAAAAAACTGAGATTGCAGTAGTTTAATTCATCTTTTACATTGTGATCCCTCTTTTAATTGCCTTACTACAATTTAAAACTCTATTTGATGAAAGTAGATACAAAATGGATTCAATAAAAAATACAGATAATTAAAAGGACAAAGATAATGATTAGTGAAACTCTAATATTGTTTTTACTTCTATTTTAATTCTTGATCAATATTTTTTTAATTGGCACCAGTAATAACACTAACATGCGTCCCTTCGTATCGTATCTTTTAAAGTCAAAATTAACAAAAAAAAAAGAGAGACTATAAATAGGCAGACATCTACTGATCAAGCTCTAAATTATAAGCATTCAATCATTTAATTTGAAAAACAGATTTTAATTGTGACGAATGGTGCACTGGAGACTTTGATCAATGCTCTGCAACACCAGGAGACTCGTTACTTTTTTCCTTCCGATAACTCGTTACAGAGTTTTGCTGTAGTCAGGAATACAAACTGTTTGTCTTTTAGCTGCTATACATGATTCACAGCCTTTTATGTCTCCATTTTGAAATCAACCCCAGAGGTCATCTCCGTCCTTAGATGCCTTGAAAAATTGAAGTAACCAAATCACAAAGAAAGGGCTTCAGCCACCATTGTCCGTCTGATTCAAAATGGCCTTCAAGCATAAGTTTTGGGGCACGCCATAAAGTATGAGAAGAGACGGATTCGTTCATCACTAAGGCCTAGGGTCTAAGTTTGCGTCAGTCTCTTGAACCATTTCTCCGAGAAGCTGGTGAGCTCAAACATAAGGAACTGCTTGGAATATCAGGCTCAGTATCCATAACGATCATTTAGGGAGGTTCGTCCATCACCTGATTGGCCTGCATGGGGTATAGAAGTTATAAGACATGAGAAGGATACCGAACTTTGTGAGTCAAGGCAATGGTTTTACAACCAAACTCAAGGTTTTCAGAGAGAGCTTTTACCTTCAGGTGGCACCCAGGTTTCATAGTCTGGGTTGCTATTGAGAAACGAGGGTTTCTCCGGGCCCAGCACTCTTTTAGTCCTTTTCTTTTCCTTGCCTCGTTGATTTGTGCCTGATATCTCTTGGCTTTGATGAATTGCTTCTTCATCTTCTGCATGGTATCCTCTTTTATGTTTCAATAACAGTGCAACTGCATCTTCTGCCAAGAACTCTGCTCCAACAGATGATGATGTCAGCTGTTCAGGAGCTTCATTGACATTAGCTCCAGGCCCCTCTGCTCCCTTCCGTTTCCTTATTATCAGACCAGGAGCAGCACTTTCAATCTCTGAATCCACGTTAACCTCTGCACCATCAACACTACTCAGGATTTTCTGTCTATCTTTATAATCTACAAAGTGATCAGACTCATCCATGACCAGCACCTCTTCTTGTTGGGTCTCTTCCATTTTCCTGTTGTCTATGGCACCTAGCCATTGGGGTTTTACAGCAGTATAAACAGTAGGTTTATCATCAGGTGCATCAGTAACATTATTGACAGTTTCTGCAGCGGCATTTGATTCTATTTCAGCAACCACAGTATCTTCAGCTTTCTTTTTCTGCATGGAGACACTGGTCTGTTTTCCCAAATTACTAATTTTCTTGGGTTCTTTGGGTGGTTGGCTTTTAGTGGCAGAAACAGGCACCTTTGCCTTGTCAGGTTTCATATCCTGCACTTTTGAATCCCTTTTCCGAGCAGCATCTCCTGATGGGTCAGCAATCTTTAATAGGAACAAAGTCCTGTCTAGTTCAGATTGTATAGAAGATAGTTCCTTTTCAAGTTGCGCAGTTTTATCCAGCACTGCCAAGAAAATCAAGAAATAAGCAACTAATGCAGCAATGAAAAAAATACTTCCCAAGCAATTGCTAATCACACACGCACAGCACAGGACACAGCAGTAGCACTGATAATTGAGAAGGGAACGATAACCATATAGGGGAAAAAATGTTTCTCAGGCATATTATATGGCATAAATATAGGTAGTTTATACCCTACCTAGCTGAGACGATAACCCTGACATGTAGGTATCAAGTGCATCTCCAGCTACGTTCTCAACTGCAGTTTCTGATGCCATTTTACTCTTCTCGATCAAAAGCACTTCTTTTTTTTCTTCCATTTGTTTCATTATAGCATCTCTCTTGTCAAGAAGAGTATCAGCAGTTTCAACAGATAGGTTTTCACCAGCCTTTTGCACTGATGGTTTCTTTGTACGGTCATAGAATTCATCATCATCACTAAATGAAGTAAAATAAGCATTAGTTATACATTTTGCATGATCATGATTTCTATGAGAAAAAAAAAAGGAAGGAAAGAAAGAAAAAGAAAAGAGATGACTGGATGACCAATCATGCAAAATCATTACTATGGTTTATAAAATATCAGGCCATGAGAATAACTCACATACAATAACTCAGTAGTGTAAATGAATCATGGTATGCCATTTTTATTTTCTTATTTGATGAAACTTCTAGTTTTTGGTTTGGAGAGAATTCTGCAAGGTAATGTACCTTGAAAAATCCTCCTCGTCTTCTCCTGTTCCTGTTCCTTTTCCTTTACCACGAGATATCCTTCCAGAACGTGCCCCTAAACTTTCTCGGATACTCTCATTAAGAGTCTCTTCCAAGTTTTCCAGTTCTTCCATTAACTGAAAAGATGTGAGAATATAATGTAAAGGTGGGGAGAAATTCAATAGAGATTTTGCTTTCTATCATAAGAAAGTGTAATCACACCACATGTAGGGAGAAAAGACCAGCTTACATTTATCTTCATAGATTTTTACCTGTGTTATTCTTTGTTCATTGCGTGCAATCTGAGTTTGCTGACCTTGTGTTAATCCACCTTGTGCAATGTCTTTAGCACGAATGGCATCTATTTCCTTCTTCATATGAGCAATCTACAGCCAGAATTCAGTTGAATAAGCAAAATGAGCACTAAAATTAACATGAGGAACGAGGGAGAGGCGGAATCTCTACATATTCAAAAGACTAAGAAAATACAACAAAAACAGTTAGCATGCAAAAATGAAGGTTTCTCTTCTCCAATCAATAAAGCATGCTGCATATAAACCATTTAAATTTAGCACTTCTAATACCACAAAAACTGAAAGGCAGGATAGTAAAAAGAAAAAAAAAAAGTAAAGGAGTCATCTCAAAAATAGTACGTCAAGTGGTCTAAAGGAAAAGGGAACATTTTAAGAGAAGCTAGAAATAAATCTGAAGGAGGTTTAAAAAATGGTGGATACAGATTAGTTTCATGTTCAAGGTAAGCTAATAATCATTAATCAGACATTACATATCTAGAATAAGGATCTCAGTGTACAGAAATTCAAACAGCTTACCTTTTCTGTTCGTTTTAATACTTTATCACGGGTTTTCTCCTGCTTCTCTGTAAGCTGTCCTTTGTAGGTTTGCCATGTTACTTCATCACAATCATCCTAGATATCCAAAAAGACAAACAGAGAAGATGATTGCCAGCTTTCAACTTTACAGGAAAAGTGTAATTTAGGATTTAAAGAGAAATTTTGATTATTGAAGGTAAATTTGACAGTACATATGTTAGTCTTCAAGTTCCTAGTTGAGATAGAAACAACTATTCATAATGACTTATCCTTGTTCTTTTTTTTGGATTACTAAAATTGCAAGAATTCTGCATAAGCAGAAAACGAGGTAAGAACGATAGTGTAGACAATTATAAACAAACAGTACTGTTGTCCAACATGCATACTTCATATAAAACAAATAATAGTTTAAGAAATCCTCCTCGCATAAAAGGGCACACAAACATAATCTCATTTTACCATATTTTTTGCAAAGCAGCTTATGGAAATATGTTGACAGCAGAAAAGTCATGAAAAGTCCACAACAATAATTCTCACAAGACTGCATCCAGAAAAATATCAAGGAGTGACACTAACCTCAACTTCTTGAATAGCATCTTCTCCAATGCCCCATGAGATACCATCAGCAAGAGATGCTTCCAACCTTGCTCGTTGAAGTGATGCTTCCTGATCTTGCATTTCTTGCCGGATCTTAGCATTTCTATGAATTTTCCTGTCAGCTTCCTACAACACGTCATACATTATAACAATTGATGCATCCCTGATGTTTAAGCAAAGATAACATAACTGGCTGAACAGGCTACTAACAAATCCATGCAAGAGAAATAGAAGTACATCTACAGCAGAGGTATACCTGTAACATAAAATTAATTTAATCTCACAAACTAAAAGGTCTTAGCATTGTTTGTTCTTTTTAAAACCTGGTGAATCAGCATACATGTCAACATCACAAGAACAATTTATAGAACCTTTTGAACATAAGATGAAGTGTGCATATGTTACGTGGTCCTTGAAAAGAGGATAGAAACAAGAAGTACTGTCCAGGCACACAAAATCTCAGACATCAATCAAGCACTTATATGCGTATATATGGTGACAACAATCTTACCGGTGGCATCAAGTCAGATGGTCCTTGAAAAATATACAATCGAGATGAACTGTGCAAGGAAAAAACAGGGAAAAAATCAGAAATATGCAAGGACAAAAATGTAGAAACAGAAACATTCATTCCTAATTCATGCCTTTCCAAACATGACACTCATAATATAAGACCAAATGCAAGACACATATCACAGCAATCTCAGTATGTATATGACAAGGTATATGTGAAACAAAGCTTGTTAAAGGCTTTGGCCATGAATCCAAGTTACAGTCTTTGGCCAGTGGCCCCTTATGTATTATGCATTGTGGCTTAGCATCACAAGTTACATTGATGTTAAGTTATGCAGGATATGGTGCCAGGTGATAAAAAATAAAAACAAAGAGTGTTGGACTAAACTAATGCAAGAGGCTTGAAAGATATTGAAGAATGAGATAAATCAAGGAATCAAGTATGAAAGTTACTCACTGTCCAAATCGAATAACATCACCAACATGTAATGCCACATAAACTCCCTTCTCCACCTGAAAAACAGAAAGGGAAAAGCAATTAAGAATGCGACAAAAATTCATCTCCCACTGTAAGGGAAAAGGGAAAAATACTTGAGAAAATGAGGAAAAAACACTGACGAAAAAGAGAAACCAGTAGCACATCATTAAAATACAAACCTACTCTACAGAAACTTTTTCAAAGGCAAATTTCAAACAAAGAAGCCACCCTAACTCCGCCTCACCCCTTTACCACCTGAGAGCAAGGCTTTCTTCTACCAGATAGTCAGCTAATAAATATGCAATTCCTGTTACAGGGTCGATCAGAATGATGATAGTGATGCCAATTAGACTTGGATTTTCCTATCAAGGAAGGATTTGTTCCTTTGGCATATTCTAGATGTGATCAGACATGAAAAGAAAAAATTCTTCTGAATGCAAGACTGTGTTAACATGGAAAAAATGATGGTTGGATGCTATTTATGATTGTTCAGAAGTGGAATCTGTTTCCAATAAGGCACTAGTGTTTAGGGTATCCAATGTAGTAGATCAATGCAGAGTATTTCTTATTTTGTTAGGATTTCTTTTGTTTAGGCAATTAGTGTAATCAGATTCCATAATGCAATATATTTTCTGCCTCTTGAAACTAGATAGTGATTGTACAAATAGGAGGCTAGCATTTATTTTGTACCCTATAACCTTTAGCTGCTATAAAATCAATTAATTCTTGGAAAGTTTCTCTAAACAAACATTTAAGTTTGCTTTTCTTTTAATTTCTTCCTCGGGATCCAGGACATTTTCTGTGACATGAACCAGAACTCATGTCTGATTTAAAGTGCATTACATTTCCACCAAGTTTCTTAACTTGGATCTACCTGTCCTTTTGCTTTGTGCTTATGTTTCAGTCCTTGATGATTTCCCTGGTATCAAGTAAACAATAATTCATAATGGGTTTACTTGGAATTGAACACGTCCCACATACCCAACCAGATACTCTTTTAATTCAAAAATATCATTCAAAAAAACCATAAATTGTAGCATAATTAATGCTTACCTGACTCTTGTTAACAAAGGTGCCATGAGTGCTGCCGAGATCATAAAGATATGCATCTCCATTTCTTTTGAACTGGAGAACTAGCAAAGGGAAGCAACTTGTTAAATAATGACCTCAGCATCTACAATTAAGGAAACTTTCAACAACTCTATGTTTGAAGTCCCAATGAATGAGAGTTTGTAATGCATCTATTGATGAACAGGTTCTACGACATGGAGTGCTAAGATAATCACTGTCATTACACCACTACAAACAAAAAGAAAATCAATATAATTCTCTGAGAAAATAAGCTTCACAAATGATGTGCATATTACAGATGCAAAATAATCCACGTACATAATCTTCATGTCAAACAACAATGCACTTGGCCGGAAGGAAAATAGTACTACTAGGAAGATATTTATCATACTTTTACCAATAGCAGTCTCCCAAGAGAAAGCATAACAACTACAATCATCGAGCAGCTTGCAGATATGGGAATGGGAAATTAGCAGCAGGTTGTAAGAACACAGCGAGTTACTAATTGCATTCAGCTACGGTGAAACACGGCTCTCCATGCTAGAAAAGTGGAGGAGGTTAGCTAAATACCAACAGAAACATAAAAGTTCCTGTCAGCAACCAAGTTCACGGCTTTTTTCTGGCTGATCTAGACATTTATGGGACAGTCAAATGTTTCGAAAGTACTAACCCCATTAATATAGCACATGCTACTATATACATAATCACAATTTTTAGCTAATTTTAATTTCATCAAACAATTCTCAACATCCAGAATTAGAGAGAAAGAGCACAGAAAATACCAGCATGGAAGCGAGATATGGTAGGGTGTTCGAGAATGAAATCGCAGAGCTCTACACGGCCAAACATGTAAGCCCCTTTCTCACAACTGAACCAAAAAAGGCCATTTATATTGTCATTAATTGATAACAATTAGAACCAAAAAAGGAAGACATAACAAGACTTACACTTCGAATTGGTCGATAATGGAGCCATCTTTGAGAATCTCGAGGGAGAATTTATGGCAAGGTGGCCCACTCCATTCAGGAATTGTGTACGGCACCGACGGAACCTTTGATTTTTCTTTTTCTTGCTCTGTGGAAGCTGCTGGTGGGGTGGGAATAGGGTTCGTGGGAGGTGGCGGCCCCATGGAGGGTATTGCAGCTGTTGTTGTTGAGGAGATTTCCTGTGGATCGTCGACAACTGAAGTTTTAGATTCGGGATCGGATTCGGGTTTTGTGGTGGAGACAGCTTCGTTTGAGGCGGTGGGTTGGGTGTTTCTAGGAGGAGGAGGACCCATGGTGGTGGATGTCATTGCAGTGGCTTAGGGCTATGGCAGGTCGAAGAGAGGAAATTGAGTGAAAGGGGCCAGGACGACGAGTGTTTTTACTTTTTACGGGTTTTAGAAATGGAGGACTGAGTTTTCACTGTTTTAAATGGCAGTTTTTACTGTTTTATGTAGAAAATTACATACACATTAAAAATAAAAATATTTAATTTTTTTCAGAAATGAACTTAATTTTTTTACGTGCTATAATGATTCATTTGTCGTCTAAAAAGAACATGAATCGAAACGGGAAGTGACCTGTATATAATTAATTATAGACTAAAAATATTCAAGAAACTTTAACAAAAGATAAAACAAAAAACATAACATAAAAATAAAAATTAGCATTGCTATTATTATTATTATTATCATTGTTAGCATTTAAAAAATATTTGTGATTGAAAAAATATTATTATTATTATTATTATCATTGTTAGCATTTAAAAAATATTTATGATTTGAAAAAAAAAACATGAATTTTGAAATGATTACTACCAGGAATAAAATTTGAAGACTAAATAAAAAGAAACCCCAACAAAAGAAAAGATAAAAGAAATATCCAAAACTAAATTAAAGAAAAATATATACATGAACTTGTACAATAATAGGGAATAATGCATCAATATATAAATAATAATAAAGGAAATCAATTTCAAAAGAACAATTAAAAACATAAGGTCCAAAATAACAATAAAAGATATAATTAATTTAAAGTGAAGGATTAATTTGACAACAATTCATACTTTTGTACCAAAAACTATGCAAAGATTTAAAAGGAAAAAAATTTAAAAGAAGAGGGACTGAAATTAAAGTGCAATATATAATGAATTTGAAATGAAGGACAAAAATGAAAACAATATAACATGCTACACTAAAAAAATTCAGGGATCTAATAGAAAACCGAAAAATTCAAAGAAGAAGGACTGACATGCAAATTGCATATATATATCAATTTGAATGAAAGGACGAAATTAAAAGAATTCTAAACTTGGACTACAGAAATCAAACAAAAGCCAATGGACGGAAATGCATGCACAATAACTCAGGGGACTGAAATTGATTCAGGCGTTGAGTAGAGAGAAAAGAGGACATAAACGTTCAACCGACTATATGCGCCTCCAAGTCGATCTGTTAAGAGCACACGCCACTCCATAAGATACAGGAAAGGGTTGCGAATCGTTTGAAGCGGCGGAGGAAAAATTTGCACCGCCGTATGAAGCCGCACGCGCTGCCTGAATCAACCGAGGTAATGAAACGCTTCGACGCGCCCATACGGGTTCCTGACAGCGTTGACGCAAGGGAATAGTAACCACCCCTAATCGATGGTTTTTGTCGTTTTCGGGGGCTACGAACGTCATAACACACTTTCAAAAATATTAAAAAATAAATGTGTTCTGGCGGACCGGACCGGTCCGTACGCATGCAATTACAACCCTAGCCCTCAGTCGAAAACATGTTTTTGTCTTATTAGCGGGGGTCCGAGCGTCATTACACTGTTCACATAAGAAAAAGACAAAAAAAATAGGGTGGATGAACTTGCGCGACGCACGGAGGATAAACGACCAGTCCACAGTGCCACTGAGTCTAAGTACACAGTGAACTTAGCTTATATCTTAATGTAATGTGGGTTTTTTAAAAAATAGTTTTTAGTATTTTTATATTATCTTAATATTTTAATGTAAAAAATAATTTTTAAAAAATAAAAATATTATTTTAATGTAATTTTAAGTGAAAATTATTTTTAAAAAATCACAACTACACTTCTAAACACCTCTTAAGTGCTAGTGTTTCTATGCAAACAAGATTATTTCTTTTTTAGAAAAAGAAAATAAGCAATGATGGTGAAAAAATTTAATCTATAAATAAAAATTAATGTGAATATATAATAAATTTAAAATTAAATTTTAAAAATATCTAAAAGATTTAATGTTAATTGAATATTGAATCCAAAAGTTGAGAAGAGTATAAATATTAGAATAATTAATCTCATAAATAAGGATTTTTTTAATTTATTTTTATAAAATAATGAAAGCATTATTTTCTTAATAAATATAACAGCCTAAACTCAATTGCAAAAATTAATTTTGAGGTATTATTTCTCCTTTCTGTAAAAAAAAAAACAAAAAATATATGAATCGACCAATGGTCTTAGTAAATGATGCGAGGAAGGATAATGTTATTGATCTACAATAAGCTTAGTAAGCTCTTGAAATAATAAATGTTAACATGTATTTTCCTGGCAGTGTATGTTGCT
This sequence comes from Salix exigua, assembly GCA_032356905.1. NCBI lineage: Eukaryota > Viridiplantae > Streptophyta > Magnoliopsida > Malpighiales > Salicaceae > Salix > Salix exigua. The sequence goes on from CM063591.1 coordinate 6,558,807, forward strand.
TACCCCTCTATTGTCAATTACTATAATTATTAGGTCTCACATGAATTCATTAAATACCCATTGTTTCATGCTATTATTGCATAATCTAATCAATCTCTGGTTAAACCAACTTTCCAAAATGATGTTCTCGCCCCCCTAGTGATGGGAGTGCATGGGAAAAGATTTATGAATAATCATAAAATTATTATTATTGTTATTATTATTATTAGGAGTCGACACCTAATACTAAGGTCACTAGAAAGTTTAATGGATTTACTACATAAAGGAAAGACATATCACTCTAGTCTATCTAAGATAAGTTGCATTGTTGTTTAATTGTTTTTTAGATCAAATTATAGTCTATTCAAAACTTCAAAATAACTCTCTTCGTATAGGAGTCTCATTGGGTTAAAAACTTAATCGTTATGATCCAAATTTTATCATTGCGTTTGACTTTTTTATATCATTAATACCTGAGGGTATACCCTACAATATAGTTATACACCATAAATATTAAAGTCTATAGTTATGACCTAACAAAAGGTATATGATTTTTGATATTTTGGTCAATCTTAATGGATAATCGTAAACGTATTATGATGTCTTTTTTTGCATTTTAAAAACATCGGAAAATATACAAAAAAATGAAAATATGCTCAAAAAAGTTTTAGGATTAGATCATATTTATAAAAACAAAATATTTTTTGTATTTTTGAAATAAGGATTTTACCGTTTGTTTCTTTTTTAATATTGGCTCCGTACATTACAATATAGATTTACAACCTTATATCATGCAAAATCGTTGGAAAAATATACGATAAAATCACACTTTCTGAAACTTCCCTAATAGGGGCAAGGAGTCTCTTTTATTTCATTTGTGGGTAACAAAACTTTTTTTTTTGCATTAACTCCTTGAAAAAGAGAATTAAAGCTACTACATTTATGTTTGAGTTAAAAGAGGAAATTGTGTTAACTAAAACCAAGGAAAAAGAATTGAATATTATTTTTTTTCTTTTTATAACCAAACATTTGACTTTTTTAATTCTCAACAAAGTTGAATTTAACCACATTAACATAGCAAAAATAAAACAGAGAGACTTGATATTTAATTACAAGGTAGGAGATTGTTGTCGAGATAAAAAAATGAACTTTAGATTCCAAAAAAGAAACATACTTATCAAAAACTAAAATAACACCTCTAAATTCAATAATTTTTTTTCCATGTTCTTAATTTGATGCACATACAAAATTACCATTTTACCCTTTAACTACTTTTTAAAACCCCTCGGCTTGAATGCCACATCTCTAACCCTTCACACTCCTCGCTTACTCTTATATTCATCTTCTTCAACAACTCTAATCAATTGTTCGTCCTTTAAAATACCAAAACATAAACAACTCCTCGCTTAGGTTATGGGTTTGATGGGTTAGCTCTAGTTGACTCAAGTTGTTTTTGTGTCTTTTTTTTAATATCTATCTATCACATACTTAGGTTATGGGTTTGATGGGTTAGCCCTAGTTGACTCAGGTTGTTTTCGTGTCTTTTTTTTAATATCTATCTATCTATTTATCTATAAAAGGACACAAAAACTAAATAACTCAAGTTGTTTTTGTGTCCTTATTTTGAATTAAACAATATTTTTTCCAATCATTCAGGTTACTTATAGACTCGTTAAGACAATTGAGTTACATCAGATTAATTAAATTAAATAAGTGTCTACAATTATTAAATTAAATAAGTGTCTACAATTAAATGCAAAGTTGATGGAAACATATTTTTAGTTTGTCCCAATAGGTGTTTATAATTAAATACAAAGTTGATGGAAGCACAAAAAGATGCAAGACTAGGTATGTGGCAAAAAGGCTCGACACAAACATATAACATTGACTATCAAGATAGCTAAAATAAACTTAATTCAAGTGTTATTATGTTTAATAGTGAATTTCAATTGGCCTTTATATTAGTTGGATGTTGAAAATGCTTTTCTTAATGGTGTCTCGGAAAAAAAAAATAGCATACCATCTAGGTTTGGTAAAGGAATAGACAAGCATAAAACTTACAAACTAAAAAAGTTCTTATATGATCTTAAGTAGTCTCCTAAAGCATAGTTTGAACACTTTGAAAATGTTATAAGATATCATGATTATTATCAAAGTCAAATAGATCATACTACGTTTTATAAACATTTAAAAGATGGTAAAATTGTTATCTTAATTGTTTATGTAGATGATATAATCTTTATAGGTCATGATAATATTGATCTGAAAAGACTTAAAAGAAGAAATTTGTTAAGGATTCTAAGATCAAGGCTTTAGGTGCTTGGAAATGTATCTTTGGAATGGAATTTGCCAAGTCCAAGAAATGTGTATTTGTCATGACAAAAATATATACTTGATTTGTTTTGGTGAAACATGATTACTAGAACGCAAAATAGCTAAAACATTAATTAAAATCAACAAGCTCTATACTTGATATGTTTTGGTGAAACATGATTACTAGAACGCAAAATAGCTAAAACAATAATTAAAGTCAACAAGCTCTAGCCTAAAAAAAAAAAAACTAAAGAAGTTATGAATTAGGAGCAATGTAAGAGACAAATTTATTTGGCCCAAACATATCATTTCTAGCAAGTATGATAAGCCAATTCATATGTTTTCGCACTTAGCACAAAACACTTTGATGTCATTCATAGAATCTCGAGGTACTTCAAATGGACCTGTGCAACGAGTTTATTGCTTAGAGACATGAACATTTACATGAAAAAGTCTACACCAATTTATATTGTGTTGGAAGTATAACTAGTAGAAGATTAACTTGTGGATATTGTACCTTGTTGCAGCCAATTTAGTTACTTGGTGAAGCAAAACACAGTTTTATGATAAGGAGTAGTGCAAGAGTTGAACTTTGAGCATTTTCACATGAGATTTTTGAAGTTTTTGATTAACAGACTTGAAGAATCTTAACTCCTCGCCCATGAAAGTATCATGTGATGTAAGACAAACTATCTCAATTACTCATAGTCCAGTTTTTCATGATATAATAAAACATTTGAAAATTGATAAATATTTTATTAAAAAAAGGATTGATGGTAGATTACACAGAGCAAGTTGTTAAGATACTTAAAAAGGGACATTACACGAAACAAATTGACTGCAAGCTAGCATAGAAAATTCTATATTAGGCTGCTTATAAATAAGAAAATAGATTTGGTTTTAATCTGCTCCAATAAATTTGAGCCCACTTCTAATTAAAAAATATAATTTGATTTTGCATGCCTTGTATTCTCCTTTAATAGTGACAGTAATTTGAATCAAGTCAATAAAATAATTACCGCACAGTATCCATAGAATAGTTTTCTGTTATTAGAGCCTTAACTAAACACAGTTTCAAGGAAAATAACTCACTTAAAAATTATGTGAATATAAATCATGTCTTCAACTTTCACTTGATTATCTAAATCGAGATGTTTCTTTAGCATCCAGTTGTGTCATGAGTTTGTGAGCAGAAGCCTGACAACTTGACAATTCCTTTTTTTTTAGTTTACCATGGACAGGAATTAGAGATAGAAGCAAAGTTTTATTTCTAAAGTTTTACTCATTAACATTGCAAATTCAAGCACAAAGCATCACACTAATACACATAATTGGAGATCTAAGAGGATGGACCTCACATGCTCTAGCAAATTGATTTTATACATCGATTTCTAGTGTTCTTATTAAAGTTCTAAGTTGCATCTAGCAATAGGACTTGCACTTTCAACTTGGCTCACAAAGGATTTTTCAGCTAATCAGGTATCTTACATTGAAAAATATATATATTCGAGTTCATTTACCAATGTTGAATAGCAGCATGGCAGGTCATTCACGAGGGGACGGATTCTTTTTTATCAAGGCATAGGCATCACTGTATATGGCCATCGCATTGGAGAAGACGGCAAGCACAATCATAAAAACACATAAGATCTTGTCTCTCTTAGTTGCTATATTGTGGCGATCCCTGAAACAAGAGAAATTGGTTAAGCAGTATTACAAAATTACAGAACAATGATTACACTTGAGAGAAACCAAACAATAACGGGAGAATACATCCTCTCTATTATTGCTCTGCCGCAGCTACTTAATATCCATATTCAAAAGATCATGCAAGAGTGCGAGAGATTGAGATCCTCAAAAGAGTTTAAAATCCAGGGCTATAAAACCACTTCCAGCATGTGGGAAGGCTCAAAATTTAAAACTTGATCTCCCCTCAAATGCCGCAGAACATCAAACAAGAATCTATTATACTTTTTTCCTGTATTTCTAGAACATCCTATTATAATCTGAAGGGGTCTGTGGTTATAATGGTTATAATTCTAGTCACAATTTCTTTACAAGAATCCCAAGCAATTCAATATCCACAACTCATTCTCATTATTAAACCAAGCTTAAATACAGCAAGCTGTCATGCCGCATAATGATGCTTTGAAGTATGAATGAAAAGATTTTTATTCTGTATAAGATTTAGGGTCTGCGAAAAAATGAGTAATTTGACATGAAAGTTGAAATTCTGACTCCCAAAAATATCCAAAACCAAAGCTTCAATTTATAACCATAATATCACATTGACATAAAAAAATAATTATTAAGCTTGTGGTTGCAAGCAATAACTTAAAGACAACAGACCAACATGTTGCTGAAAGCCACTGTGTAGGTTCTTTTGATGACTGCAAAAGCACTTAAAGATTGGAATCTTTGGTTGAAGTAATTGAAGGTAAAACATTCTTGCCCATGTCCATTGATGTGGCTTTTATTGGTTGGGAATCTCAAAGAACATCTTGACCAAAAGCTTAAGTTTTTGGGAGAGACACCAAGAACGATTCATAAAATATTTTCTTACAGGTGGTTAATAGTTTATATGGCGTATGAGTTCAAAGAGAAAATTACTCAAACCAAAAGTTCACTCCATACCACAATAATGTTGGGTTCACTGCTCTAAGGTTTTGGATATAATGTCTAAATGAACACAAGCAAAATATACAAGTAAATAGGAAAAAAAAAGATGATTGCCATGCTGGCCTTATGTTTAGGAAGTATGAGCCAACATGTGGGATTTATCAAGGGTTGTCCAACAGTCAGTTTGTTTTATTTCACAGGGAATTGCCAGCCAGCAAGTTTTTCTTCATATTTTTTTAAACCTACCATTATCACTTGGACAGGAGTTACTGATTAAACAATTGCCAATGTCTAGCCTAAATGGTATTTCTATGAATTACAACATACAAATTATAACAACGCATTGAAAAAACTCACCTGAGAGTGATGGAAGCAGGAAAAATGAAACCAAGGCAAACTGCAGCAGTTGCTCCAGTGAATTGAAAAGCATCCCAGATGCTTGGAATGAAATTTGCACCCAAGAAGATTAAAACAATAAGCCCAATGGTGACTAATGCAAACCTCATGTTTGCCTGATGAAAAGGTTGAGCTGAGGGGAAGATGAGGCCATCCAAGTTGAGTCTTAATGGAAAGAAGACAATTGGAAATACTAGCATAAGATGAGCAGCATAACTAACACGAACAGCATCATTAAGCAGAGAACTGTAAGGAATGCCAAGGTTGGTGTCAAAGTTGGCAAGCACATCATCAAGAGTTGCATCGCCAAATAGAAGGAACCCAAAGATGCTTGTCATTATGTACACAGATGAGCATAAAGCAAGAGCTGTTCGCACAACTGGTTTTATCTGAGCAGAGTCTTCAAGTTCATTATCTATGCTGTGAACTGGAAATGATGTACTCAAAGATCAGTACTTATTAATCACTAGTTTAGATTCAGGTTAGATATTCATAGATCTATACCCAACCATAAGAACAAGTATTACCAATCTTAATTATGTTACCGTGAGTAAACTAAGAAGTTATTTGATTAGGTTTATGAGTAAAGATGCTTAATTAATGACCAGGCAAACAATCCAAATATTTCAAGATATCATTAAGAAATTCAGACTATAAGGGTTAAAAAAACTGACTAGCATACGTGTCCACAATGGTGGCTAAACAAAAACAAGGTGATCTATTTTTATTGTACTAAAATATGCTGCTTAAAATAGAGAAAATATGCATCTTCCATTTTGTTTTTTTTTGAGGGATTTTGCAAGCAGTCCTTAGGATGGTTACTTCTACCTACATCTTCATCAACCTAATCATCAATTTTAACAAGAACAGGGTTAAGAAATTCAGTTCCCAACTAAAATTAGCATTGCATACCATTGTAATGGCAGATGTATGCAGTGACAAGAACAGGGACAGTAGTGAAGAGTTTCCAGAAGGATGTCATGTCTGTTACATTGGGCATCAATCTGGGCAATGCTATACTTCCATTTATCAACTTGACAATTGTGATCCCCATAGTGATGACAAGAAATACAACTGCTAGCGCGACTGATAAGGCAGATGTATAACTTAAAGAATCTGCAAAGATACATGGCATAATCATTCTCCCTATTGAAGAACCAAACATAAAATCATAAAATAATGATGTAATTATTACAAGCAGCTAAAAGCTAATATAGGATTAAATTGGGCTGGAAAAGATATGATTTTAGGAGTCCACATGGCGAAGAGAGAGCAAAATAGCAGAACAAGTGAATAAATAACATATGCTATACGGATGTTAAAAGCATTCATACCAAGCATAGTTCACACGTTAAAAAATATAGCTAGAATGGAAAGTATCAACTTAGCCCTTTTGGCGTAAAAAAGAATCTTGAAAAAGAGAAAAAGCAAGTTTTCATCCATTTTACAGCTAATGGTCTTCCTGAAGCTCCTGATACATGGAAATTTTACTGCACATAATTGCTCTTTTGATATTAAGAGAAAAAAGGTCCTACTATTAAAGAAACCATCAGGCCAGTACTCCAAATCACCAGAATATGTGCAAGGTGCCAAAAAAACTGTAAATATAACACAGTTCAGTATTAACAATTGCTAAATCTCCTTTCTTTTTTCCTTTTGACACAATGAGGATGCACATGAAAAATTGAGAACGCAGCTAAATATTAACTCTTTCTGACCAAGTCAAAGACAAATTACCAATTCGCTTAAAGCAAGCAAGTGGAGAAAATACAAAAAGTGTTGTGACAAGAAGAACAAAGGCTCGCGCATTCCACCAGTGTTCTCCGAACCACCCTTCAAGAACGCCTGCATGGTGAGATCCACTTGAAGATGTTCCAGACAGCACATCACCTTCAGTTAAGCAAAAACAAAACACAGAACATATCTCAGGTCTTTCAATTACCACTAAGCATGATCCAACTGGAATAAAAATGAGAACCACAAAAACATAAAAAAAATATAATATAAAAAAATCCACTAACTATATATAACTTCACAAGAACATAAAGGCAGGTAATAAAAGCATAGAAATATAGCAATAAATTAACTTACACATGACGCATGACAGATAAAGAGATCATACCAATAATAATCATGTACACAATGAGTACACCAATGTTATTGATTAAAACCGCAACTTGCAACATAATCCTTCCAGTCTTTCCAAAGGCATCCCCCATAAGTCCCCCATAAGAAGCACTCTTCCCTACCCTGCTAAACCTTAGCATCATCTCAATTGAAGCCTCTGTCAAGAAAGCCATGAAGATGATCAAGGCAACCCCAAGAACAAGGCCTAAAACTTTCATGATGGCAGGCAAAGCCATGATTCCTGCACCAACTATTGTAGTTGATAAATTGAAAACGGCCCCAGTAAAAGAAGCTCCATTAAACTCATCAAAACCAACATCCTCATGCCTTTTAGGCAATAAGGGAGCATTCTCATCAACTGGCTTGTTCCTCCTTGATTTCCTCTCCTTCTTCGAAGCAACATTTCCAGTTGTCATCTTTCTATTATCTTTGAATGGCTTCTCCAATCACAGAACTTCACACAAAATCTACAAGGCAGATTACCCTCCTATTGTCTGCTACAGGGATACCTGTGACATTAAAAAGAAAAAGAAAAGAAAAATTACCTTCAAAACTGCACAATAAATGAAGCTTGGATATTAGATTCAAGTAATTAGCAAAGTGAAAGAATCCTGACCTGTGTATTTCTGTAGGAATCCAAATAGGAACTCGGTGCTTCGGATTTCAAATGAGCTTATCAGGATCAACTATAAAACCCAATAGCCCTCAACAGTAGAATTTCCAAAGCCCAGATTTAAAACCTTTTTATCCGTCGGAGCTGATACTAAACCAATTACAAAACAACCCAGAATTGACAACTAAATATTCAGAGTCATCAAAAGCTAGGATCGTTGTTATAAAAACAAAAAAACCCTGAATTGACAAATATAAAGACTAAAACAATCAAATTTACAGAGGAAAAGCAACTTTTATTGAAGACCCAGAAGAGAAAAAACCAAGATGGAGGGGCTTAAAAATCAAGCATTTGACGGAAACCAAGGAGCCAAATGTAAGAAGATAAAAAGGATGTTGAATTTCTACAAAGAGATAGATATCATGTTTGATGTCTTGTCTTCGATTTATAAAAGAACGAAATAATCAATGAAAACGAAAGAGAGACGCGCAGCAACACAAAACGAACTGTTGTCGTATGAATGTACGGTCTTGTCTATCTGGTAATGAAGAAATACACGTATTGACTCCAAAAGACAAAAATGGACGATGGCTACATGCTTAATATTAGTTGTGTGAATTTTTTTATTATAATATACGGTCGTCTATCTGTTAATGAAAAAAAATACACGCATGGGCTCCAAAAGACAAAAATGGACGATGGCTATATAAATATTAAATGCTATGGCTATATAAATATTAAATGTTATTCATGGTCACATGTCTCATCGTAGCAATAATCATATTTTTTAATAAAATATATTAATTGTGTGAATTTTTTATATAATATAAATTTAAATAAAATAATAAAGTCATGTAATTATTTGAATATATGAATTTTTAATCAATGTAATTATTTGAATATATAAAGAGCGAGTTTATTATAAAATATATAATTTTTTAATTAATATAAATTTATTTGAATTATCATCATCAGAAAAAAAAGATGATTCGAATACTTGAATGATTAAAAATATTGTATTAAGATTAGTTTATTTTATATCTAATTTAAATCAAACACAAAAAATAATATAAATTATGAAAATACTTCCAATAACCGAATAACAAAAATAAATAGTTTATTTTTTATCTACAAAAAAAATATCATTTAAAATCCATATCTACATTGTCATCATTATCATAACTATAACAGTTAAAATTATTATCAAAATTATTACCCAAACAATTAAAATCATTAAATTGCGCCAAAGAATAAAAAAAAATTATAAGAAAATCACTAAAAATATCATTAATTATTTCATTTTCTTTTTTTCATCTATATTTCATTTTTGTAATTGTGATCATATAGAGTGTAGAAACTTAAATTATACAGAACATTGGAGTAATTGGTACATTATTGGATTCAATATTTTCATATATTTCAATTTGAATGGAAGCAAGTGTTGGATTTAATTACTCTATAATTTAAATAATATGAGAGTAATATAATCTTGCTTATTCGACAGGGATCTGAGGTCTGGAAATAAGATAATGAGGATGTCAATCAGCAATTTTTAGCTTCCATTCACCTTTTTAAATGCCTCTTTATGTTTTGTCACACACACACATCTTCATTTTCATCGGATGTTTTCTGATAGGTTATTTTTGAAATTTTTGGTCAGAAATAGATAATACCTCTTATTAATTATTTGTTATTATTATTAGTTAAACCATTGATTTAACTTTGATAGTATAAATGGAAATGATCTAATTCTATTTTCTTAAATGTACTTACATAGAGATTTAAATATCATATGAAAGCTCTGTTTGGCACGTCATTTTAAAATCATTTTTGAAAAAAAATAAAATTTTCTTGCTTTTGTTTTTATTTTTTTACTTTAAATTAAAATAAGTTGATACTTTTAGATTATTTTGATGTGCTAATATCAAAAATATTTTTTAAAAAATAAATAAATAACATCATTTTAATACTTATCTAAAACGTTTTGAAAAGCAACTTCAACCTCACTCCTAAACATTCACAAAATCTACCTTTATCCTACCATGTCAATATAAATCCAAACATGATAAGCAACTAAATTATTCATCAAGAAAAAAATCACATAAAATTGTTAGTAATTGGTTACTAGATCCTTCTTCCTTGCAATGATTTAATCTCTAGAATCTATTTTCTGTAGAAATACTCAAACAATTAATATTAGAGGTTTTATAGATTTCAACATTCAATTTTTTTAAGATTTTTTTTTTATAATTTGTTTAACTTTTCCTTTGAATAATAAATCAAGGTAACATATTTTTTAAATTATTTTATAACAACCTTGTGTTGCAACATAGGTAATCAAATGTATGTATATTGATAAATGTTGTGAGTTTGATTTCTATTGACAATAATATTATTTTCTTATTGACGAATATATCGCCTAGGATTTAGGTCTTTCTTGTACCTAAGGCCCTGTTTGGCATTTAATAAAATGGTTATTGGAAATTTCGCTAATATAAATATTATGTCAAGATATTGAAATGTTAAAAAGAATTTTAATTAACTCAGAGATAAAAAAAAAAGTGATGATAAATGTAAGGAAAAACAAATTAAAACTCAAATGTTAGGGGGTGAAATGTAAGGAGCCATAAACTTTATTATGTAAGGAAAAACAAATGTAAGGAAAAACAAATTAAAACTCAAATGTAAGGAGCCATAAACTTTATTATGTAAACCAATTCGAATTCGATTAGGAATTGGTGCATTGATCTTGAATTTAAGCTACGGTTCTTGAGTAGAATTTGGGGGAAATTTAGAATTGTATAAAATGAAATTAACTAAGGTATATTAGATTGCTTTGAATGTGAAATTATGTATAAATACAAAACAAAAATCAATGGTAAAAGAGGCATAGATGGCTGGTCAATTTGGGGGATAAAATTGGAAAGGAAGAATTCATGATTTTGTTTTGTAAAATACTTGTTATGTGATGTTTATTATTTGAACAATGGTTGATTAAGAAACTTATTGCATGAAAAAGAGAAGGGAACCCTTTGTTGCATTAAGCCAAGTTTTAACCAATACAAGATTAAAACGAAAAGATGAGTTTTTAAATTTTCATGTGTTAATAAATTGATTCTTGAAAGGTCGTATTTAGTGAGTTTACCAAATATATAATGCATAAATTGTTTTTTTAAAAGGAGAGTAGAAAATGAGGATGTCTAAGAGTTCATTAGAAATATTGACAAAACTCGACAAATTCGTCTCCCTAAATTTTAAAAAGGATTCAAACCTAAAAATGATAAAATTTGGGAAAGTTTTTTCCATAGAGGTTAAATATAAAGATGTTATATTTACAACGAGATTGACCCTACTTAACTTGGAGTTATAGAAATTCAGATATAAATAAAAAATATAAGGAGAGGTTAGGTTACAACATCTGCTGATAATTTTGTCAAGTCGCTAAAACAGGTAATTTAGACATGTTAGGAGTAAAATTGTGTTTATTTCCTTTCAATAAATACATTCTTATTTCTTAGTGTTCAAAGGAAATAAGTTGTGTTTGAAATCAAAATTCATAATGTTAGTTATGATTAAATAAAGAATATTAATCTTAAAGGATATAAATAGGGGAAAAAAAGTTGTTGAAGGTAAATTAAAATTTGTTATTACGAGAAATGTAACTTGAATAAGAAATAATATGGTGTACCTATGAATACATGTGGGATTATAGAAGTTGTTTACTAGCACGAAGGGAGCACAAGTCAAGTTTATGTTGCAAGTATGTGTTCCATACCTATACTTTGATTTTAAATAAACATATTTATGATTTTTTTTTAATTCGTGGATTATACATGTGAATCTTGCCAGGAGAAAAAAATATCATATGGAATGGATAAAAAATGGTAATAGACTTGAATAATTATTTAGGGAATATTTAATGATATCAACGGGTCACATTGATATTAACACTTCTCTAAATTTGACTATTCGGCCCTTAGCATGAGAGGCTAATGATGTTATTAGGTTTTACTAACATCTACATAACCACTTAGAACATGGGAAAGGAATATGGAAACTTGATCAACTATATATGGTTAAGAATAATTAATAATATCAATGGACTACATTGATATTAACATTTCTGAGAAACTTTATTGACCATTCCTAATATGAAAGCTAATGATGTCAAGGGTAACTAATATCAATAATTTCAATGATATTTTAATGTATTGGAGGGACTTGATCAATTATTTTTTGCTGAGAGTAGTTAATGATATAAATGAGTTTGCATTGATATTGACATTCACTTCAAACCTGATTAGTTTGTCCTAGTAAGGGAGACTAATGATATTAATGGGATATATTAATATCGGCATTTCCATCCCAATATCTTGGGAAGACTATAATTTTATTTGTGATGTGGTGAAGGATAATTGATGAAATAAATAAAGAAAGAAATTTGAGAGTGTAATGGGAGATGTTAGTGGATTCGTGAGAAAAAAATTCTTAAAAGGAATTAGTTGAGGAATTATAAGTAAATATGAATGTATAAATGTTTTGAATAAATTGCTTAATTACCGATGCTAGTATTGTTATTGATGATATTTATATTTCAATGTTAAATTTGCTTCAATTGTGACTCTTAGACCTCTTTATCATTTTTGTTCATTATTTAGTTCTATTTGAATACTTATATGTTTGGTATGTTAAAGAATTTATCACAACTTGAATGTAACTGTCGCACCCCAAAAATGGCAGGCGAGCGGCGTCGTGGCAACTAGTCCCCATGAGCGGGGAAGATTATCTACTTTATAAAAAGGGAGTCACCACCTAGTATTACGGTTACTAGGAAACCTATGACTGGTCTTTCAGAGATTCTAAGGTAAGGGACCGGTTGCGTAAAGGGAAGGTTTTAGCACCCCTAGTACGCCCTACCTAAGGTAAGCTGCTTGATGTTTTTGTTTGTCTTATAATTGCTAAAATATATAAACAGTATTTACATGTTTACGCCGAATATTTTGGATAGAATTTATCCAAACTCCAAAAAAAATAATATGAATCACCGAAAAGTTTTTTTATATTTTTTTTTGAATATCGGCCAATACCCTTTGGATTTTACAAACATGTTGTAAAATCTCAAAATGCAAGAAATGATTTTTCTTTTGCAAAATCCATGCTAAAACTCATTTTTTCTTCAAAAAACCAAGATAATATGTATCACTTTCAAAAGAAACAATTTTTAAAATATGCTAGTATATTGGCCTTATGCAAGAAAAATAACACATTTTTTTAATTTTTGTGTATATAAAACAAAAAAATATTTTTTTATATTTTTTATTATTATTTTAATATATTATATTATTATTATTATTATTATTATAATATTTCCGGGTGGGCTGGGCTGCCAGCCCACCCGTTTGAAGTCTGGGCTGCCAGCCCGGCTTCTTAGGGAGTCTGGGCCGTGGCCCAGACGTCATCGGGTCTGGGCCGTGGCCCAGACGTCATCGGGTCTGGGCCGTGGCCCAGACTCTCTTGCAGGCCGGGCTTTCGGCCTAAACGGGCCGAAGCCCATGCCCTTTTAAAATGGTCGGGCCGGGTCTCAAACCCGGGCTGACCCGACCCGAGAAAAAAAAAAGCATGCAGAGAAAAATGACGAGGAAGATGCACAGTGAAATGGTGATTTTTCAAGTGTGAAGAAAAAGGAAATGGATGGTACCTGGGTGTAGAGGATGTTGCGGTGATTCTTCTGGTCATTGTATCGTCGAAAATGGTCACCTGTGGTGGCCGGAAAATGAGTTTGAAGTCGTTGGAGCTCGCTGCAATGGAGCTGCTGCTGCGGTTGCTTCGCCTGCGTCTGCCTGAGGGACGTCTGGGGTGGGATGGAGGTTTCTGGCGATGGTCTGAGGTGATCTGAGGTGGGATGGAGGGTGGTAGAGTGGCTGCCGAACGGAAGAGAGGGACGTCGGGGCTGCTGGGTTCTTATGAGGTAGAGAGAGAAGGGGCCGAGAGTAAAGGAGGAGATGGTGGAGCTGAGGTGATGTAGTGGAGTTTGAGGGCCTGGTTGGTGTTGGCGTGACTGGCCGAGCAAAAGAGAAGGGACTCGACGGTGGGCTTCTTCAAAATCCGAGAGGGAGAGGGAGACAAACCAGTTCCCTGGTTTTTGGTCGAGACCGAGAGGGAGACAGAGGCACGGGAGGGAAAGAGAACACAACTCCTGTGTTCTCAACGGGAGAGATCGAGGCCGAGAGATGACGGAAACGCTGAGGTTTGCAGGCGAGATGAAGGGTGGTCGACGGTCTTCGTTCTTCAACCGAGAGTGAGAGGGAACACAAACGGCCGCCCTCAGTCCACAAAATTCCTAAGTTCTTTTACGTGAAATTCTCCTGGCTTCCTCAGTTTTTTCGTTTTTCTTTATTTTTTTCTCCCTTTTCTTCTTCCCTCTCTCTCTTTATATAGCAGACAGGTTACAACAAACCGGGGCATGGCTCAAGGTATTTTTGAAAAATGGAGTTTTTGGTGGCTCAATGTGCATGTTTTGCCCAAAAAATGGGGGGTTTCGGGTGGCTCAATTTTTATTATTTTTTTATTTTTTTATTTTTTTATTTTTATTTTAGTATTATTATTATATTTTTGGTCCCTTTTCCTGATTTCGGGTGGCTCAAAAATACTCCTCCAATTGTTACTCCTCTAATTGCACCCTATATTGAACTTAAATTTATGATCTTGTGCAATTATGTCCTTGTGAAAAATTCAAAGTTAACTTTAAATTTTGCGCACCTTTTTACTTTGGTCCTCGATTTTTATCTGTGCAATATGGTTTCCCACTCAAACATAAACTCTCCATTTGTTCAATTAGGTCCCCGATTTTGCCTGATTGCTTGAGAAAAATTCAAATTGACCACCGAAAATTCAAGTATCACCCATTGAAACCGAATTATTTTTAAGAACTTGATTTCGTATTGACTAAGCCTTTAATGAAAATTAATTTGATCCATTTAAAGTATAATTAAGTCGTCAAGCTTAATTAAACCCTTCAACTGCACCTAAATTAATTCCTGCATACCATTACGCTTTTATATTAACCAATGACTGTATCAAATCGGTCCATAAAAAATATAATTATATTTTATGACTTAATTTATACGCGGATTTATCTTATAATAAATTACTTTAGCTTTGGATCCGCGTTTTTTTTTCATTTCTGGGCACAAAAAGGGTGCAATCGATTTTTTTAAAAATGTTCAAAATTTTAACCTGATTTTTCTACTGACACCATCCCCCATTTTATTTTATTTTTTGTTATTTTCTGATAGTTTTGGGGCATGACCCAAAATTGGGTTACAACAGTAACAATATCTTTTTAACTGAATGTATAAAGTTAAATGATATTTTTATCTACTTATATTTTACATGTATGTATATCTACTAAAAGTTGGCCTAAAAAACTCAAGACTTGGGCATTAAACTAAGTCATACCCTGATTATCATGAGATGGTCTTGTGTATGGTATAACTATTATGAATGACCAATTCCAGGTTTTTTTGTATGCTTTTATATATGTTTAAGTGGGGTTTAGGGACCATATGATGATAAAATTAATGGCTTTTAATAAAGAATTGTGATATATAAGAGAATGAGATTTAAATATTAATCCCTAAAGTGTTTGTTCTTATTTTTGTATGATAAATTCTATAAGAATAAGATTATGAATATTAGAGAACAAAAAAGCATAAACCATATACCCAAGTGGTTCATGAGGTATATATAAACCTTGAACCTTGTCATGTTTTTAAAATGAAGGAGTTAAAATATCATTTTCTCATGATAATATTAAAGAAGGATAAATATTCTATAAACAATATTAGTGTTGGTGGAAACATAGTAGATCTGTAAAAGACTTTTATACGCCAAGGTGTAAGGAGATAAATATTCTCAACTTCTAACATCTCGTGTTGAGAGTTATGAGAATATATAAACAAAGCCTTACAACTCACTATAAAAACTATAATGATCGTCAATTCCATACATATTTGAACTAAGAATGATCGGAGCCTAAATGTATTGAATGTAGTAGGTCACTAGACCTATAAATACTTAGACACAATGCATAAATGAGCAAAAAAAATTGAATTTGACAACCTACCATACCAATATGTACCTGAACTTAGTGGCTAAAACTAAGCATAATGATGTTAGGTTTGATAGCTTGTAGGCCATATGTATTTAGGCTTAAAGCATAGATGAACTCAAAGATGTTTGACTCGAAAATTTGTTAGACTCACACATACTTGAACTTAATACGTAGCTGAATACAAAGATGTTCAGTTTAGAAACTCGTTAGACTCACATATACTTGAACTTGGCTCGTAGTTGAACCCAATGATGCTGGGCTTGATAGCTTGCTAAACTCAAATTTTGATGATAAGATGGGCTGGATGTAGTTGGTTTAGATCTCATTTAAAAATTGCATTAATATTTACATATTAAAGACTCATCATTTTTTTTTGTTTTTGGTTGTGCTGTGCAAAACCCAAACAAACCAAACAATAAAACAAAATAAAAGGCATTCAAAATATAACCTGGTTCAACCACCAAACTTGCCTCTATAGACTACCAATATTATTAAATAATAGTACTAATACAGTAGATCTTAACAAGAAATCAAGTCACAATCACAAACTTAAAAACCTAATCACAACCAAGAGTTTAACAACAAGACTATCTTAAAAATGTAAAATGGTGAGACCATAACTTATACCAAAAATATAACTTCTCAAATAGCAAATAAATATGCTATTGTTCCTAACTTGCATGGCTGCTACAATATTGCTCTTATTTGCTACATTGAGATGCTACTTTTTTTTGGGCACAAAGTACTCTTTTTTTTTTTGGGTTTGATAGCTCGTCAGACTCAAATATACATAGGATCAACATGAAGTTGAATCCATGGATGTTTGTTCTATCAACTTTCTAGACCAACATGTACATGAGCTTAACACGTAACTAAACCTAAAGATGTCGTGTTTGAAAATTTATCAAACTCAAATATACACGGGCTTAACGCGTAGATGAATTCAAGGATATTGGGTATGATATTTCATCAAACATGTGACTAAACCCAATAATATTGGGCCTGAAAGCAAGTCAGGCCCATATCATCTAGGCTTGACATTCTGCTGATTTAAAATATATTGAGTTATTGCCTTGTTTTTATCCCTTTTAAATACTAGCTTAAGCAAAAATAACTTTGATAGTTTTGTCAAGATCAAAGCAACAATTCTAACAAAATAGTGTATATTTGGAAGTGTGGTTGAGGTTGTTTTTAAAAGTGTTTAGAAATTCATTAAAATAATATATATATATATATATAAATAATTTTTTTTGAAATCAACACATGAAAATAATTTAAAAACACCAAAAAAATAATTTAAAATAAAAAATAAAAAAATATTATTTTAAAAAAAAATGCAAAGGCCTAAAAATTATTGTAATGAAGTAGTATCCAAGTCAGGAATTTTGTCTATTTATGATAATCAATAATGAAGTAGTATCCAAGTCAGGAATTTTGTCTATTTATGATAATCAATTAGGAGACTAATTTCCCCCTAATCCAATTAGTTAATTTTGTCTTCTTTATCATAAGAAGGCCTTAATCACCATGAACAAGACTACATTAAAAATATGGAAGGCCTACTAATCATGATTACTCATTATTATTCTATAATAAACATGAGGTTATGGTTGCGCCAACTATGAGAAAATTTGGGAGTTGTTATACACTATGAATCGAGACCAAGCAATTCACTAGATGTTTTTTTAAGGAATGTTTGACATTATGTTTTAAAAATATTTTTGAAAATTTTATTTTATTTTATTTTATATTCTAAATAAATATGTATTTAGTGTTTTTAGATTATTTTATATACTTAAATCAAAAATATTTTTTGAAATATAAAAAATCATTTTAATGTATTTCTAATAAAAAAATATTTTAAAAAACAACTTCAACCATTTTCAAACCAGCATTAAATATGATAAAGATAATAGATCATGAGATAGATCTAAGATTAGTTTATTATAAAACAAAAGCTAAATCACAATCGTGAAGCTGTGAGCTCTGAGTCACGAATGGAAACTTCATCACATTTTCACATGTTGTGGTGTTGAGTCATGAAAATGATAGAAATTGAGGGCTGTGACGGTGAGGGGTGTGGGCCCATGAGCCTACTGTCCTAAGGAAAGCCCCCTAGTTCTTTCACCATCAAATACCCACTCTCACTTGGACGCGGGGACACGTTGAAGAGAAGCAATTTGGGCATAAAGAGATGGAAAGCAAGAGCTAGGAGTGCCAAAGCTTCTTACTTCTACTGCCTGTTTCGTATCGTGGTTTTTTAAATTGTTTTTAGTTTAAAAAAATATTAAAATAATATTTTTTAAAATTATTTTTGATATCAGCCTATAAAAATAATTTAAAAGTATTAAAAAAATTAAAAT
This sequence comes from Salix exigua, assembly GCA_032356905.1. Classification (NCBI taxonomy): domain Eukaryota; kingdom Viridiplantae; phylum Streptophyta; class Magnoliopsida; order Malpighiales; family Salicaceae; genus Salix; species Salix exigua. The sequence continues at coordinate 6,577,330 of CM063591.1, forward strand.
AATTTTTTTAAAATATTTTTAAAATTAAATATAATTTAATATACATCCCATACAAATTTATTGTATATCTCTTGCACGTATCCACGCAAGAAGAAGTTAGGAAAAGGAAACGATAAGGTTTCGAGATTTGCCCTCGACTTCCATTTTACTCGAGACATTGATTTGCCTGGCAAGCGAGTTTGTTTTTCATATCCGATATTATTTTCATACAAAAATTAAATACAGATGGGTGTTTAAAATCCCATTAAGAACTAATTTTGTTTTTATATATAAAATTTAATAATAAAAACACTAGAAAACAAAAAAAAACTCTACCCAACGATCAAAATGTTGATAGAGTCCCAAGTTTTTCATCACCCAAGTCTAACGTGGATGCTCTATCCAATCTCTATATTCGAGTTTAAACCACCGATTACATTTAAATATTCCATGGATAGCTTGAGATTTATTAGTGACGGTGGGAGCGACAGAGACTGGTTCCAGTTATTTTATAAAGTATGTTTTTGTTTATTAAGGCATGAAAATGATATTTTTTAAAAAATTATTTTTTATATTAACATATAAAAATGATTTAAAAATATAAAAACATTCAATTTAAAATAAAAAATATTTTTTTTAATAATACTTTTAAAACATAATTACAAACATAATATTAATATTAATTAACTACCTTATTCTCATTCAGAAGTAATCTGCCTTCCGTTTCCGTGCAAGGATCGAATAACTTCCAAGGTCTTGTATTTCATATTCTATTTGGAAGTATGATTATGGTTATTTTTAAAAGTATATATTGTTTAAAAATACATTAAATCAATGCTTTTTTTTTAAAAAAAAATTATTTTTGACATCAACATATCAAAATGATCTAAAACACTATTTTTTTTTAATTTGCTCAAGTGTTGAGTAAAATTAGAAGGAAATTACCTTTGTAACAGTCAAAACAATTTATTGTTCAATTTGGACCAATGGTGTTTTTGTTAATTATCTTGTAAGCATATTATTAGGTTTTGACTTTTTAATTATCTAGGTTACTTAGCCTCTAAGAATTATATTTTCACACCAATTTATTAATTATGATATGCCCTTAACAACTTTATTTTTAAATCCTATACTTTATCCATATCTTTTATTTTTTTTAAATATTTTCTTGTTGTTTAACTTGAATTTAAGTTTTTATGGATATTTGACAATGTGCTTTAAAAATATTTTTTTATTTAAATTTTCTCTTTGTTTCCAAATTATTTAAGTATAATGATGTTAAAAATAAATTTTTCACCATTTGGAATTTCTCCTTCTCTCACCAAGAACTTGAGATACCGAGTACCCCATTGAAATGGAAATATTTGTCAAAAATTAATAAAAGAGGGATTAAAAAAGAAAGAAAATAAATAGTAATAATGTTAAAGTAAAAGAGTAAAAAAGACAGGTGTAAAGAAGTACTGACAGCACGTTAACATGCGGCTGTGAATAAATTATAACTGCCCTCGAACTCCACTTTGAAGACATCATTAAAAATACTTGCACACAAACCAGAAGGCTGCCTTTAACTTTCATCAACATTCTTGCTTTGCTTTACTTTTACTCTACTTACTATTTACCTGTCTACAGAACTCAGCTTCATCTCTTTAAAGGGTACGTTCTTTCTTTATTTATGTAGTTATTATGTTTTCTCCTCTTCTCTAGAAAGCGACAGAAACTTATGAGGGGCATGCCAGACTCTATTATGTTTTCTTCTTTATTTTTTGGGGAATATCTGAGGCGGGTTTCCCCTTTTTCTCTTTTAACTCAGCCATGGAAAGATTGTTGTTTATTAGAGTTTGAGATGGAGTGCATTGATTTAATATCGTAAAAATGTTTTTTTTTTTTTTTCAGATTAGAGGGATTTGGTTTTCTTTTGTTTTTGAAAGAGACTGTGATGTGGATTAGATAATGGACATGAATTATTAAAGAAGTGATGTGTTTGTTTTTATGAAGGGAAGACTGTGATAGTGTTATTTGTGGAACTAAACAGTAACCAAGTCTGGAATTTGAAGGGTTGGTGCGATTGACTTGCTTTGATGAATTGGGGGAATTGAATGTGGTGAGAATTGGTTGAGAATGGGATTTGGATAGAGGAGGTTAATCTAGTCAGATTTAGATTTGTTTTGTAATGTTACATGCATGAGATTTATTACAATACAGGTCTTTGAGATATTTAAGTGTTGCATCCTTGCTGCTACATATGGAAATTGTAACCAAGTTTCTGTAGTGCTGGACTTGGTTGTTTGTATTGGATTGGATTGTGGACCACTTCTACTATTTTAATTGTGTGGAGGAGAACAATGACATTAGTTTTGCTCTTGGACTAGGGCTGGATTTGGAATGATGCAGCACATCTTTGAGAATATTGAGTGTACTGCTAGTGACGGATTATGGTCAAGGTGTGAGGTATATGAAACTAGGGATTGGTTTATCTAACAATTAGGTTAATTTTGACGCTGAAATCAGACCACATTTTCTAAAAACAAGATTATACTAAATGGCATTGTGACTCCTTAACAAGTGGGGTTTTTAAATAAGAAATTACTGGAATGATTCTATGGCCATTTAAAAGAGCTGCCCTAGACAAGTCATCTTAGTAAATGATGATGGTATTTTTGGAGTTTCAAGGCATATTTGGTATATGTATGAAATGCTTGAAATCTTAGTACCAATAGCAGCTTATATATCACATTTTAATGAGGAGCTGTGCTGGTCTAACTAAGATATTAACAAGAAATAAACAATGACTTTAAACAGAGTCCCCAAGTGAAGTTGTCTCTGTAAACGGTGATGGTATCTTTTTTGTGATGGAGTTCTAGGGCGCATGTGAACCGGAAGAAATACTTTTTTGAAGTTGTAGCATGTATGAAAACTTTATTTATATTGAATTTTGATGATAAGTTGGGCTGGGAGCAAGTTGATTTAGATCTCATTTAGGAATTGCATTAATACTTACATATTAAAGACTCATTTTTTTTTCCTGATTTTGGTTGTGTTGTGCAAAACCGAAACAAACCAAACAATAAACCAAAATAAAGGAACTCAGAATATAACCTGGTTCAGCCAACAAGCCTGCCTCTACAGACTACCAGTATTATTAAATAGTAGTACCATTACAGTAAATCCTCCCAAGAATCCAAGCCACAATCACAAACTCAAAACCCCAATCACACCCAAGAGTGTAACAACAAGACTCTCAAACATGCAAAATGGTGAGACCACAACTTATATAAAAAATACTTCTCAAATAGCAAATACATATGCTATCGTCCCTCACCTGCATGGATGCCGCAATACTGCTCCTCTTTGCTCTATTGAGATGCTACTCTTTTCTTAGCACAACGTACTTATTTTATATTGCTCCTAAGTTGGTGTCAAGTCTACATATATTTTATTATAAGGGGTTTAATTGGGTTATGGTGGTGTGCAAATAACTTCATGCACTAGATGCCGGATAATGCCATAACTCAACAATTCGTGTATCCAGCTTGACTTTGAGATAATGATTAGCCCATTAGACCTAAAACTTATCAATCGAACTTGAGCGTTGGTGAATTTACTTTGGAGTATTATGTTTATTGTTCTAGAGTAATATCAAGCAAATTGTTCATTGTTTGTAGCTCAAGTAGAAGTAAAATAAGCAATACTTGATGTTTTAACCTGCTGCTATTTTTCCTAGTAGCTGCTAGATTATGAAATGCTTTTATTTAGCAATACTCATTAGTGCCATCTGGACTTGTCTTGTGACTAGCACTGACCTTTTCTTTTGTTTTTTTATCTACTTTTTAATGGGCATTAATCACCAATCGTGTGCTTATCCTAGAACCTGCAAGCTTATGAAATGCTATCATTTAGAAATACTTGCTAGTTCTATTGATACTTGTCATGTGACCAGAACAAGGTCCTTTCCTTTTATTTACCATTTTAATGGCTTATACCAGGTTTTGAGGCTGCCAGAACGACAAGTTTATGATAAACATGGATACTGATTCTGTTAATGAAGCCACTTTTTCTCTTGAAAATGTTGGAACTCATGATCTGGACATCGAGTCAAGTAAAATTGACGTAGTTGTAGAGGCATCTTCAAACAGAAACATGATTATAGAATTAGAGAATGCAGGTGGGATTCTGACAAGGGTTGAATTGGATTCAGCTTGCATTGCGGAGAAGTTGGTTAACTTAAGCATGCTTATGATGCATGTGGCAACCAAGGAAACTGATTTTGAAGCCTTAGCCACATCTGGTGATATATTGGCTGATTCAGTGGAGAGGGCTTTTGAATTTGATTTCTTGTCTGAGATATTGGATGCTGAGTCGATGGAACTAGATAGGCTCTTGATATCTATACAAACAAATATTGCTGAGGTTGGTGAAATAATATTATCAAATGGAGCAGGGGAAACTTTCATGACAATGGAAGAAAAATTGCATGATTCTCAAGAATCATTGAAGCAGTCACAAGATCAAGTCTCAGAAATTAGGGCACAATCTGCTAAATTCCGGAGGACAGTGTCATGTTTTCACGGAGCAGAAAATTGTAAGCTATAATAGATCTCATAAATTTAATTTAATTAACCAAATTTTATTCATGTCTGTTTTGAGCTGCCTTAGAACTCAGCAAATGAACCCAGGCTATTATGTTTGTTCTTGATATCAGATGTCCTCTCTGCCTGTCTGTGAGAATCCGTGCTGGCCATGACTTTTTTTTGGGATGGATATACGTGCACATATGCATGTGTGCTATATTAGGAACTATGCATGGAATCTTTTCAGGATATTCTTTTATTTGACTGGCTAATTCTGCTACTATTAAACAGATATTTGATAAATAATGAAATTGTTGCTTTTTAATTGTTTGGAACTTTGGTGAGAAGGAAAGATAAATTTCTTACAGGTTGTAATTTCTTTACTCGTGCATTCATTTTGACAGGGGATGCTGACAAGGGATCAAACTTCTTAGAAGATGACCAACTGTCAAGTATGAATTCAAAGATCAAATTGCAAACTGCAGAACAACAAAGACATTTCTTGAGGATGCTCGAGAAGTCATTGGCAAGAGAGATGGACCTTGAAAAGAAGCTAACTGAATCAAGACAACTTGAAGAAGAGTTGAAAGATAGGGTACACTCTATGGAGCAAGAAGTATTCTTCAAGGAGGAAGAAATGATGGATATTTGTGAAAAATGGTTTGGAGCAGAAAATGCTGCTGAAGTTTTGATGGGAATTTCAAAAGAACTTCTGCTTCGACTCCAAATATTCCAGTTAAATTTGAATGGCTCCATTCAAAGAGAAGCAGAGTTAAGAACAAAGCTCGAAAATTCTACTGATCAGCTGGAAGCCAAAGAAATTGCTTTGCAAAAGTTTGATTGCAGCAGTACAAAGCTCAATCTGCTCGTAGCACAGACTGATAACTTAAAAGCCAGCTTGTCAGAAGCTGAAAATAATTCAGTCCTTGCTAATTCTGAGGTCTTCACTTTGAGGGAGAAAGTGACTTCACTTGAGAACCAGCTGAGAGAATCTGATTTTCAGTTGTCAAGTGTGAAGGTCTCTGCAGATGAAACTGATCAGGACAATGCTTTATGTTCTGAAATCAATGAAATGGAAGATGTAATTGATGATGTGAAACGAAAACTATCTCGAGCAGAAAGTAGGGCAGACAATGCAGAAGCCAAGTTAAAGTTACTGGAAGAGACTAACATGAAACTTAATGAGGAGTTGGATCATCTTAAAGACACTTCTGAGAAGGTTGATTCCTTAGAGAGACAGCTGAGGGAATCTGATCTTAGGCTCCAGCATGCAGTGGCATCTGTTGAAGCCAATCAGGAGAAGCAAAATATGTTGTTTGCTGCAATTAGAGATATGGAAAATTTAATTGAGGGTTTGAAGTCAAAGGTTTCAAAAGCTGAAAGCCGGGAAGAGCGCGCTGAGGATAAGTGCATCATATTATCTGAAACTAATGCAGATCTAAATGAAGAATTGAGCTTCTTAAGGGGTCGTCTCAAATACGTGGAGGCATCTTTGAATCAAGCTGAGGAAACAAAAATGGCAACTGCAAAAGACATCGGCTTTCAGACTAAAGTAATAACAGATTTAGTGATGCGGCTTGCTATCGAAAGAGAGCGCCTCCATAAACAGGTGCATACTTTTCTTATCTCTAATTTCTGCTGATCACGATCTAGTCTGAAATTAATTACTAGCAATAGAATGCTGGTTTTTCTTTTGCCTTCTTTCATCTCAATCTGTTACTTGGGCTTCTTTTTTAATTTTTAATTTTAATATATATGTGACAAATAAAGTTAAAATTTTTAAAGGCATTGGATCATTAAAGAATTATCTCATGTTGTATATATTACTTGAAGTTCATCAAATAATTGCTCCTAGTGGATCTGTTTATCTTTCTTCAAGTCAACTTATAGTATAAATAAAGTAGTCATTTTGCACATGGATGCCTCCATGGAGACCAAACCTTAAAACCTCAGTAGAAGCTATAATTCAGAAGAAAATTTAGTCAGGTTTAATAGACAAGAAATTGGGGAAATGAACAATCCCAGGTCTACTAGCAGAAGATCAACCAAATGCAGCAAGATTTGGACCTGGCAAAGAATAAAAAAAACCATGAAAATTGTTTGTGGTCCTTACAGCCTAGGGAAGCTGAGAGGTTAAAATCTCATACTGGTAGTCAGACCCACCACCTCTTGCATGTTATTGGCGGATGATAGCACTAGGTCAATGGCCTATTAGTGGAACAATGGGCTATTGAAAAACTTAAATCATCCTCAAAAGTAACGGATGAGAAAATAAATTCTAACAACTCTACCGAAATAAATTGTTTCAGGTCTAGAATGCTTGATGCAAGATTAGAACAAAAGTGCCTTGAAAATAAAATGTACAAAGAAGATGGATTAATCAGTTCAGTTCTTTGACAGAGTTTGTTATTATTCTTCATTATTTACCATATTCCTTTATGAGAAGTGATAGGATAGTGATCTGACTTTTGTTCTCACATGACGTTTCCTTTCCTTTCCTTAATTCTTTTTTGATAAATCTGAGAATATTTCACCATGAAATCTGGTGCTTACAAAAGAAGTGACAAAGGCAAGCATCCTTATTTGACCACTCATAGTTGGTGTTGTTTGCTTGAGATTTATTTTTGAAGTTCTTGACCTTCATCACTTTGCAGAAAATTCCATGAATTCCATGCTGTATGAGTTTGTTATCATGAGAACTTTCTCCTAAGGTTTTCTGATGCGTTTTGTGGTTCATGCAGATAGCATTTCTAGCACTGCAGAACCAAACTCTGGTGGTGAAGTTACAGCAGACAGGTAAAGATGCCTTTGGTGATATCATGTATCATAACAAAGGAAGTGCTGAAGATTTAGCGAAATTCTCAGCTACTATATCTGAGGTGGGTATTAGTTGTTAGATTCTGAATAAGCTGGCTTCATGTTAATCATTGGAACCGGAGAAAACCTGATCTTTCTTTACCTCTATCGAAACTCCTGTTTCTTTCAACTGTTCAAGGACTACGCTACCATTTTTTTTCCTTTTTAAATAAATTCTGCCTTTTGGGCGTGTTGTGTCTTTGTACAACATTCAAGTCCTTGGTCTGAACATATCTCACTTTGTTATGTGAACTCCTGTTCAGGCAATTAAGAACATCATTCAAGTCCCCTACTTTGAACAGTTAGTTTAGAAACATCGCAAACTCTACCTTCGAGCCTAATTTTATTCACGTCTTACTCCCATTCAAGCACTGCAATTACTAGAACTTGTGTCATGGATTGATGTTGGGTTCTAAATTCCTTTCTTTATATCCTTTTCTGTTTACAGGTTGACAAGGCCCAGAAAAGTGGACCAGTTAGTGAAACTGAAGTGGCACACGCAGATTCTATATCTGAGCTTGAGAGTGTGAGAAGAATAGATGCGGGACTGCTTAGCTTTAAGCATGTTTTCATGGCGATTTTTATATTACTGATTTCGGCAATCGTATACTTTTGTCAGCCACAGAAGCTTCTGTTTTGGTGAGAGCTGTGTTACTTCTTCCGGTGCTAGAAGCTCATGGTCTACTCATGTCAGCCACATAACCTTCCGTTGTGGTGAGCGCTATGAGGCACAAGCTTTTCAGACATCAAGAATGCCCTGGAAGATTTTATTTTGGCAACTTGATTCTGTGACAAACACAAATCAGGAGGAAAACATTTGGAAATGATACATCCTGTGCGCTACAAGAAGAATTTTTTTTGTATCTTTTGAATAGAAAATCCTGTGCGCTACATGAAGAAATTTACTGGGACTAGGGGCCAATCTTGCTCTATATTTTGTTTTAAATCAGAAAAAAAGAGGGTATGCCTATTATAAATCTGGAAAACAAGCGGGCTTGGACAGACCAACCGAACAAGAAAGTGATGGAGGGTGCATTTTCACTTTACTTGAGAGCGAAGGGGCAGAGAACATATAGTACTTTTTGGGTACACACACGACCCTATCGCTTAGCAACCAGTGAAACGATAAAAAATTTGCCAAGGTATTATGTCAAGATCTTTGTTCCCAAATTTGTGGATTACCAAAATGATACACCATCGAGAGGACAAGGAAGAAATGCTACGTACAATCTTGTAGGACTATCTTTCTGAATGTGGGAAGCGATTTGAGACGGTTTTACAGCTTGAAAAATGCTCCTCAAGGATTATGGCTTCCATTGCTGTAAATTGACAACACAAACTCGAGAGAAAATTTACCCGGGTTCTGGAGCTATTTGATGGCCAGTTTTTCAACATCAATTCTGATCCACGGTATTTTTGTGATAATTCAACCGCAGTTTCCACTTCCCAGGATTTCCCAAGAGTATGCGCCATGTACTGGCCTGGGTGAAGCTCAATTGGAAAAAGGAACGTGTCTGGTTAGTAATCTGAGGTTTGGCGTAGGCTTATATTGTACAATACCGCGTAATTTACATTCTTATTGAATCCTCATATTATCTCATTGCCAAATGATTCTAAGATGCAGCCATCACCATGTTAAAGAATTGTATGCGCAGGTTCTTAGCTCTTGTAGTTGCTCATGTTGTTCTACTTCCTCATCAATCAAAACATCAAAATCAGGTATATATCCAACTGGCTGCATCTCTCCAATTAGCACTCCAAGTTTCTCATATATCTCTTCATGTCTTGGATGACCTTTGTCTCCAATAAGAAATGTATGCACTTCATCTTTCAATTCAATCCAGCTACAACCTGGTTCCTTTTTCAGCTTGTTATGCCTCATCATCTTTCTCATCTCTGAAACATTACCCCACATTCCTGCATCAGCATAAATGTTTGATAGAAGAACGCAAGCAGAAGAGTCTTGTGGATCCAATTGCAAAAGAGCCCCGGTTGCTTTTTCTGCAACCTCTACATTCCCATGGATCTTGCAAACACTAAGCAGATTTCTCCAGATAACAGCATCAGCTTCGAAAGGCATCTTCTGAACAAGATTCAATGCCTCATCAATGCGCCCTGATCTCCCAAGTATGTCAACCATACATGAATAGTGCTCAGCTTGAGGATCTAAACCATACTCACTCAGCATGACATCAAAGTAATGCGACCCTTTATCAACAAGCCCCATGTGTGCACATGCTCTGAGGACAGAAACAAAAGTTGCATGATTTGGCTTTACTTTCACAAGTTGCATACGCTCAAAAAGTTTTAATGCCTCTTCTCCAAGACCATGATGAGCATAACCACAAAGCATGGCATTCCACGTTACAAAATCCCTGCTAGGTGCTTTCTCAAACATCTGCTGAGAATCTTGCATGTTTCCACACTTTGAGTACATATCAACAAGAGTGCTGCATATGTACACATCCGATTGCAGTTCTTGCTTGATAATTTGAGCATGTATTTGCTTCCCAAGACCAACAGTAGCCAAATTTGCACAAGTATCAAGAACTGCTGCATAAGTGAAGTTGTCTGGCTTTACACCCATTTCCAACATTCTTGAAAAAAAATTGTGAGCATCCTCACTTTGTTGTAGCAGAGAAAATCCAGAAATAATAGCGTTCCAAGAAACCATTGTCTTTTGTTCTGTTCTGTCATGGATTTTATCTGCTTTTTCTACCATTCCACACTTACAGTACATGTCAACAAGGGCAGCTCCCACAAACGATTCAAAACCCATTCCGGATTTTATAATTCTTGTATGGATCTCCATGCCGGTGTTTAAAGCTTGTCGACCAGCACAAGCTTTCAATACACTGCCATAAGTGAATTCATCAGGCTCCATCCTTGAGTTCAGCATTGATGCAAAATGGGCAAGTGTTTCCTCTTCGTTTCCATTCTGCTCACATGCTGCGATAATTGCATTCCAAGAGACAGCGTCTCTCCTTTCCATCATATCAAACAGATCAGAAGCTTCAGCAAGAGCCTTGCATTTACCGTACATGTCAAGGATGGCATTTGCAACACAAATATTTGACATAGAAATACTCTTAACCGTTAGTCCATGAACTTGACGCCCCTCCAAATCTCCTCTGATGGATGCACAAGCATTTAATGCTCCAGATAGAGTTATTTCATCAAAACCAAGGCCAATCTTCAACAGAAGCTGAAAAGACTTCAAAGCTTGAAAGCCTCGATCACTTCTGGCATACCCAACGATAATGGCATTATAAGATTGCAAACTACATTTCGGCATTGAGTTAAGTACCTTTTGAGCATCTGCCATCCTGCCACATTTTGCGTACATATCCAAAGTGGCAGTTCCTACAATGATGTCAGTTCCAAAAGCACTCTTTAAAGCATGACTATGCAACTCTTTACCCAATTTCAATGCTGACAATCCTGCACAGGATCTGAAAAGACTAGCATAGATAGATTGACTAACCCCAACTCCCACCCCTTGCATCTCCTTGAACAACTCTAAACCCTCAACATTCCGATCATTTTGAACACAACCAGCAATCATTGCACTCCAAGAAACCCAGTTCTTCTCTGGAAGTTCACTAAAAACTGCAAGTGAATCATCTAATCTCTTAAACTTTGCATACATACCAAGCAAAGCACTCCCAGTGACCACATTGCTATCAAATCCAAACTTCACCAAAAGTCCATGAACCTGAACTCCCACATTACACTCTTCCAAAGCCCCACAAGCTTTCAAAACAACAGCAAAACTCGCTCTGTCAAAACCCACACCGCACCTCCCCATCTCCAGAAAAACATCAATCGACTTCCGACACTCACCATTCTGCAAAAATCCGGAAATCATTGAATTCCACGACACCACATCTCTCTCCGGCATCTCATAAAAAAACTTTCTCGCAATCTCCATTTCCCCACAACTAGCATATCCAGAAATAATGGAGTTATAAGAAACCACATCCCTCAGGTACATCTTATCAAACACCTTGCACGCATAGTCCAAGTGCAAACATTTAACGTACATTTGTATCAAGCAATTGGACACGAAGGTTGTAGGTTCAAACCCAAAAAAAATCATTCGAGCATGTGCTTGTTTGCCAGGATTCAGAGAGTTTTGTTTCGAGCATTCCTGGTAAATATGAGAAAAAGTTCTTATCTTGGCGGGTGGTTGGGCTTGGTTTTGAGCGAGTGTGGAGAAAGTGTAGGTGGGAATTTTCTTGTATAAAGGTATTGCGTGGTAAGAGAAGAGAAGCCTTGTTAACAGCCATAGTTGAGAGGTGTGGAATGCCATGAACCATGGCAGTCATGCTTTGGCGGGTTCTTGCACCCTTTAAAACTCGGCTGTTTCAATACCGTTAAAATAAAAGTAAGGTTAACTAAAAAAATGCCCCTGATCTATATTCTCTTCTGCAATATTATCCTTCAACAATTGTTTTAATCAATTTCATCCATTTCCCAAATCTAGAAGCTCCGATAGTAGAGCAGGGTAGCTTCAATAATCTCGAACCAATTTCAACATCAGGCAAGGTGCCAGTCAATAGGAATATCTCGAACCAGCATTACCCTTGCTTTTGGTTGAACCTTTCATCCTCCAGCTCCTCATCCAGCACACCTTTTCTATCAACCACCAACACCAATCACGTTATAGTTTAAAACACAAAACAAATTTTATCTTGTTTAAAATATTAGCCTGTTATAGAAATTTTGTTTAAATAGTATTTTTTAAAATAATATATAGTTTTATAATATCAATTATATTTCTTAATCCGATCGTTAAATTAATATAAAATTTTACGAGGAGTCTCTTGATATATTAACATATATTAGGTTAAAATTTCAAGACAATCAAAGAATATAACAGACATTCTCGTAATATTATCCAGGTTCATAATTTTGTTGAGAAAAATTATTTTGTTGTGTTTTTTTAGATTAATTTATTTTTTCATTTTCATTTTCAACAATGAGTTTATTAGGAATTGAACTTTATAATTTATTTTTTATTTATTTTATTTACTGTTATCATGATCTTATAATCCAAGTTACATATTTAAAAGGCTAACTTATTATTATTTCAATATATTTTTTAAGATATTAACTTGATTTATTTTAGTCAAACTATATTTTTTAATATTAATTTTCCTTGTTATATTTGGATTCTTCAGGTCAATCGAGTTTTATCGGTTAAACTCCTATTTTTTTTTACTTTATTTAAAATTTGAATTACACAATTTCAAGTAATTTTATCTTTAGATATAAATTAAAATTTTATTTGTTGAATTAATATATTTATTTATATATATATATATATAGATAAGTATCTAAATGTTTCCCATGCATTTTTAACAAACATAACATTTAGTGCCTTCATATATCATCATTTAACATAAACCCTAAGCCCATTAACCTCATCAAATCCACTCTAAAAAGTGAAAACTCCCTTCTTTTTCAATCATAACCAATATCAATTACCATCATTCCATCGCCAAATCACAATTCCATACCTTTATAAATCGTAAACCTCTACCAAACACCCTAGCAACTCAACCATTCAAGAAAAATACAAAGCAAGTTAAAACAACTTCTAAAGAGAATTTCTTACCTCCTAAAACCAAGAAACTAAAAGAAAAATCCCAAGATAAATCAAGTCCTTTTTGCCTCCCTTTCAAGGTTGGAACCCTTGGATTTCCTTCAAATTTTCTGATGGAAATTTCATCCTAACACCCTTGTATTTTCTAATCCAACTTTCTTTGGTGTTCTTAGTTGGGTTAAATTACATTGTAATTATTTTTTCCACCAGCTTCTCTTCTTTCTCCGTGGCCATTTGTTTAGTGATAGGTAATTAATCATTTCATCTAAGAATTTGAATTGAATTTTTAGATAAAAGTTTAGAATATAACTTATATTATTCTTTAATATATCATCAATTAAAATTTTTTTGGACTTGAAACTTCCATACTGGTCCACACTACCTAGTACTTAATTTTTATCAAATAGAATGAGGATGATGAAATTCGAATTTATGACTGATGAGTCAACAAGGTTCTGATGTCATATAAGAGCCATCACACCTAAAAATTTAAGTTACTAGATAATGCCATAAAAGATATGGTTTATATCATTATCAAATAACACTGGCTGGCTAGTAACGATGAATTAAAAAAGGGTTACATCACCATCGATCAAAACACATAATAAGCAACACAAAAAAGAAATACAAACAAACCAGTCAATTTCAGTAATGGAAGGAGCCTTATGGCTCTCATGGTGTCCACAGAAGCAATCAAACAAAGCACTCACAATTCCCTCAAGAGACACGGCTAATCACATACAAGAGTATAGATGGCTGTGGCCCTTGGGATTGGCTTTTGTTCAATATTTCTACAGACGCCATTGTCTTTCTGATTCAGATGGTGTTTATTTTAATGAGTGCGGGGACTCAAAATTATTACTTCAATCATTTTGGGTGGAAAATGGTGGTGATCAAGGAGATGATACACTTGTTATATAATAATATAAATTATATCCGGGTCTTAACTTACAAGCTTAAGTTTTTAGGTGAGATGGTTCTTTAACATGGTATCAGAGCCTTGTTGACCCAGCGGTCACAAGTTTGAATCTCACCATCCTCATTTTATTTGATAAAAAAAATCAAACACAAAGTAATGTGGGTCTGTGCAAGTTTTAAGTCAAAAGAGCTTTCACTTAAGGGAGTGTGTTATAGTATAATATAAATCATATTATAGAACCTCACTTACAAGTTTAAGTTTTTAGGTGAGATAGTTCCTACTGGTGCTCACCTTTTGTTTTCTTCATATTGTATTACTCACGCTTAAATCCTTATTTTATTCGATTCTTCTCTCCCAACTTCTTATCACCAGCCCACCCACTGTACCTCATCTTTTGACATTGCTTCCTTCACCATTTCATGACCCCCTTGAGGCTAGGGTTCTTCTCTATTTCCAACCATGGTCAATTTTGCTGCTATGAACTTTATAATCCATTTTATTGCTGTTTGTTTTTGTTTTTGTTTTTGTTTTTGTTGTATAATCAATCCCAGAAGTAAAGCAAACACACTCCTTTTCTGAGCTCAAAAAACTGTTCATACCTGGTTCATCAGGGTAAATAGGTACGCTCAAAACCTAAATAATGCTAGGGCAGAAAATTAACTGAATGATGGCTTGGAAGATATTCAGAAGAACTCCATTGCTTTGGCGTCGCATGTGACACATGATCGGAGAAATTATTCCTTTTATAGGCCAAACAGGTTTTTTGTAGCCAACTCAAAATAATTTAATTCAAGTAGGGACAGAATAAATTATCATGGAAAACGTTGTTCACTCCAACCATGGAAATCCACCGGCCGATTCTAGCTCTACCCCGAGAAATCTCCTATATATCATGACCTATACAATTTTAGCTGTGGCATGATAGGAAACTTTGGTCAAAGAACTTTGGAGTGGAAAGATATATTGTGATTTGATGGCAAAAGAGATCATAGATTATGAATGGGAGCAAAAGAAGAGGGAAAAAAGAAGAAGCACATAGGCCACTGAAACATGGACGATCAGCAAGTGGGAGAACAGCTGTGAATTCTGATTTCATATTGTGATTTATTGTGGGAAAGTTAATTAATTTCATCACATGAATCATATATAGATTCAGGAATATATATTTGATGATCGGGCTGCCATGCCTTGCCTAAATTGACCGAGAACTTTATGAAACCAGTTAATTACCTCGTCATGGTGATGA
Source organism: Salix exigua (assembly GCA_032356905.1). Lineage (NCBI taxonomy): Eukaryota > Viridiplantae > Streptophyta > Magnoliopsida > Malpighiales > Salicaceae > Salix > Salix exigua. The sequence continues at coordinate 6,592,506 of CM063591.1, forward strand.
AGTCTCATACTCTACAAATGATACACGTCCTCATTTAAAATCGAGACCTACCATGTTGATCATAAATCATTTATTATTACGCTGCGCCTCCTGGGACGAAATTTATAGTTTCTTCATGGATTTCTGTTATTCACTATCAAAGTTCACACTTCATGGATTCTCTTTCTTTGTTCTCCTCTCTCAAAATGTCAAATTCATATTTCGAGTAGATTTAGAAATAGGTTAACCGACCAACAAGATCTTGGCCTGGTGGTCGGTGAGGAGGCTTGTCTTCCTCCCACCCAGAGTTCAAACCTAGCCAGGCACGCCTGTCACCCCGCGGTGTCTTACCTGCTCATTGGACTTGTAGGATGTTCAGTGAAGCCGGGAATTAGTTGTGGTGCGCGTAAACTAGCTCGGACACCCTAATCATAAAAAAAAAAAAATAGGTTAACCGAACACAGTCACATCTCTATAAGAAAACAACAGCGACACTACTTGGGTCTGAGATCTTGAGATATAACGAGGGATCAACCACCTGTGGCTAGCAAGAAAGCAAATACATTGTTAATCATAATCATAAACTGATAAAACTTGCACGGAAGAAAAAGAAGAAAAATCGCTGTCAATCATAATCTATCAATGCCCATTTAGAAATTAATAAAATAACGAAACACCTTTATTATCCACACTTGTTAGTGGATGAAGACCTTAACTACAAGTGCGTAAGCAGCAATATAAAAGTAGTCTTAATATAAAAAAATAAAAAAAATAAAAAAATGCATTTAACTACACATCGCATCCAGGATGACTAACTATCTCATTCTTGTGTTAAACAATGACCTTGCAATTAAGAAATTACAAGTCAATACATCAAAGGGCATTCTTCTAATGCATAATTGGCACCCAAGGGAATAAATGAAGAAGAAATTAGGTTTCAGCTGATGATGAGCCTATCCTCTGGCGATCTCATCCATGACCTCATTCTTAAATAAAGTTATATTTTTTTATTTAATTTCTGGTGGAGAAGATGCATGGAATTTGTATGCTCTTGCTCCAAAATGTCACAGCCTCTCTTCTTCCCGTTTGCCTTGCGTGAAAAAAAGATTATAATAATGATTTATCAACAGATGAGTGATAATAAATAAATAAATAAATAATTTTTTTTGGACATTCAATCAAGGGTCACTATATAGTTGGGGGGGCTAGTCAGAAGTTTGCCCTGAAATAAAATCTTGATGGCCTGAATTTTCAAGGTATCACAATCCACAAAATTTGTCAGGGTTGCCTTAGTGGGGTGCACAAATGGCGCTAGTGACGCCACCCAAATTGCAATGCTTCTCTTAATGGAGGTTCTAGGGAACCTACAAGAAAAAAAGAGGTCCCTTTCGAAAAGAAGAAGGGAGAATAAAGAGGGTTTAAAAATATGTTTTTGAAAATAAAATAAATTTTTATTTTAAATAAATTTTTTAATATTTTTATATCATTTTCATATAATATTTTATATAGTAATATCAAAAATAATTTTAAAAAAATTTAAATATATTTATAAACGGATACAAACCAAAGTAAGTAAAAAAAAAAAGAAAAAGAAAAAGAAAAAGAAGCAAATAGCCCTACAGAAAGAAAGACCGGCTCTTTTTTGGCTGAATGGACAGGCTAAGCAATAGGGAGCTGGGGTGGTGCCCTAGGCAACCATGCGCGCTTGTTAGTAGGGCCCCACCTGTGACATCTATCGTGCGCCCCCGTTTTTCTCGTCTTCCTAGCCCATAAAGTAAAATAAATTACGGTGGACCTTTGCATGTACAATATATACTTAGATGATTTTATCCGATACATTATTAGTCCATGTATATTCTATTTGAATTCTATTTTTTTTCTCTTTTTAAATCATGAATTATGTGCTCATGAAAATAAGTTAAGAAAAAATAGATTCGATATGTAAGATATTATTTCTAAATAAACTTTATACTAAAAATAAACTTTATACTAAAAAAAGACTTTACACTTTCAATGGGTCACGATGGATGGTACTATAAAGGTTGAGGTGGGCAGTTAAATCAAGTACCCATCCGTGCATGACCAAAATCTTTATTCTAGGGAAGTGTTTTCTAAATGATATATTGACCAAACTACCCCTCCATGCTCTTGGATCCGAGTGATCTTGTGTCAAGTGTCAAGGGTACGGTTGGGAAAGGGAGCAAACATGGGAAGTGATATAAAGAGCACGAATAAGATATGCAAATATGACGGTGGGAATCATCATTCCTTTCACCAGACAAAGAGGACGGCCTCTTTTTTTTTCTTTCTTTCTTAAATAACAGAAAATTGGAAATACGTCTGGTTAATTTTTCTTTTAATAAAAAACTTTTACAAAATCTTAATTTAATTACAGGTTAAACTGTTTAACTTATGAATTATAATTTATACTGTATTCTTTCTTATAAATGTTTTTTTATCAAACGTACTTCCAACTTAATTATTATGATTTTTTTGTAGAGGTTATTGTAAATAAAACTAATTTACAAATTATAAATTAAATTTAAAAATTATAATTAGTTAAACATCAAGTAGTTGAGAAAAAAAATACCAAGAAATTTTGATTATCGACTATTTTTTTATTAACGTGGGTATTTCTGTCAGTTTAATAACCATCAAATTTGCAATTAAATATCTCAAACCTGAGATTAAAGGAAGAACAAACCCCTTAATTTTCAAGTTCTTATCACTACACCATTTATAGATGGTTTGATCGATTGCTTTTATATTGTGTAGTCAAAGAGTCTGTTTGAGAATTTAATTTAAGTTATTTTTCAACGTGGTTTGTTTGGAAATATATAAAATACTATCTTTTTTAAATTTTTTTTTTGAAAATCTGATAAAAAAATATAGAAAGAATATTTGAAATATTCTTTTTTGAAAGTATATTCTTACAGTCCCAACGGCTACCAATTCTCCAATGATTTGTGGTCCAGTGAGATTTTACCACATCATTAAAAAGAATCAGGAAATTATATCTGCAATAATTTCATCTAAGAGTCTAGGAAAATGAAAGCTCTGTACGATGAATAAGACTAATAAACACGTCGAGCGGGGGTGGATAGGGCCAGACACAGCCTGATAAAAACAATTCATGATTTGTGCTCTATCAAAAAGCTTAGAAAACAACAGCATGCAGTGATTGGTAAGAGATGCCTAGGAGGTGTTTGTATTTGTACATGTAAACGTAAGACTCTCTCAACCTGGATAATAGTGTGGGGCTGTAAAGTACTCGGCAATTAATTATACTCTCAGGAGAAGCTAGAAATATCAAGAACTTGGAATCCATAAAAGGATCTACGTACATTCGTGTTACCTTGCCTCACTCCATGTTGGGAGAATCTGCACTTCAAATGAGATACAGTATCGATGAGTTCACTGTAAAAGCTGAAAATAAATGAAGTACATGAACTGATGGGTGGCTCAGTAACAAGTACGGAGAGACAGCAAACAGGTTGAAAGCATAGGTTTCCCAAGCAATGATTCTTAAGAAATCAGAAGTGTTACTGTTCTTGGCAAGTTTTGATGGACGCTCCAAACCTGCAAGGAATTAATCACTCGTCCGCACTGATCAGGAAGTGAAATAGGGTTTATCCACACATGGATGTTGTTAAAAGTAAATCTCATATCAAAATGGGGCACCACTGACCAATATTCTTTCAGCTTTACTGTGTGTACAATACAAGTACAATGGAGAAAATGTATACCAATATCAAAACCCTAAACAAATCATCCACCCTACACTCTAGAAATCCACAAGATGAATGCAGATCTTCAGAAGAAAAAGAAAAAGAATCATGCAGGGCACTTGCAACAAGGACAACCACAAGACAAGAAAAGAAAGAGAAGTCTACATCTGTCTAATGATATTGTTGACCATTTGATCCACTCAACCTGAGGCAGCCTCAAGTGCGGGTGAGAGAGCATTTTCCTTTACTAAAACTTTTGGTTCTGGATGTTTTAGAGAGCCTTTTTTTTGCGTTTAGTGGGGGACTTGCCTGTCAAAGTACATCTATATCACCCCTTCTCCATCCCCACCATCACCATATACTGAGATCATTCCTTTCCACTTGGTGAGACTAGCTGAGTAGAGTGGCCTAAGATCAAAAGCCAATCTTCTCCAAGTTTCTTAATTGAGCCTACAAATTTTGACCTGGGTGCCCTGGAATGCTTCAAATGTGACACTGGTTGTGATAATACTCCCAAACTTAAAGTGGTCTTGGGTGGAAATTACTGTTCGCAGAGCGAAAGAACACAACCCCCCACGGATTTGAGCAAACAAACAGCCTTGTGAGTTGTTTTCTGAAAACTTCACATTCCAAACGCGAGAGATTTGGCTGGCAAGGTGTGTTTCTCTGATGATTCATAGCAGGTGTACTATTAATCGGATTTTGGCAAGGGGGTTAGCAGCAAATTATGCAGTTCATTATCATCTGATGAAGAACTCTATTCCCCCCTGTGATTCTATAAAAGTAGCCGTCACCTTGTCCCACCACTGAAGATCTGAATTCTCATTCAAATCTCCCTGCCAGGGGTCAGCATTTTTTGTAGTATATAAGCATAATAATATAGTCGATGGATATGTGGCAATCGAAGACTATTGGCCTCTTCCAACTCGTAAGAGGAACATCTTGGACCACACGTAACTACCACTTAAAAGTTGCCAGCCCTGTTTTCCTAGTGTTCTGATATCTGATCAAGCTGATCAATTGTCGATCATGGCTATTTATATATCATCATGTCACATGAAAGGTAGTTTGAATCCATGTTTACATGTACATAAACAGCAAATTCAGGATTTTAAAACAGGCTCTGGCCACCATCCAAGAACCAAACGAAAAAAAGAAAGATTGCAGGGTTTGCAGGCTCACTCGTACAGAAGGTACCTTAAATCTGCACTCGTTGAATAAATCCCCAAGTATTCCACATGAGAGAATGTGCTCACAGAAAAAATCAATTTAAACGCGCAAACTTTTAATCCATTATTTTATTTCTGTGAAGTGGGTGTCGAGTCATTCGCTCTGTTATATAGTAATCTTTTCAAAATATGGTTAGAAAAAGTTTGGGCATCCCTCTCCTCCAGTTCCATACGTCACAGAGTCTTATTGGCCTAAGATCTTTAAGTAAACTACTTCAATAAACCTGGGTTGTAATAAATACACCTCCACTTTGAAGATTGACTTCTGGCACCCTATTTTCTGACCCGCTCTCTGTTGCTCAAACATTTCCGCACTGATATAATTGTACTCCCCACAATCTGAACTCCCTTCTGATGTAAGCATCATTGGATCTCAGATGATTATCCACAGCACAAAACGCAGGACCTGATCATCAGTGCACGTCGTTTTCGTCACCCAGACAGCCATAGCATGGCCATACAAGGCAAACAAGCAGCACACAAACTATTAGTGGTATAATTATGTGCTCATGTGCATACATGCTTTACTTCTGTTTCTGCACATTGCCAGCAGTGGGGTCATCGCAAACTTTCCCCACACTATAAAAGGCGACTGAGCCATGGACTTTTAACCTCGTTCAACATAATTCCAAACCAGAAGGCTTAGATCCTGCAATTTTTAACCAGATTTTTAGCCATGCAGCCAAATGAGATTGCAAGACTCCACTATCCAGTTCCTCCCAACTCATCCCCATATTCAGCGCATTTCAGCATGACTCAGAATAACTGGCAGATGTTTGAGTTTAACCACTTCACTAATCAATCCTATAATTTCCAGTTCCCTCCTCAAGTTCAAGAGTTCAGTCTACAAGCATCATCTATGAGCAGCCACTCGACTTCTGACGAGGCAGACGAGCAACAACTCTCTCTTATCAATGAGCGAAAGCAGAGGAGGATGATATCTAATAGAGAGTCTGCACGCAGGTCGCGCATGCGGAAGCAGAAACACCTGGATGAGCTCTGGTCACAAGTGGTTTGGCTCCGGAATGAAAACCACCAGCTCGTAGAGAAGGTGAACCATGTAGCAGAGTGCCATGATCAGGTAGCTCAAGAAAATAATCAGCTCAAAGAGGAGATTTCTGGTCTACGTCAAATGCTCACCGACATGCAACTCAATAGCCCTTACCCTTCATTGAAAGACCTGGAAAACATCACCTGTGATACAGCTTATTTTAGAGCCGAGTCCTCAAACCAATCTATCACAAGCTCTTCAGATTTGCTAGGTTAAGATGGATTCAACATATTTATTTTACCCTTCTCCCCCCCCCCCCCCCCTAATTTTTGGCTCTTCTGTTTGTGAAAGTCAGCCAGTCCCAGCCCCAGTTTTAGCTGTAAGGGTTTGAGCAATATTGGAATAACATGATTGGATCGTATCTTTAGACTACTGAGCAATTCGATGCTGCATGTTCGTGCTTGGATATTCTTAAGTTGTCACCAAATCACATGATAGAACACTAGACCACAGAAATCTCATTAATACTCACACTACTGGCAACACAACAGGCAACCTGAAACAAATAAAATTAAAAGATATTGCGAGCAGTGCCTGTTAAAGACCGGTAAAAATAAAAATAAAAATAAAAATAAAAATCCATAAGATCCATTCTCAGAAATCATCTGTGAGAGCCTTGACTACGGATTAATTGCCTAAACTCTAGCCTGAAAGAAGAAGATACAATGAACTTTATAAAATCATCTCATTGGAACAAATATGCCATCGTCAATGAAAGGAAGCACTTCCATCAGGCGCAACAAAATAGAGGAAGAAATAAGTGCGTTGGGGCGGGCAAGTGCTGGATGTAACACACAGAACAAAAGGATGGTGGCTCCCGTCGTTTCATGATGCAACTTACTAAAACAAGAAAAAAAATATGATAACGTTAGAAAAACTTATCGTAAGGCTATCCACTAAATCCCATTTACTGCTCCATGCTTTTTCAAAGTGGATTGTCTGATTTTAGCTGGTAATTTTCACATCTCTCTTCTTTCTGGAAAGCAATATGTTCCAGAACAGGAGTTTAGAAAGCTTTTCCTAACAATGGATCCCCTAAAGCTCTGATATAGATGCGAAATGCTAGCTCACTCAGGATTCAGATTATAGAATCCTCCACAGAGCGCTGATTGTATTTCTTGCTTTCAAACTCGTACCATGCAGCCAAAAACTGGGTTCAGATCCTTTTTTTTTCAATCCGAATTCCCCATATTTCCATATAACCTGTATTGGCATGCATGATCAAAGACACAAGAAGAAGAAAAATAAAATACAAAAGCCAAGGCAAATTTCCACCCAGATTTAAATATCGTTACTAATGGATCTCTCCCATGTACACACTGAAATCAGGGGATGGCATCCTGACAAAGTTGTCAATACCGTTCCAGTTTTCGATTGGAACAGAACGTTCGGTTTCGGAGTGTTCGGCGTTCCGTTCCGTTGTCGTACTATTCATATAAATTAATTATATATATATATATATGAAAAATAAAATATTAATTTAACAAATATAATTAAAATTCAAGATAAATTAACTTTAAATTATACAATACAAACACAAAGTCAAATAAATATAATCTCAAAATTAGAAACATCTCTAAAATTCCAACAATAAAATTATTATTTTTAAATAAAACATAAAGAATGAATTTAATTATAATTAAAAGATCCAAAATATTTGAAATTTGAAATTTAAGCTACTTATTGTATGTTTTTCAAGTAATTCTATGTTTTTTTTATGGTTGTTGTATTTGAAATTAATTAATGTTACTTATTGTTTTTTAATGTTAGAAAAACTTAAAAAAACAAAATGAACACATTAAGAAATAATCAATAAGTTCATACATAATTAATTAAAATACATTCCATTACAAATAATTCAATCAAATTAATTACAAATTAATACCCCTATTTTTATGTTAACTATTATTATAGTAATTAATAATTAATTAATTAATATATTAATTAATTATTATTATATAATAATTGGTATAAAAACCAATAATTACTATAAAAACTACCCACCCGTTTGTCCCCTTCATTTGAATAAACAAAACTCTACCCATCTCTTCTTCTTACATTGGCAGCCCTCAAGTGGAGCAGGCCGTTTCGACTGAGCGGAGCAGGATTCACAAGTATGCTTCAGGATGCTCGTGAATAAGAGAAAGGAGATGGATCCATTTTCCCAAGTGGCTTGATGTTGAAAAATATTTCTAGTTAAGAAACCATCTCACCTAAAAGTTTAAACTTATAAATGAGGTCTTAGATAATAATATATATTATTCTCTAATACCCCTCAAGTGAAAGCCTTTTAGACTTGAAACTTGCACAAAACGCACTCTACCTTGTGCTTGATTTTTTAATCAAACCGAATGAGAATGGTGAGATTTGAACTCGTGACCGTTGAGTCAATAAGGCTCTGATATCGTGTTATGGAACCATCTTATCTAAAAATTTAAATTGTTAGATTAAATCCCAGAATATAATTTATATTATTCTCTAACAATATCAATATGGAGATTAAGATTTTCTATGGTGGATTAAACTCTAACCGCAATATCAGCGTTGTGAACTGTTATTTTGCTAAAAATGAAAGCTTTTATGTTGCTGCTCGAATAAAACAAAGATAGAAATAAAATATTTTATATTGTTATTAATTTTAATGAATCAACTTAGAAATTCTTTAATTCAAATTTTATTTAATTTGGGTTTAAACTCAAATAATGTAACAAAGTTATCCAGATAACTCGTTTGATTTTATAATTTCAAAAACAACTTAAATTATGATTAAAAACATTAATTTTTTTTTAATTTTAAGATAACAATAAACTACAATGACTCGGGTTTCACAGTTTAACCCTCAAATCTATCATTCAAGAGATGAAATCTACTAAATTTAAAACTTTTTTTATAATAATTATATAATATTTAATTTTTTTGGGAGGGGTAATAAGTTTCCGTTTGGTCCGCTATAAAATTCGAGGAGAATTTTTACTCCTGTGATTTGAATTTATATTTTATAGTATAGAAATGACAGGCGAGGAATTTGTTTAACTACCGTTGAGTTTCTACGTTTCCATAATTAAAAATTTATATCTTTTCATGTAAGATATTTTTATTATTCAAATAATGTAAGATAAATAACTTATAAATATGTGTTTAAACTAAGGTTGTCGATGCTTTGTTTCAGTTGGTTCTTTATTTTTCAATTGGAACATAATATTTTAGTTTCAAACGCTTTAGCGCTTCATATCGAGGTTGTACGGTTTTATGTGTATATATACATATATAATAAAATATATTAATTCAAAAAAAATTAGTTTAAATCTAAAAATAAAATTATTTAGAATTGTGCAATTTAATCTAAAAAACAATAAATTAATTTTTTGAACAAAATTATGAATAAGTATAATATTATTAGAATGCCATAATCGATCTCGTAAGGTCATTATATTTCCTGATTGCTCTAAAATTTTAACATAATATATATAAATATGTCAAAAGACTCCTCGTAAATTTCATCTCAATCTAGCGGTCATATTAACAAATACGATTGATATTGTAAAATTACTTATTATTAAAAAATATTATTTGGCCGAAACGAAACAAACTAAACAAAACCGAATGTTCCGCCGAAATTTGGGTGAAATTTCAGAACAGGCCAAAATTATAATCGAGGTAAAAATTATATTGATTTATCTTGTTTCTTAACTAGTATGAAATATTTTGTCCATTTTGAAAGAAAAATGACCGAAATGAAATGAGATCAACAACACTAGATTAACCATGTTTGTATTTATAAATAATATAAAATTAATTCATATTTATTTATGATGAAGAATATATTATCTCAAACATCCTCGGCATAAAGTGAAATATTGAATATTGTATAGGACTGAAATACAAAATCATTCAAATTTATTTACGACTAAAAATCCAAAATCTTACACAAACGTCATGCACAAGACACACATATATGTATGTATGTATGTATGTATGTATACTAGACATGGCACCGCGCCTACGTCGCGATCAAGACCATACTTTTTTAAAGTAAAGAACTATTAATTATGTATGATTTTTTTATTATAATATAAATTTGAATAAAATAATAAATTTGTGCATAAATCTTGTGAGGTGCAGATTTTTTATAAAATATATAAATTTTAAATTGATATAAATTTATCTGTTTAGTAGGTTTCAATGAAATAATCAGTATAAAATTATCATTATAATTAAAAAAGTAAGAAAAATTGGATATCTTAATTATGAAATACATTGTATAAAGATTAATTTATTGTATAATTTAATTTAAATTAAACACAACAAATAAAATATAAATTGTGAAAGAACCTGCATTAATCAAAAAATAAAAAAAATAGTTAATTTTCTATCGCTAAAAAGAAGAAAATATAAATTGAAAATCCATCTCCATGTTATTGTCATTATCATCACTATAACAGTTAAAATTATTATCAATATTACTGCCCAAATATCATTAAATTGACCCGAATAATTAAAAAGAAAAGTAGAATGTTTTGTCAAAATAACAATAAAAGAAATAATCACTAAGATTATTATTTTTATTATGCAAACAATAAAATCATAAAATCATCTGATCCAAAAATCAGATAAAAATAGAAAACCAAAAACAAAAACAAAGAGAAAAATAGAGCAATATTAATTTTAAAATGATCACCAATATAAATTAAATTTTCAAAATTGAACTGAATAAAAATAAAATACCAATAAAAAATAAAATGACAAAAATTCAAAAGAAAAATCAAAAGTTTAAATGAATGCAAAAGGAAAAAAATAAACACTCTTCAAGAAAGATAGAAAAAAAAAGAAATCAATACTAAATAATAAAAAAAAAGAATAAGTGCAAAAATGAATATATATATATATATATATATATATATATATATATATATATATATATATATATATATATATATATATATAATTCTAATTAAATGACAAAACTGTAACAAATCAAAACTTTGGGACCAAAAAATTAAAAAATAAAAAATAAAACATAATGTAACCGATATAAATTAAAATTTAAGAACGATAAGTACAAAAATAAAATGATAAAAATAAAAACAAAATCTAAAAGCACAAATATTGTAGATTGGGACAATGTTTTATGGGACCGGAAAATAATAATAATAAATTTAAAAATAAAATACAATTTAACCGACGTAAATTAAAATACAATATTAATTTTAAAATGATCACCAATATAAATTAAAATTTGAGAATTGAACTGAATAAAAATAAAACGCCAATAAAAACTAAATGACAAAAATTCAAAAGAAAAATCAAAAGTTTAAATGAATGCAAAAGGAAAAAAATAAACACTCTTCAAGAAAGATAGAAAAAAAAAGAAATCAATACTAAATAATAAAAAAAAAAAGAATAAGTGCAAAAATGAATATATATATATATATATATATATATATATATAATTAATTCCAATTAAATGACAAAATTGTAACAAATCAAAACTTGGGGACTAGAAAATAATAATAAAAATTTAAAACTAAAATACAATGTAACCGATAGAAATTAAAATTTTAGAATGATAAGTACAAAAATAAAAATAAAATCTAAAAGCATAAATACAAAAATATGGATCATTTTTGTCCAAAAGAACAAAAACACCAAAAGACTATATATATTTATATATATTACCTAACAACTAAAAGGTGTGGCCATTTCACTCGTTGAATTCACTCGTGGATTGTGTCTAAAATCATCGTGGATTGCGGCGAGTGTGCGTTCCATTCCGCCCTTTGTTTTCGCCTCTTTGTCCGAGTGGATGGGGGCGTTTTGTTTTTCTCTTCCGGCTTTTTTCCTCGTCATGAATAGTGTATTGTCGATTTTAACCCAATAATATGACAAAAATATTATGCACTCGGGGTTAAGAGTGTAATTGCACGCGTACAAACCGATCTAGTTCGCCTGGTCTGCCAGTAACTCTTTTTTAAACGACTAAATACGAATATAGCCTCCAATAAGACAAAATCGGTGACTTAGACACAAGCGTGAGGTTCACGCGACCGACAAGATTCCGCCTCATACCCCTATTAAAGCGGCGCATGTAGGTCGCTAGCGTCACCCGAAATGGGCTACCGACGTCTCTGTAATTAAAGGATTAAGGCAACTATGCACCTAAAGGGGGGAATTAGATGTAAATACAATAAATAATGCAATTTTAAAATTAATTACTTCAAAGTAAAGAGAAAAGAGAGAGAGATTGTTAACTTGGTTTTTAACGTGGTTCGGCAAGCCTACATCCACGACTCAAGCACCAACCCGTACTTGAGTATTGTATTCTCTTACTAGTCCAAGTAACAAGATTATAAACCTCGCTTGATAAATCCACACCAAGACTTTTACACCACTTGAAGATATGCCCTCTTCAAGATTTTCCTTCTTCCCACTTGAAGATGTACCCTCTTCAAGATTTTTCCTTGGTGATGTTCCCTCACCAATATCAAGAGTTTTATACTCAACTCTCAAGAGTTTTACAAGGATTGTATTTGAAATACAACAATACACTCTCAATAGTGTGGATATTACAAATCAAGATCTATGATCTCTTTATCTCACTTAATAACACTTAGAATATTTGAAGGTGTTTAAGTGTAGTGAGAATGAGATTTAATACTCTTTGTGTTAGGATATGAAGATTTAAACACAAATATGAGTATTAATGAGGATTGATGATATGAAGGTGTTTATGCACTACTAATTGCCTCACTATCAGATATAGAAGTTGTGTCTTCTTAATTTTGCAATTAAGAGGCCTATTTATAAGTTTCAAAAAGAAACCAGCCGTTTCTAGCCATTTTGCTTACTTTTTATTAATATTTTTAGGGTTTTCCTCTCGAACAATTTGATAATTTTTATTGTGTTGACGATGATAACAATGATAATTTTTAGGTTTTTATTGTATTTTTTAATCTTTTTTGTAGTTTTTACAATTTTTAATCTTTCATTTATTTATTTATTTTTCATGATAATAATGATAATGATAATAATAACAATGATGATGATAATAATAATAATAATAATAATAATAATAATTATCAAATTAAACTAAGAAAAATAAAAGCAAGAACAAAATAGCAGCGAAATATTATTATTATTATTATTATTATTATTATTATTATTATTATCATCATCATTATTATTATTATCATTATCATTATTATCATGAAAAAATAATAATAATAATAATAATAATAATAATAATAATAATAATAATATTTCGCTTGCGATTTTGTTCATGCTTTTTATTTTTTTTCTCTGTATAATTTGATAATATTTATTGTTTTGATAGTAATAGCAATAATAATTTTAGATGTTAAGACTCCGATGTTACTATTGTTATAATATTTTAAATTAATATTTATTCCTTTTCCCCTTTATTTTTTTATTTGCTCTTTGTATTAAATGATTTTTATAATTTTACTATCTACACAATAATGATTTTAGTGATTATTTTTTTTCTTAGAAAAATATTTTGCTCTGTTTTTTCTAATGTTAGTTTGGCTCTTTTGTGATCTTTTATGATGCAATACCTACATTCTAAAATATGTCATATATGCTTGCGCAACAAAATGTACTAAAAATTTATACATTTTATCTCTTAATCTATAATTTTTGTTTAGTTATATTATATAAATTTAATTATATTAAATTATATACATAAAAATATTTATATATACAAGAATACCCGCAGCAACACGCGGGTAGTTATATAAACAGCGTAACTAAACACTAGCATACAATAGATGATAGATCCGTTCGGTTTTAGACTTGCAATAAAAAGTCAAAACAACTGACCTTTCCCCTATTACCACCTTCAGCTTCCTAAGTGCCAGCTTCTTCAAGCTAAAAAATAAAAATAATCAGATCCTGATTAAAAATCCAACAATTGCTATGGCGGTCCGAGGAACCCGAGGGGAGGCAGCGGCGGAATCAACGGTGGACTCCGCACGTTTTTCTCATACCGGATCTTCATCTCTGCCATTTTCACTCTTCTCTTCCTCGCTACTTTCTCCATTATCTTCTACTCTCATCCTCACCACCACCACGACGGCGTAAGTATCAAAATCTCGCTAAAATTACATGTTGTTTGCTTGTAATAATTCAATTCAATTCTTTGACTTCATTTATTTGTTTTGCGTTTCTGAATGCTGGATTTGCTGAACAGTCGCTGCCTAGTAGCGGAAATGCTTATGTACAACGCACCTTTTGGCGGTTAAATCAGATCCGTTAAAAACACGATTAGATTTGATATATAAACAAGCGAATGATCACATGACTTTAGTTAATGCATACGCCTCGTATGCGAGAAAGCTCAAGCTTGATATCTCTAAACAGTTAAGAATGTTTGATGAATTAGCCAACAATTTAACGGATTTACCTTTGAAACCGAGTTATAAATCCTCGCTCGAGCCGGGTAGTCCGGTGGATGAGGATGTTTTAAGGCAATTTGAGAAGGAAGTGAAGGATATAGTGAAAGTTACGAGGTTAATGATAGTTGAATCGAAGGAGAGTTATGATAATCAGATAAAAATTCAGAAGTTGAAAGATACGATTTTTGCGGTTAACGAGTTGTTAATTAAGGCGAAGAAGAATGGAGCATTTGCAAGCTTGATTTCTGCCAAGTCTGTACCGAAGAGTTTGCATTGTTTGGCGATGAGGCTTGTGGAGGAGAGGGTTGCGATCCGGAGAAGTATAAGGAGGAAGGGCACAAGGAGGAGTTTGACGATCCGAGTTTGTATCATTATGCGATTTTTCAGATAATGTGATTGCGGTTTCAGTTGTGATAAGGTCTGTGGTGAAGAACGCGGAGGAACCGTGGAAACATGTTTTCCATGTGGTTACGGATAGGATGAATGTTGCAGCTATGAAGGTTTGGTTTAGGATGCGGCCTGTGGAAGGTGGCACTTATGTAGAGATTAAGGCAGTGGAGGAGTACAGATTTTTGAATTCATCATATGTGCCAGTTTTGAAGCAGCTTGAGAATGCTAATATGCAGAAGTTTTATTTCGAGAATCAGGCAGAGAAAGCTACCAAAGATGCAAATAATATGAAGTTTCGAACCCCAAGTATTTGTCTATGTTGAATCATCTTAGGTTTTATTTGCCAGAGATGTATCCTAAGTTGCATAAAATTTTGTTTCTGGATGATGATGTTGTAGTTCAGAAGGATTTGACTGGGCTGTGGAAGGTTGATCTGGATGGCAAGGTGAATGGAGCTGTAGAGACTTGCTTTGGATCATTTCACCGCTATGCACAGTATTTGAACTTTTCGCATCCTTTGATTAAGGAGAGGTTTAATCCCAAGGCTTGTGCCTGGGCTTTTGGGATGAATATATTTGATCTTGATGCTTGGAGGCGGGAGAAATGCACAGAGCAGTATCATTATTGGCAGAACCTGGTAAGGGCGTCCTTCCTTCCTTTCCAACTTATTTCTTGCAGGGTTTCTTCTTTTAATTGCCCACAAAAGTAACATTGTAAATTCTGATCACAGAATGAGGAACGTACTCTGTGGAAACTGGGTTCTCTTCCACCTGGCTTGATCACCTTTTACTCGACGACGAAGTCCCTGGACAAATCCTGGCATGTGCTTGGCCTTGGATACAATCCAAGTATTAGTATGGATGAGATCAACAATGCTGCTGTCATTCATTATAATGGAAACATGAAACCTTGGCTTGACATTGCAATGAACCAATACAAGAATCTCTGGACTAAATATGTAGACAATGATATGGAATTTGTTCAGACGTGCAATTTTGGCCTATAGACGAATACCGGTCCTGTTCCATCATAGGTAGACAGCAATGAGCTGTAAGTGTTCATACTGGATTACTTCTATATACCAGAATTTTGGATTTGATCATTGTCACTTTCAAACTGCTTATACAACCAAAGTGGTTTAGTACATGCAGAAATGATTCTTTTGAATGAAATGTTTTTGATGAATTCCAGCCAATCACATATTGTGCTGTGAGATGGAGTATTTTGACATGTTACACAACTTCTATATTAACTGTAATTCCTTTTATCTTAGTTCGTTGTCTAAAAACATCTGTGTTTACGTCCAAACCTACTGAAATGGGTAGCAGTAATTAATCATGCCACATTGACATTTGAAACGATGGATGCGGCTTGATTTTATAATAAGCTTTGTTGAAGTTTTCTAGAGTAATACCCCAACTTAGTTGCCTTTGTAGACAAAGATTTAATTCATATGCTGCTTATATACTTGGGAACAGATCTAGGATAAAGTTCTAGTCTGAATATGAAGAAGCAAAATCCGTTGGGGTGCATGGAAGTGAAAATCTCATCTTTTCTTGGACTGAGCTAAAATTCATTTATGCTCTCCCAAGCTTGTTATGTTTTTGACTAAACTTCATGAGTCACTAACTACATGAACCTTTTTAACTATAGTTTGGAGTTTGCAGTGTATTTAAATGGGTTAGAAATATTTTGACAGATTTCAAATTTATTGTAATTTATCTAGTTTAATTTAGCACAGGCTTACAACTTGAACAACACTACTTAGAAATGTGGAGTTTACTTTATGACATTGGTAGTTTGAACACACTGTTTTTGTATCAGTGAGGACTTTGAACTTCAAGATTGAGTTACTATTTCACTCACTCGCTGATTAATAGAATACTAAACTTTGTTTGAAGATGAATAACTAAACTCTGTTTGAAATTAGCGACTTGTACAGTCTCTAAAACTTTGACGTGTTTCCATTAACTCTCACCATACAAATATTAATCAATGCTATCAAATCAATAAAATGTTTTGAACTGTTTTCTTACCTATAAATTGGACTTAATTCAAGTAGAAGAATATATTGTGGTAAAAACATGGGAAGTTTTGACAAAACATACACTTAAAACTATGTGTTTTTATCGGTACACTTATCATTACATTAGGGTTTGCAATTTGTACTTTAGAAGAAGAAAACACTAAGCTTTCTCATCATTTGGAAGAATGTCACACAAAGGGGACAAAACATTGTGCAATAGAAATCTCAAATAGTGCATACAACAACAAAACTCTATTGGAATATTGTTGCTAAAAACATATAGCTACTGGGAAAGCTTGCCATGATGATTTCATAAAACTATTCATTTCAAAAGTTCCAAAGGATAAATTATTTTTGTTGTAGCTAATGGTGATCAAATTTGGAACCACTGTTCTGCTGTTATAGCTTCGGCACATGTTGCTTCAACCTTTTGTTTTTACCTTGAATTGTACTAGTATAAACTGTATGAAAGAATAAACATCTTTATGATGCATGGTAATATTTAAGTCTTTTGATACCCATTTTATTACTTTTTTTAATATATTTCATTTTCTTATAAGACAATCTGCAACTGAAAATTCTAAAATATAAAATAAATATTTATGTATACAAATTTGAACTAATGAGCAAAAAATAATCATAACCATCTTAAGAAAACCATTTGATCCCTGAAATTTAACTAATAAGCATACCTATGCTCGTATAACGAAGAAAACTAGAAAGCAATTGAGCGGATAAAAGAAATATTAAAAGAATCTTATAAATTTTGAGCTTTCACTATAGCTAAAGGCACAATAATGTTTTAGATTGTAATAATGCTTTATTTATTTTTTCTCAAGTTTTATTTTCAATTTAATTCTTTTAGATTGTGTTTTTGGATTTAACTTGATGACTTGCTTTAGCTAGGTGCATGTAGGGTTCATGTTCTGTTAAAATAAACAATCTAACACTGTTGATTCTTGACTTGGAAAAATATATTTAAATTTTATTAATCTAATAATTGAAGCTTTTAGGATCAAAATTGAAATGGAATAAATGTTCATATTTGTTTTTAGAAATCATGGACTAAATTGAATAGAAATCATGGACTAAATTGAATGAAATGGGTGGTGGGGACAATAGATCTAAAACACATGCAATTATCGTCAATGATGGATGATAGCTCAACCATTATGTTTACCAACAAACCAACCACAACTTCTAAGACAACCGCATCACCACTGATCAAAGCACAAACTCACTCATATCATTTTTCACAAGACCATGTATTACTTAAAATTCTAAAATTCTAAAATAAATATTTAAATTATTGAATAAAGAGTGATAGAAGGTTGAAAAATATTTTTTAAATTATTTAAAATATAATATTTATTTTTAAATTTATAATTTTTAGTAGTATGTGAGAAAACGATTTGCATGAGTTTGTGATTTGATCAGTGGTGGTGTGGTTGTCTTCGGAGTTGTGGTTGATTTGTTGGTAAAGATTATGGTTGAGCTATCCTTCATCATTGAAAATCACTATGATGTGTTTTAGATCCATTGTCCCCACCACCCATTTCATTCAATTTAGTCCATGATTTCTAAAACAAATATGAACATCTATTCCATTTCAATTTTGATCCCAAAAGATTCAGTTATTAGATTAGTAATATATATATATATATATATATATATATATATATAAACTCTAAAGTGTTAGATTGTTTTCTTAACACTACATGAACCCTAGAAGCACCTGACTAAAGCATGCCATCAAGTTAAATCCAAAAGGACACAATCTAAGAGAATTAATTTGAAAATAAAACTTGAGAAAAAATAAATAAAGCATTTAGCTATAGTGAAAGTTAAACACTTATAAGATTCTTTTAAACATTTCTTTTATCCACTGAATAACTTTCTAGTTTTATTCATTATACGAGTATATGTATGATTATTATTGAATTTCAGGGATCAAATGGTTTTTAAGTTGGTTCTGATTTGTTTTTGGTTCACTACTTTAGATTTGTTTACATAAATGTTTATTATAAAATTTTAGAATTTTCAATCCTCGGTTGTCTTGTGAGAAAATGAAATATAGTAAAAAGAAGAAGTAACATAATGGCTACAAAAGACTTAAATATCATCATGCATCATAAAGATGCTTATTATTTCATACATATATACTAGTATAATTTAAGGTAAAATAGAAAAGGTTGAAGAAGAAGGTGCCAAAGCTACAATAGCGTAACATTGATTCCAAATTTTGTCACTATTAGAGCATCTCCAACGGGAGTGCTATGTGAGAGCCAAAACAAATAACTCTTTAGTATGTGTAATTAAATTTTTGCACTCCAAGGGAGTGACATCTACTGAGCTAAAAATAGCTCTCTTTGCATGAGTTGCTATTTGTAGCAGCTCATATTGAGAGCCATTTCTACGTGTGAGTATGTGTACACACACGCAGGAAGAAGAAAATAATATATATAATATATATTCTTGCGTGTACTATATATATATTAAAAATAATGTAATTATATCAAAAATATTTATTTTTATTTTCATTCAAAAATACCTCAACAAGAGAGTAAACAATTATATAAAAATCAATAATTTTATTGTTGGAGGGTTTTTCAAAAGCAATTATTTAATTATATAACTTATTCTTATTAATTGTATAATTGAACTACATACAAAATAATTGCATTATATTTAAAATAATATAAAAAATAACTCTTTAAAATGACTTTTACTATT
This sequence comes from Salix exigua, assembly GCA_032356905.1. NCBI lineage: Eukaryota > Viridiplantae > Streptophyta > Magnoliopsida > Malpighiales > Salicaceae > Salix > Salix exigua. The sequence goes on from CM063591.1 coordinate 6,612,053, forward strand.
AGAGCACACATCAACAAAAAAAAACCATATATACAATATTTAAAGAGCCATTTTAAAGATTTGGCTCTCAAAAATGGCTCTTGCCATTGGAGTCGCTCTTAGCTCTTACGAAAGCTAATTTATCCTTTGCAATTATTGAAATGAATAGTTTTATAAAATCATCATGGCAAGTTTTCTGGTTGCTATATGCTTTTGGCAACAATATTCGATGGAGTTTTGTTGTTGTATACACTCTATGAGATTTCTATTGCACAACAATTTGTCACATTTGTGTGACATTCTTCCAAATGTTGAGGATTTTCTTCTTCATAGGTATGAATTGCAAACCCTTGTGTAATGATAAGTGCACCGATAAAAAACACATGTAGTTTTAAGCATATGTCTTTGTCAAAACATCCCATGTTTTATACTACAATATGCTCTTCTCCTTGAATAAAGAAAACTTGTTGGATGCTAATAAAATAAAATCATGAAAGTCCAATTTATAAGTAAGAAAACCTTTCAAATTTACTTTTTGTTATTGTAGACTAGTTTTCCGATCACATTTTTATTCCACTATATTATATTTTAGTTTTTAAGAGTATCTAAGGAGTTTTTGGAGTTATTAATTAAAAATTATAAATTTGAAAGTTTATAAAATTAAGATGTTTCATTTCCAGGCACATTTGATTACACATGAAGTATGATGACTAGGATTATATTAGTTTGTTTGGTTTTATTAAGTGTATAAAATAAATTAAGGGATCAAATGGATCCTTAAGTTGGTTATGATTTCTCATTAGCTCATTAATTCAAATGATTTCTTAAGTTGAGTATGATTTCCTTTTGGTTCATTACTTTAGAATTGGAATCATAAATATTTATTTTAAAATTTTAGAACTTTCTCTCTTAGGTCATGTTATGAGAAAAGAAATATAGGAAAAAAGAAGGAACAAAATGGCTATCAAAAGACTTAAATATTACCATGCATCATAAATATGCTTATTATTTCATAAAATTTGAAGTAGTACAATTCAAGGTAAAATAGAAGAGGTAGAAGCAAGAGGTGCCGAAGCTATAATAGCTGAACATTGGTTCCAAATTTGGTCACCATTAACTCCAACAACTAATTTATCCTTTGGAACTTTTGAAATGAATAGTTTTATGAAATCATCATGGCAAGCTTTCCGGTTGCTATATGCTTTTGGCAACAATATTCCGATGGAGTTTTGTTGTTGTATAAACTATTTGAGATTTCTATTGCACAAAGTTTTGTCACCTTTGTGTGACATTCTTCCAAATGATGTGAAAGCTCATGCTTTTCTTTTTCATAAGTACGAATTGCAAACCCTAGTATAATGATAAGTGCTTCGATAAAAAACACATATAGTTTCAAGCATATGTTTTTGTCAAAACTCCCATGTTTTTACTACAATATGCTCTTCTACTTGAATAAAGAAAACTTGTTGGATGCTAATAAAATAAAGTCATGCAAGTCCAATTTACAGTGAGGAAACAGTTCAAAACATTTTATTGATTTGATAACATTGATTAATATTGGTATGGTGAGAGTTAATGGAAATCCATTTCAAAAAGTTTTGTAAATGCAATTCATAATTACATGATTAAGTATACATTGATGCCCTTCCCTATCTAGTAAGAGCAAAACCACTTGAACAATTCTAAGAAAAAGATCAAAAATTTATTGTTTTAGTATAATCAAATTAACATTTTTACAAATTTGTTTAACTTTTATAACATCCAATATTGCATCCTAATTAAATTGTTTATAGATATAAATAACATATAAACTCTAAGTTACGTTAACATTATTTTATGTAACTCTTGTTCATTGATATGAGCTTAACCGATGCATTTATATTCCCTTAACTATGACTCAGTACTTGCAATTTATGTTTACAAAACATACTATGCAAAGCAATTGACTAATATTGGCTTCTTAAGTTTTGTTAAGAGGGGATGTTTGTTGTTACTCATTTTTAAACCCTATGTGTCTGGAAATGACATACAGCTCTTTGGAACCAAATGCAAGAGTTTAGCACATGATTATTAGACGATGGACAAAAGTAGAGAATATAATTGTTTTTTTCAAACCCTATCTTTGTTGATATCTGTTTTTCTTATCCTCTTTCTTTATCGCGAAATCATCACGATTCTAAGCCAAATTAGGATTTTCATAAAGATAAAGTTATTATTTCTTTATCTAGGTTTAAGATTTAATAAATCCCTTAGAATTTGCATTAAAAATTGATTTTTCGTTTCGTGAAAATCCTTTTCTTCAAAATAGTTTTGACCAAGCAAATTGCGGGTAGATTTTTTCCGTTAAAATGATTTTTCTCACTTTGTGTCCTTCATGAAAGTTATAATCGTGTACATCTATATGAATTTCTAATTTTGAATATATTTGAAATCTGTTAAAATATTTTTATACCATTTCAATACACTAAAACTCCAAACTATAGTTAAAAAAGGTCCTCGTAGTTATTGACTCATGAAGTTTAGTCATAAAGTTCTTGCATGAATCATATAATAAAGATAACAAGCTTGGGAGAGCATTAATGAATACAGAGAGAGTGAAGGTTGTAAAGAAAAAGTCAATAACCTTTTTTATTTTATCAAATCATCATAATTTGACAACAATTAAAAGAACTAAACACTACAACAACCAACTATTTTGCAAAAGGCTCATAAAACTCAAAATAAAATATTATCAAATCTAATAACAAAACTCAGTCAAAAATTCAAATAACTTTACCCCAAAAACATACGATACACCCAATCTCTCACCAATGAACAATGGTTGAGGCATCCTCCTTCATCAACCATCACACCTGTGTGAGATATGTGTTTGATTTAGTGTCCCCACCATGGTTTTCATTCAATTTAGTTTATTTATAGTATGCATTCAATAATTATCACCTTCAAATAAGGTAACTATAGGCTATTCATATTGTCTATTTTTTTAAAAATAAAATAAGATCTATATTATCATATAAGTAAAAATAAAGCCTCATAAAACTCCTTTTATCTTTTTGTTATTGTAAACTAGTTTTCCGATCACATTTTTATTCTACTATATTATATTTTAGTTTTTAGAGTTTCTAAGGAGTTTTTGGAGTTATTTATTAAAAATTATAAATTTGAAAGTTTATAAAATTAAGATGTTTCATTTCCAGCACATTTGATTACACATAAAGTATGATGACTAGGATTATATTAGTTTGTTTGGTTTTATTGAGTGTATAAAATAAATTTAGGGATCAAATGGTTCTTTAAGTTGGTTATGATTTCTTATTAGCTCATTAATTCAAATCATGGTAGTCAAACTCGCGAGTCAACTCGTAAACTCGTATGAGTTTGCGAGTTGACTCAACAAATTTAGTTGGACCGAAGAAAACTCGAATCCGGTCAAACTCGGTCAAACCCGCTTAAAATCGGTCCGACTCAAAATCAAAATCAAAATCAGCTTTCATTTCCAATTTTTCATTCTGTCAATTACAACTCAAAATCAAAATCTTCTCTGCTCTTCCAAATCCCCCAAATCATCAACTTTCACCCCTAAAATCTTCTCTTCTCTTCTCAGCACAAAATCCCCCAAATCACCAGTTCTCAGTTCGGCAACACAAGAAAGGGATGGAGATGAGCACAAGAAAGGAAAGTAGATGAGCAGACGAGCACGAGGAAGATGAGTACATGAGCACGAGAGAGGGAGATGAGCAAATGAGCACCAGAGGCAGAGAGGGAGATGAGCGGCGACACAAGGAAAAAATAAGTTAAAAGGGAATTAGGGTTGTGCCACAATTGTGGGCTTTTGTAATAAACTAATAATAAAAAGGATTCTGGGGGGCAAGGTGACTAGGAGCGGAGAGCTTGTGACTTGTGTGTTATAATAATAATAATAATAATAATAATAATAATAATAATTAAAAAAGTAGGTTTATTAGGGGGATTATAATAATAATAATTATTATTATTATTATCATTATTATTAATTATCATAAAAAATAGTTAGCATAAAAAAATAATTTTAAAAAAATCGTATTAATTTAAGAAAATAAATAACATTAATTAACTTCAATTACAACTACCATAAAAAAAATACAATTACTTGAAAAACATACAATAAGTAGCTTAAATTTCAAATCTCAAATATTATGTGTCTTTTAATTATATTTAAACTCATTTTTTAATTTAAATATAATTTAAAAAAAAATAATTTTATTGTTGGAGGGTTTTTCAAAAGCAATTATTTAATTATATAACTTACTCCTATTAATTATATAATTAATTGCATAAGTAAAATATAATATATATATATATATATATATATATATATATATATATATTTTGAAAATGGTGACAGGGACAAAGAAAGACTAAAGTCATGCCACCGAGTTTTGACTAAATGTTTGTTTTTGTTATATATATATATATATATAGTTTTTTGAAAATGGTGACAGGGACAAAGAAAGACTAAAGTCATGCCACCTGAGTTGTGACTAAATGTTTGTTTTTGTATTTTAAGCAAGATGGACTAAAGTTTTATGTCCATAATTATGCTATCTTGTATTCAGAAATATTTTACATACGATTTTACGATTTTTCTTCTCATGCGATTTTACGATTTTTGTACTGGACAAATTCAGTGACGATCTTACGATTTTACGATCCGATTTTACGATTCAATTTTTCGAGCCCTTTCGATTCGTGTCAAAATCTCGATTTTGACTACCTTGATTCAAATGATTTCTTATGTTGGTTATGATTTCTTTTTCATTCATTACTTCAGATTTGTATACACAAATATTAATTTTATAATTTTAGAACTTTTTGTCGTGAGGTCGCCTTATGAGAAAAGAAATATAGGAAAAAGAAGTAACAAAATGGGTATCAAAAGACTTAAATATTACCATGCATCATAAATATGCTTATTATTTCATAAAATTTAAAGTAGTACAATTTAAGGTAAAATAGAAGAGGTAGAAGCAAGAGGTGCCGAAGCTACAATAGCAGTAACATTGGTTCCAAATTCGGTCACCATTAGCTCCAACAAGAGCCATTTTATCCTTTGGAACTTTTGAAATGAATAGTTTTATGAAACCATCATGGCAAGCTTTCCGGTTGCTATATGCTTTTGGCAACAATATTCGATGGAGTTTTGTTGTTGTACACACTGTCTGAGATCTCTATTGCACAACGCTTTGTCACCTTTGCGTGACATTCTTCCAAATGATGAGAAAGCTCAGGATTTTCATCTTCATAAGTACGAATTGCAAACCCTGGTGTAATGATAAGTGCAATCGATAAAAACACATATAGTTTGAAGCATATGGTATTGTCAAAACTTCCCATGTTTTTCACTACAATATACTCTTCTCTTTGAATTAAGAAAACTCGTCGGATGCTAATAAAATAAAATCATGTGAGCCGTATTTATAGGTATGAAAACAATTCAAAACAGTTTATTGATTTGATAGCATTGATTAATATTTTTATGGTGAGAGTTAATGGAAATCCAGGAAGTTAGTCTTTTGTAAATGCGATTCATAATTACATGATTAAATATACATTCCTCGCCTAGCAAGAGCAAAACCGCTTGAACAATTATAAGAAAAAGATCAATAAATTTACTGCTTTTGTATAATCCAATTAACGTTCTTATAATTTTTTTAAATTTTCTAACACCCAATATTGCATCCTAATTAAATGTTTTATAGATATAAATAACATATACACTCTAAGTTACGTTAACATTATTGTTATGTACTTCTTGTTCATTGATGTGAACTTAACCAATGCATTTATCTTACCTGAATTGTGACTTGTACTAGTAATAAAATGCTAATTAAATAGTTTATAAATATAGATTATTGCTATGTAACTCTTTTCATTTATTGTTGTGAACTCTTTTTATTGATGTGAACTTAACCGACACATTTATCTTACCTTAATTTTGACTCGTACTAGTAATACAATGATAAAGCACAATATAAGACATTGTGAACAAGCTTTGGAGTTATCAACTGTTTTCGTCTAGCTTCTCATTCATGGCTCCCCAGAACTCCATCAAAATACTGGAGCTCTGCCAAGTTGCCCCAGCCTGCTGCTCACCCGAGTCAGCCATCGACTTCTCTCTCCCTCTCACCTTCCTAGACATGGCATGGTTCAAATTTCCTCCAGCTCAACAAATTATATTTTATGAGCTCATCGATTCAAGTCCAACCTTCTTCAATGAAGTAATCCTCCCTAGACTAAAAAAATCACTCTCCCTAGCACTGTCCCACTTTCTCCCACTTTCTGGACACCTAGTGTGGCCAGAAAACTCCCCAAAACCCATCCTGTCATACACTCCAAATGATAAAATTTCACTCACCATAGCCGAGTCAAATGCAGACCTGAGTCATCTCTCAGGGAATGAAACTCGTCAAGCCATCGAATCATTTCCATATATCCCAGATCTGCCCACTTCTGATACTAAAGCTTCAGTCATCGCTTTGCAAATAACTTTGTTCCCTGAAATGGGGTTTTCTATTAGCATCGTTTGTCATCATGGAATTCTTGATGGGAAATCTGCTACAGCTTTCATCAAGGCATGGGCTTATATATGCAAACACCTAGAACATGATCAGCAACCTTCTTTACCTAGTGAGCTAGCCCCATTTTTGGACAGGAGAGTTATCAAGGATGCTCATGGACTTGAAATGATGTTCCTGAACCAGTGGTTAGCACTGACCAAGTCGGATATGAAGTCCGACTCTAGACGCTTAAAGCTGGTGTCAAACATGGCAGTGTCACCTGATCTGGTTCGAGCCACATTTCAGTTGAGTCGTGAAGACATAGCGATCTTAAGGGAAACAGTATTGTCCCTGTTGGAAAAGGTCCATAAAGAAGATCTAAAACCAAGAAAACAAGTGGAGTACATGTCAACTTTTGTACTTACATGTGCTTACGCAGTAGTTTGCATGGTGAGAGCCAGAGGAGGGGATTGTAATAGAAATATTTACTTTGTATTCGCAGCAGATTGTAGGGGCAGATTAGACCCTCCGATCCCAGAAAATTATATTGGTAACTGTATTAGCAGCAAAAAAATTGTTATCAAGGCAGGAGTTTCCATGGAGGAATGTGGGGTTGCAATGATAGCAGAGAGGATTAGTGGCGTGATAGAAGGTCTAGAGAAGGGACTTTTTGAAGGAGCTGAGGAGACACTACTTGAATTGGCTTCTATAGAACCGGGTGCAGAAATCATCGGGGTTACTGGATCCACCCGGTTCGAGGATTACAGCTGGGATTTTGGATGGGGAAGACCCCATAAAGTGGAGTTTACAGGAAATGCCAGGGGTGGAGTTATTTCGTTGGCAAGGAGTAGAGAGGGAAATGGTGGAGTTGAGATTGGTTTGGCTTTGAAGAGTCATGAAATGGACACCTTTGCTTCCTTCTTTGTCAACGACCTAAGGAGTTTTGGACAAACCTCTAGATAGTTCAATTCTCAATAAAGCTTCAAAGATTTATTTTTTCTCTCAACTGGGCCTCTACGGATTCAGCAAGTCAAAATTGAGTACCCTCATTGATAGCATTTACCATAAAGTAATCTGTTGAAAGGATTTACTTGTGCATTTTCTTATGATTATATTTTTCAAAAATTAGGGCGATACGTGGGGCTAGGATATGGCTTCCTCAAAACAAAGCCCAATGTCCACCCCTTCCTAGGAGAATAATAAAAGTGGATTTCTAAGGTCTTTACTGTGCAAACGAATGTATGTACCTTGTTTGTGTAAAGTTACTCCAACCTTGAATCATTTAGCAGAAACGTTTTGCGCTCTTAATCATAATTGAGGCTCTTCATGACGCTTTCTTAAAACCTCAGATATTTGCTACTAAATGTGTTTTTAAGTCAACTTAAATTGTTCTCGGAGGCTTCCATGAGGAGAAAGTTTACATTTCAATTCTAAATGTGAGGTAATTGGCCTTGGTATGTAATTATCTAGAGGTTAAGCTAAAATTCCAAATATGCAGACTAGTGGTTCTTCCAGCCCAATGCTCCAAACAGAATATCCAGAATTAGCAATTCCTTTCAGATACTGATCACTCTCAAAACCATTACCAGCCTAAGCATTCTAACTTGTATTGCCATCTTCCCAAAAGCATCTTTTATAGTTCTCGATTAAATAATAGTACCTTGCACATAGACCGACAATTTCCAGACCAGCAATCTACTTACAGATTCTAGTTTAAATGTCCAAGAAACAGAAGTGACCTCTAAAGTCCACAAACCTAAGTCTATTGCACAATTCTTATATTTAAAGCAGTTTGGTTAAAACAAACAAGAAGAAAATAATTTGAGTAGTGAGAAGTTGCGCAAAAAATAACATGCACATAGATAGAGGAATCAAGATGATACAAAACTAAATGAGAAATATGCACATGATACCATGATAAATGAATTACTACTGGTTGACACAATAAAGTATTGAGACCATGGTTATCAATCCCGTTCCGTTCCAGTGCAAAATCCGGGACAAAACGGCGACGCTTTTATCCCAAGAAAAATCCCGCCAGATCCGGAAAATCCAACCATATTCCGACCGAACACCCGGTTCCGGGTCCAGCCAAAACGACGTCGTTTCAAGTTGTCTAACAAAACACACAGATTCAACCCGATTTCAAAAATTACCAAATCAATTTTCATCTCTTAACCCCAACTCGTCGATAATCCATCAAAAATCAACCCAAAAAGAGGTGATAACGAAGCACCTTAAACAGATCAAAAACTCCAGTCAAGTGTGGGTTCCGAGTCATCTTCTTCAGTACCACCACGACCAACGGCTAGTTTGATCAATCCAACGACCAATTCATGAAGTCCCCGCCACCATCTTTGGCTCCCAATGGCCTAGAGTCGGTTAGTGGTAAGTAAGAGTGCCAAGTCCGATTCGTGTCACAATCAGCTCTTATCTGGGTTTTCTTTAAGAGATCCAAGTGTGTAAAGCAATGAGTCTTTTGCATCGAGGTTATCGGGGTTGGGGAGAAGGGGTCAGCTATGTGGTGTCTGAGGTCATGGGCTGGGGAGAATGAGGGAGAATGTTTGACGGCGTGGGGAGAAGTGAGATGTAGGGTTTTTTTTGGAGATGAAGATGGGGGAGGGGAACTAAACGGGGGATTTTAATTAGAAAGTTGGAAATTAATTAAAATATATGTTCTTTTCCATGTAATAAATACAGATTTAGAAATTAAGGCAAATAGGGGTTTTAATTTGTAATTAATTTGATTGAATTATTTGTAATGGAATGTATTTTAATTAATTACGTTTAAACTTATTGGTTGCTTTACTTTCATAATATTTTGGAATTTTAAAGATGTTTCTAATTTTGAGATTATGTTTGTATTGTATAATTTAAAGTTCATTTATCTTGAATTTAAATTATACTTGTTAAATTAATATTTTATTTTTTTCATATATATAATTAAATAAATATGAACAGTACAAAACCGGAACGGAACGCCGGAATGCACCGAAACCGGAACGTTCTGTTCCAAACAAAAAACCAGAACGGGACCCGGAACGGATTTTACAACCATGATTGAGACCTCTAATTCCTAAGGTTGACCTTTATGCTCGTTTACTTAAGTTGGACAAGCATTATCATTCCGTAGCAAAGGTTCAAATCAAATGTCAAAAAAACAAATGACAAGTAATCAAAATTGTTGTTGGGAGAGACCATTGATGGTGGTTTTGAAACATGAAACACTCGGAGGGTATAAAACACACTGTTTCATTTCAACAACATAAAGTTGTAAAGCTTGAACAATCTGTCAAAACTCTCTCTTCTCCCCTTAGTGTTTCTCTCTACCTTTTCCTTCTATAATTCAACTTAAATAAGCTTCTTATTTATACACAAAATAAAAACTTGATAAAATAGATTTTTGAAAGCTGCTGGTGGTTGTAGTCGGTGGTCGTACTTAGTGGTTGCCAGTGGTCATAGTTGGTGGTTGCTAGTGGTTTCCTTTCTTGACTTTTGCATATTCAAGTTTACACCAATTCCTCTTTAAACTCAATCGGAGATGTCATGTCAAGTATGAACTTCAATATGATAAATATATCTCCCTTTAATGGCTTTGTAAAGATATTTGCAACTTGATAATTTATTTTGCAAGATTTCAATTCAATTTCTTTGTTCTTCATATGCTTTCGAATAAAGTGATGACGTGCATCAACATGTTTAGTTCTTTCATGATACACTCGGATTCTTTGCTAATGCAATCACCGATCGATTATCAATATAAATTCCTATCGGATCTTCTTGAGGAAATCCCAAATACTTCAACATATTTCATAACCATATTAGCTGGCATACAAATGAGTTGGTAGCAACATACTCGACTTCATAACTTGATAACGCCACTATTAATTGCTTCTTGGAATCAAAATAATATCTATAAGAAGGAACCTTGATGAGATTTCCTTCAAACTAGATCAATCAAGGATCACACGTCAAAGTCTTAGAAATCTGTAGAAGTTGTTAATTTCAAACAAAGTTCAAGTATTCTATTATTCAGCAAGTGAGTGAAATAGTAACTTAATCTTCATGTTCAAAGTCCTCCGAATACCAAAACAAGTGTAGTGAAATTACCAATGTCATTCAATAAACTCCACATAGTATTGTTCAAGTTGTTAGCCTATGCTAAATTAAACCGGATAAATTACAATAAATTTGAAATTTGTCAATATGGTTTATTTATTGTATGCATTCAATGATTATCACCTTCAACAAAAATCATTATACAATAAGTAACTTTAAGCTATTCATATAGTTTGTAAAAAAATAACATCTTTATTATCTTATAAGTAAAAATTAAACTTCATAAAACTCCTTTTATCTTTTTGTTATTGTAGACTAGTTTTCTAGTAACATTTTTACTCTACTATATTATTTTTTTCAAGTTACTAAGGAATGTTTTGAGTTATTTTTAAAAATAGATAAATTTAAAATTAATATGTTTTATTTCTAGGCATATTTCATTTTATAAGAAGTACTGATGGTTAAGATTATATTAGTGTGTTTGGTTTGGAATGTTTATAAAATAAATTAAGGGATTAAATGGTTTCTTAAGTTGGTTATAATTTATTTTTGGTTCATTACTTTGGATTTCTATACATAAATATTTGTTTTAAAATCTTGTGAGTTTGTTGGTAAAGATAATAGTTGAAATGTCCTATATTTTTGGCAATCAACTATGATGTGTTTTAGATCCGTTACCCCACCACCTATATTGTCATTGATTTTTAGACCCCATGTATTGGAAATGACATACATTTCTTTAGAATCAAATGCAAGAGTTTAGAATATGGTTACTAACTGATAGAAAGAAGTACAAAATAAAATTGTTTTTTGAATCATGTCCTTGTTTTTTCTTATGTCCTCCTTTGTTGTGAAAAAAGACAAGATTGTTAGATCAATTAGGAATTTTCATAAAGTCAAAGTCATTTTTCTTTATTTAGGTTTAAGGTTGGATAAATCCCTTAGAATTTGCACTAAAAATTAATTTTCCCGTTGCCTCAAAAATCCTTTTCTTTAAAACAGCTTTTGAACAAGAATATTACGAGTAAATTTTGTCCATCAAAACAATTTTTCACTTTAGGTCTTTTATGAAAACTGTAGTTACGCACGTGGAGATGAATTTGATATTTTAAATTGCCTTATTTGGATATCATAATTTTTAGATATTCCCATTTGAATATCCGGTATATAAGGAGAAAATCCTTTTCTTTATAACAGTTTGACAAAGCAAATTGCGGTAGATTTTATGCATCATAAAGATTTTTTATCACTTTGTGTTCTTCATGAAAGTTATAGTTATGGATGTATAAATGATTTTAGGGTTTTGAATTGCTCGATTTGGATATCATAATCATAAGATATCTCTATTTTAATATACAATGTAGAAGCATAAAATCTTGTCTTGATAGTTACTATTCATCGTCACTTTGAAACAACCCTACCTGCAACTTCTTTCCTTTTCTTTGAAACTTCCAATTTGGTTTCCATGAGCTTCTCACTACATCTTTGAGCTACAAATCATATTGTTTCTGCCTCAAAATCATAGAATATCAATTAGAATATTTCTTTCCATTCGTTGTTTATCTAGTTTTATAATAAAAGTAATTTTGCATTCTGGATTAATTGCACTACATCTTCTCTAAATAAGAGCTATTTGTAGGCTATATATAACCCTCCCTTGCTGACCTAAAAAGGAGAGTTGTCAACAAATGGAGAAGAAAGAGAATAAAGAAGAGAGAAAGAGAGAAAGAAGAGAGGGAAGAGTATTAGAGAGAGGTTGCCAAAAGAAAAAACAGTATCCAACCATATCCTCTTCATCTCGACTTCTCCTCGACCAACAAACTACCAGTTCCAGCATCAATCAGACCTCCCCATGTCAGCCACCTCCAGTTTTACATCCTTAGAAGCAGTGATCATTAGTTGTTCAGAAGTTCCAGCAACATCACCTCTACCCATTTTTTCATTTATTATGTTGCCTTTGTGTTTACTATTCAAGTGAATTATAATTCACTTGGACAATAACTAAGGGGGCATGCTTGAGCTGTCTCACGCATGCCTCTTGTTGTTGGGTCACTGGTTTGACCAAATGACTAGGCAAATTTCTTTTCTTTTTTTATAAAAAATATAAAATAAGAGGAAGAAATTTATTATTTTATGAAATATTTAGATTAGGTACGTATTTTATTTAAATTTCAAAAATATCAATATCATATTTAGAATATACGGTATTCAAAGGAATGCGACAAATATACATATATACCAAAATCAAATATTTTCATGCATATTACTAATACGCTAATATATCTTGAATTTTTTTTAAAAATATCTAGAGTTTAAAAGAAAATGAGTTTTAGCATGGATTTCAGTAAAACAAAAAAATGTTTTCTTGCATTTTTGATTTTACAACATGTTTGTAAATTCTAAAAGGTGTTTGCCAAGTATTCCAAAACATATCAAAATCTTATTTTTGGGATTCATATTATTAACTCGTTAATATTCGGGTAAAGAAATCCTAAAAGGTTTAAAATCCAAAACATTAGTGGGGATAATTCGCTATTATTCATCGTTAATATATGTATAAAGAAACCCTCAAAATACTTATCCGAAAGAAACCATGATTATAATGAAGGACATTTTATTTTAACTCATTACATCAAATGATTTCTTATGGTGGCTATTATTTTTTCGTTCATTACTTCAGATTCATATACATAAATATTTATTTTAAATTTTAGAATTTTCAGTCGTAGGTTTTCTTATGAGAAAATGAAATATAGTAAAAAAGTACCAAAATGGCTATCAAAAGACTTCAAATATTACCTTGCATCATAGAGATGCTTATTACTTCATCCAATTTATAATAGCACAATTCAAGGTAGAATAGAAGAGGTAGAAGCAAGAGAACATTGGTCCCAAATTCGGTCACCATTAGATCCAACAAGAGCCAATTTATCATTTGGAACTTTTAAAATGAATAGTTTTATGAAACTATTATGGCAACGCTTCCGGTTGCTATAGGCTTTTGGCAACAATATTCGATGGAGTTTTGTTGTTATATACACTATTTGAGATCTCTATTGCACAATGTTTTGTCACCTTTATGTGACATTCTTCCAAATGATGAGAAAGCTCGGGATTTTTTCTTCATAAGTACGAATTGCAAACCCTGTTGTAATGATAAGTGCACCGATAAAAACCCATATAGTTTTACGCATATGGTCAAAACTTCCCATGTTTTTCACTACAATATATTCTTCTCCTGGAATAAAGAAAACTTGTTGGATGCTAATAAAATAAAATCATGTGAGCCATATTTATAGGTAAGAAAAGAGTTCAAAATAGTTTATTGATTTGATAGCATTTGTCATAACCCAATTTTGGGTTACTCCCAAAATAAAATAAAAATAACAAAAATAAAATAAAAGGGTTTTGGTGTCGGTGGAAAATCACGATGAAAATTTTGAATATTTTCTAGGCTAAATCAGTATCTGCTTTGTGCCTAAAAATAAGAGAAAATACAAATTCGAATTAAAAATTAAGTCAAAAATTATAATTATATTTTAAATAAGCCAATTTGATATAATCATGGGCTAATTTAAAGTATTATTATATTTGAGAATTAATTTAGGGTCCAATTAGAAAATTTAATTAAGTGCAAGGACTTAATTATGCTTTAAATTGGTCAAATTAATTTTATTTAGGGCTTAATTGATGAGAAATTGAATTCTCAAGTTTAATCCGGGCCTAATTGAGAAAATCAGAATTTTTGGAGATTAAATTGAATTTTTTAAAGCTAATTGCACAAAATTAAGGGCTAAATTGAAAACAATTGAAAGCTTAATGGTCAATTGATGGTCCAAATGCACAAATCAAAAGCGAAGGACTAAAACAAAAAAAAAGCGCAAACGTTAAGATTAAGTTGAAATTCAGCCAGGGGTACAATTGCACAAAATTACAAATGTTAATCCAATTGGGGTACATTTAGAACAATTACAAAGTGAAGGACCAAAATGCAATTCTACCTTCTCCTATCCATCTGCACAACCACTGCCTTTTCCCTTTTCCTGCAGCCCACCGACCAGACCACTCATGCTCGCCGACCAGCCACCACCTAGGCATGCCAATCACCACGCCGCCAACAAGCAACCACCCTGTTGGCCACCATTGCTTATAAAAGGCCACCATGCGCGACAGTTTGAAGGGGGACAATGGGCGGAAAAAGAGGGGGAATTTTGTAGAATAAAGTGATAGAGGGAAGACGAATAGAGAAGAGATAAAATGAACGAAAAAAACGAGCAAGATCTTAACGTAAAGAGGAGTAAAAATGCAAAAGAAGGCAGAGGAGAACACCGGCGGACATGCCCTCTCTCTCTAAAAACACAGCCTTTCCCGAGCTCCTCTTTTCACCATTCAACCACCCATAACCAACTTTATCATCACCTTCAACCTCCCTTCAACTCCAGCGACTCGACCATCCTCTCCGAGGAAGAAACAGAGGCAGCCCCGACGACAGCCACGCTAGCCCGCCACCTTCCAATGTCATTTCCGGCCACCACAGGCCACCGTTGCTAACACCATCATGACTAGAAGAATCACCTCGACGCCCTCTACCTAACGATATTAACAGTTTCACCTTTCATCACACTCGAAAATTCACTCTAGATCATCATCTTTATGCACTCGGAGTGAATTAATTCACTCTCCATGCCACACGTCATTGTTCTTTGTATGCGAACAGTTGGGTTGGTTGGGCTGTAATGAGGCCCAGCCAGTGCCAAAAATGGGTGGGTCGAGAGGATCGGCAGATCCAACCCTAAATGATGGGCCTTTTAGCTCATCGAGGTAGACAACTTAGCCCATAATAAAATAATAAAAATATAATAATAAAAATATAATAAATAATTTTTTAATATATTTTTGAAAGATGTATGCATTTATTATTTTTAAAAAATCAGAATATAAAATGAGTTTTCATGCATACGTACGGATCCCAAGATTTTTCCTTCATATTTTTCGTAAAAAAATATGTTGCATCTTTTTTCATATTTTTAAAACAAAAATTTGGATATCGTAACCAGTATGCGATTATCCATTGGTATTCAGCCAAAATATCAAAAATAATTTAACAATTTTTCTATTTTAGTTTTTGTGGTGTAAATTTACATTGTAAAGTATACCCGCAAATATTAAAAAAATTTACTACGGTGTAAAATTATATTGTAAAGTACATCCATAGATAAAAAAAAACTTATAACTACAGTGTAAAATTACATTGTAAAGTACACTCACGAGACAATTTTGTTTTGAAAATGAAGTGTAAAATTTTAACCTAGAAAAACAATCAAACAATAATGCAGCTTGCCTTAGGTAGGGTGCACTGGGGGTGACGCGTCTTCCCCTTGCACAACAAATCCCCTTATCCAGACTCTCGCAGAATAATAAGTTCCTGGTAACCTTAATATTAGGTGGCGACTCTCAACATTTATAGTTGTAATTTTTATGACTATTAAACACCCCATTATCACCGCGCATCGTTGTCTCTCCACTCCTGGGTGATGGCAGGTGCGAGGCGCGTCCAAAAATCACCGCCACGACGGATGGCAACTCCATTGGGGAATTTGTCTGGACTAAACTTTGTTTGTTTGATTGTTTGTCTCTCAATTTATTTTTGCACGCATTTTCTGCTTTAACACGAATTTTTATTGCTTTAGCATGCATTTTACTTTTAACTCATGCATAATGTCGCACCCCAAAAATGGTTAAGAGCGGCCTCGTTGACAACTAGTCCCCACGAGCGGGAGATTAAATGTCGGGGGTTATTTATTTTTGTAACAAAGGAGTCGCCACCCAGTATTATGGTTACTAGGAAACCTATGACTGGTCTTTCAGAGATTCTAGGGTATGGGACTGGTTGCGTAAAGGGAAGGTTTTAGCACCCCTAGTACGCCCTACCTAAGGTAAGCTGCTTGATGTTTTTGTTTGTCTTATAATTGGTAAAATATATAAAAAATATTTACATGTTGACGATATATCATTTACACCGAATATTTTGGATAAACTTTATCCAAACTCAAAAAAAATAAGATGAATCACCGAAAAGTTTTTTTATATTTTTTTGAATATTGGCCAATACCCTTTGGATTTTACAAACATGTTGTAAAATCTCAAAATGCAAGAAATGATTTTTCCTTTGCAAAAATCCATGTTAAAATTCATTTTTTTTTTCAAAACCAAAGACAATACATATTTTTTAAAAAAAAAACAATTTTTAAAATATGCTAGTGTATTGGCCTTATGCAAGAAAAATAACATATTTTTAGATTTTTTTTGTATATAAAAAAAACAAAATATTTTTCATATTTTATATTTTTTTATATTATTATATTATTATTTTATTATATATATATTATTATATATATTATTTCTGGGTGAGCTGGAGTGCCGACCACCTCGATCACTCAGTGCCGACCAGACTCCATATAGATTCTGGGTGACCGACCGGATATCATGGTCTCATTTTTATGGGTGACCGACCGGATAGCATGGTCTCATTTTTATGGGTGACCGCCCGAATCTCATGGTCTCATTTTTATGGGTGACCGGCCGGATATCATGGTCTCATTTTTATGGGTGACCGGCCGGATAGCATGGTCTCATTTTTATGGGTGACCGCCCGCATCTCATGGTCTCATTTTTCTGGGTGACCGACCCGAGTTAGGAAGGTCTCATTTTTCTGGGTGACCGACCCGAGTTTGTAAGGTCTCATTTTCTGGGTGACCGACCCAGCTAGCATGGTCTCATTTTTATGGGTGACCGACCCGGCTAGCATGGAACGAGGCAACACTATTCTTCAATTCACCTTCCATGCTTGTTGATCTGAGATTCTCTTTAGAAACATAGGCCTCTTTCTTTGATGCACCATTATCAACATGATGTCTTTGCCCCATCTCCAAAGCAACGCCAGCATCTTGCTTACTATGGGCTATCTGCGATGATCTTGCTTTCTGACCATGCCCCCAAGTGTGAGTTGCTTGATTTTCCATTTAGCGAAGAGTTCTATAATCATTCTTTCATTGAAATTCTGAGCATTATCAGTTATGATCTTTTCTGGTGGTCTGCATCGACATATCAAGCAAATTTCTTCAACACCCTTCTACGTTACATGAGCAAATGACCCAACTTCTATCCATCTTGTGAAATAGTGAATAGTCACAAGAATAAACCTATGATCCTTGCTGGCTTTTGGTTGATATACCCAATCACATCAATTCCCCTCATTTGCAAAAGGCCACAGAGATATCAAGTTAAACATAGGAGCCGAAAGGACATCCATCTTGTCATCATGGACTTGATATTTATGACACTTGCAAACATAGTCCATGCAATCGATTTCTAATGACTTCCAGAAATAACCATTTCTTTGCATTTTCCTATCCATCATATGCCTATTAGCATGGGTTGAACGAATCCCTTCGTGGATTTCTCGCAACACGTTTCTGGCTTCAACTCCATCTAAGCATCTTAGCAAAAACTGTCAGATGACCTCTTATACAAAACTTCTCCATTAATGTAAAAAATCACGTTGTTTTTTTTCATTTTTGGATGCCCCTAGGGGATAAGCTCGATTTTGGATGAAGTTCTTGATATCATAGTACCAAGGATTTCCATCTATTTCTTCTTCAACTGAGCAACAATGAGCTGGTTTAATCTTCTCATCTCAATGTGTACCGACATCATTGCTCTCCTTGCTTTTGAGGCTACCTTCACCTAAGGATGTAGAACTCTCTAAATTCTTCGGGCTTCTCTTACCTTCAATAGATTTGTTCGTTAGAGTCAAGTTTTTTTTCTCATTTCTTGCTCTTCCCTTGCTTTCATTATCGGTAATAGATTCCACTGGAAGATCATGTTCCTCTTTGGCTTTTCTTTTGCTACTTTGGATATAAAAATCCTTACTGTCTCCAACGAATGGTACTATGGAATCGGGTAACCTAGCGAATAGAGTATATATATATATATATATATATATATATATATATATATATTTTGTGCACCTTCTGCTCATTTTGTCTGCCTAGTTTGCCACTGCTTCTAGAATTTTCAGCATACCTAGACAGTCCTGAATGACTATTAATACTTTCTCTTTTGCAAGCATCCCCAGGAGTTGTTTTAAACAAGGATTCATATGGTGGTTTTGCTGAGATGACCAAGTTCCTCTCTTTAGCATCCTTTACTAGAGTTGTCCTGTTCCAGTTTGTCTGCAAGGTCCTCGCATTACCCAATATCCAAGGCGAGAGCTTAACTCTTGCCAGGGAAACATTCATCCGTCTTTCATCAACGACGAACCCAATACTGTTGGACCTCAATCCATTCATAGATGAACTTGAATCAACTAACAGTGGAAAGTATCAATATATCATCCTCTCGATCCTCTTTTTGAAAAATCGTTGCAGCTCCACTGCAGCTTCAACCTCATGTTCATTATAAAACGATGCACCGGATTTCTTACCGCGAAGCTCCTGGCCTGTCTGTAATGTCATAGAATAAATAAAGGCCAAAAACCCTAATCATAAAAGTGCTGATTTGTTTGACATTTGCTCTCCGTTCATCAACTTGCTGGCAAATCTCTGTTTTTTTTTTGAAATTGGCTTGAGTAGCCTTTATAGGATCCTCTTCTATCCCTTTGTCACTCACCACAAATCCTAACAACTTCCCAAAATTTCAAACCGAATGAACCTTTCACGGGGTCAAACCTTAACCTTTTAAACAATTTCTTCAATATCTGGACGTGATTCCCTTCTTTTGCAGATTTAGCAAACCTGTCACACACATATACTTCAATCTCTTTATGTATCATATCGTGAAATAAAGTCACCATAGCCCTTTGGTAAGTGGCCTCAACATACTTAAAACCAAATGGCATGACTTTATAACAAAAGATTTCTCATGGTGTCACAAAGGTTCTCTTCTCCTCATCTTGTGCCATCTTATTTGATTATCCTTAATCAAACTTCTGGATGAGTTCTTTTGCTTAATCGGCTTGCATCCCTTTTTCAGTGGTACCCTGTATTCTATGATATGACACCGAGCAAAAACATCTGGCTTTCAGTAGTGTAATTGAGTCTTTCTTTTTGTGTGATCAGAGTTCGCATCTGAGCTCTCTGTGTGATCAAACTTCTCTCCCTCGGCTAGCTTCCAAATACATGTATGGGCCATAACTTCCTTCAGAGCATAGATGGATAATTGCGGTAGTTCTTCATCCTTTCTTTGTTGTCATGGGTCCCCAATGTTTCTTGGTCAATGATGCGTGCGCAAATGCATGAGAAGTGCATGATATAATGTGTGATTTAAAATAATGCTTTATATAATGGGTATGTATGCATTTTTCTTGTGAACGATTGATAGCCACCATTTCATAAACATAGGGTTTCTGGTCACATTGCTTCGCTATGAGTACTGCCTTTCAAGTCGATGCTTGAGTCATATTCACCAAGAGCCAGAATTTGTAAAAAAAATTGGGTCAACGCCCTCTTCATTAATGCTTGACAAGTTACTACATCTTTGAAAACATGGAGAAAAAACATTAATCTAATTCTCTTCGGTCAAAGGTAGGAAGGCAAAACCGTGATTCTCGATTTTCTCCAAAAAGGTATCAGTCTCATCTAGACTTTGGCGGTAGTGGATGATATCTCTTCCAACATTTGATGCATTGATTCTAATGACACGAGCATGCCAAATAGCTTTATTCATTTGTTCATCCACCTTAGTCATCTTCTCTATAAGTAACATATTAGTTCTATTTAACGAAGTATTATTGGTATCAATTTGATCCTTATGTTTTTCCAATACTGCTAGCTTCTCATCCAGATGCTTCACCTTTTCCCTCTCTTTATCCAGCTTGGTTCTCAGAGTTTTTATCTCTTCTTCCTTAACTGCTAACTCTGCTTCATTGTCTTCATCTCTTTCGGACTCCGTCGAGCAACTTCCCGACATTACATACCTCTTATCCTTTTCAATTTTATCCATCAGCCCACCCTGAACTTTTGCAAACTTCTCTTGGTAATATTTTATGCTCTCTTGGCATTCACTATGTTCAGTCTTCAATACACTGAGCTCGGAGCAACTTTGCGTCCACTTCAGAGTCGTCTCTGTTAATTCTTTCTCCATTCTCAACCTAACATTCTTCTCCTCCCCCAACTCAGACTGGGTTATCCCCATATCTTTAGACTGTATTTGCTCATCTAAAAATGTTCTCCTCTTGTCGCCCTCCGATACCATTTCTTCCAATGTTGCTTTGTCTTTTCTGCTTTTGCTTAATTCTACCTGGAGTTTTTCTATCTGTATTCTCAATTCCTCTTCGTTGCCAAACCTTTTTCTCCTAATAGGTTTTTCTCCAATTTGAGAGAGCTTGATTTCTTCATTAATCATGGTTGAAGCAAATGAGTCTCTCCATGTTGCATACCCTTCACTTGAACTTGGATCTCCCATATCCTTTATTTCCACCAAGACGAGATGCCTCCAATCTTGCCTGATGATCTGCAAGACCTCTAGTGAAATGGGATCCTTAACCCAACCAAAGAAATTAGCAATTCCCATGGTCCTCGGAACAAATTGCATGCCCCCGTGTTGCCTCATCACAAGGGCGGGAGCATAACTGACATAGCCGGTAATCCCTACGAATGGGACCCACCATCTTTTCCCGCAACTTATTAGGACATCCACTGTTTTGACCCAAGGAGCTCTCCATTTGAAATTGTTGCTGGGTAGAACTTTTAGTTTTTCTACCCAACCTTTGCTGTCTAGATCTCCCCATTCTTCTTCCTCCACTATCCTCAATGGTTTTTGGTTGAACCACCAAAAATTGTTAAAAACAGGTTGTTTTGTTTCAATATGGCTAACCATCCAAATATATAGCAGCTGCGTGCAACATCTCATTTCTCTTTTTCCGGTTCTTCTACAATGGTTAAGTGTTATAATAGTTTCAGCCAAAATAGAGGCCACTGGGTTGATTCGTGTATTCTCATATTCCACATAAGCAGCAACAACTCCCAAGCTTATTATGTCTGTCCGACTTGGGAACAACACAAGGCCAAATATGCCTAAGGCAATCAATCTCTCTTTCTCTGATCCGGACCTATGTTCTAGTTCAAACTCCAGCGCCTTCCATTTCAGACCAGTAACCTTCTTCTCTAAAAACCTTTCCAAATTGGGGATTCTGAGAAGCTTCGACAGTTCAGGGATGATTTTGTCATATCTCAAAGGGAAATAAATTTTGTACAGATTATTCGGAAATTCAGTCAACATTCCGTATTCCTCCATAGTAGGACATAGGTCTATGCTCCCAAAAGAAAAACAACGGTAGTCAGGGTCCCAAAAATGAACTAAGGCCCGCACTGCTGGGCTTAAAACTTCTACCTCCGCGATCTCCATCAGACGTCCATATTTCCTAAATAATACGTCCTTGTCCACATACTGAAAATGGGTCATTAACTTGTTCACCTCATTTATAATACAATCCAGATTCTTGATGGGTGACAGCCTCATAGCATCGCTTTTAAGGCAGTCTCCTTCAGTCAATTGTGACAATTCAGAACTTCTCCCAAATTCCATGATAGAAAGTTTAATGGTGGTGGCCATTTCGTTCACAAGACCTGTAAAAAAAATGCCTTTTTTAGGGTTTTTCTTTTTATGCAAAAGATATTATGGAGCATACATCCTGATGATAGGTTCTAGTTCCTTTACGTGAGACATGGGGGTAGGTTTACTATTTGGGCTCTAAAGAGGGTCTCTCGCTGTCCCAGTGATCACCTTCGTGAAAGCAATATGGGGTCTTAGCAGATAATGGGATGGTACGTATACCAATCACTATCATCTAAGCTCTCAGCAAAGAGTTGGGGTTTACATAAACTTCAACCTTGACTCAAGTCATAGGTAAGCTGCTAGTCCCCCACCTAACTTAAGGTTTAGTGTGTGCTCTCAAAATAATAAAAAGTGATGCATGACGAGGCATATTATGATGACAAGATGAAAAGATGCATGCTAAAGCTTTTAAACAAATAAATAATTCATAGCAACATGAGGATAAATGAATGAATAAACACACAAAATAATTAACATATCATAAACAAACAAAATTATCAAGCTTAGTCCAACGTCCCCAGCACAGTCGCCATTCTGTCGCACCCCAAAAATGATTAGGGAGCGGCGTCGTGGCAACTGGTCCCCATGAGCGGGGAAGATTAAATGTCGAGGGGATTATTTATTTTTTGTAACAAAGAGAGTCGCCACCTAGTATTATGGTTACTAGAAAACCTATGACTGGTCTTTCAGAGATTCTAGGGTAAGGGACTGGTTGCGTAGAGGGAAGGTTTTAACACCCCTAGTACGCCCTACCTAAGGTAAGCTGCTTGATATTTTTGTTTGTCTTATAATTGCTAAAATATATCAAAAATATTTACATGTTGACGATATATTATTTACACCAAATATTTTGGATAGAATTTATCCAAACTCCAAAAAATAAGATGAATCATCGAAAAGTTTTTTATATTTTTTGAATATTGGCCAATACCCTTTGGATTTTACAAACATGTTGTAAAATCTCAAAATGCAAGAAATGATTTTTCCCTTGCAAAAATCCATGTTAAAATTCATTTTTTCTTCAAAACCCAAGATAATATATATTTTTTCAAAAGAACAACTTTTAAAATATGCTAGTGTATTGGCCTTATGCAAGAAAAATAAAACATTTTTTTAGATTTTTTTTGTATATAAAAAAATATATATATTTTTTATATTTTTATATTTTTTATATTTTTATTATATTATTATTATTATATTATTATTATATATATTATTATATATATTATTTCTGGGTGAGTGGAATGCCACCACCCTCGATTACTCGGGCTTCCAACCCGCCTCCTTGTAGGGTCCAGGCCGGGCCCAAACAAATCTCGGTGTGGTCGGACACAGGCCGACCTCGATCTGAGTTACTTCAACAATGAATCGGGTTTTATTTTGAGAAAAAACGAGGAAGATGGATGCACAGTGCAGTAATATACAGATTTTTCAAGTGCGAAGAATGGAGATTCTGTTAATACCTTCGTGTAGAGGACGTTGAGGGGGTTCTCCCTGTTGTGGTGGTATCGGAAATGATCGCCTGTGGTGGCCGGAAAACGAGTTTGAAGTCGCGGGCTGGTGCACTATGACGGGGTTGTTCTTCACCTAGGGAAGAGCTGGTGGTCGCCGGAGTATGAGGAGCTTATGGGGATGGCGAAATGGTGCTTTATGAATGGAGTGGCTGTCGGCGTTGTTGAACCGAAGAGGAGAGAGAGAGAGAGACGTCGGGGCTGCTTTTTTATGAGGTAGAGAGAAGAGGCCGAGAGTGAAGGAAATAGGGGCCGAGAGAGAGAGGAGGAGACGGTGGAACTGAGGTGATGAGTGGAGTTGGAGGGCCTGGTTGGTGTTGCAGGCGAGAAGAGGGTGGTCGACGGTGGATTTGTTTTTCCGAGAAGACAGGGGCTAGAGAGAGAGAACGAGCGGGAGAAAGAGGCTTCAGTCTGTTTTAGTGGAGGAGAGGCGTTTGTGTCCAAGAGAGAGTGGGAGCCTTACGGTTTTGAAGAGAGCCATGGGACCGAGAGAGAACCAGTGAGCTCCTTTTTGGGAGCCCAGATAGGAAGATGAAGATGAAAAAGATCCAAAAAACCGAATCCTCCAATCAAACTCCAATCTCCAAATTTTACGTGACAATCTTCTCTTTTTTTTTCTTTTTTTTTTCTGGGTTTCCTCTTTTCTTTAAATGCCACCGGTTCCAGAACCCAAAACGGGTGTCTGGCTCAAGATATCTCCCAAAATGAGTTTCAGGTGGCTCAATGAAAAACAAATAGGGATGAGCAGCTCAAGGAACATGCTTTGTCTGAAAAAAGTGGGGGTTTCGGGTGGCTCAAGGTGTTATACTTATTTATTTATTTATTTATTTAATGCAGTTTGGTCCCTCTATTTGTTACTCCTCTAATTGCATCCTTAATTGAACTTAAATTTATGATCTTGCGCAATTATATCCTTGTGAAAATCTCAAAGTTAACTTTATTTTGCGCCCCTTTGGTCCTTGATTTTTTATTTGTGCAATATAGTCCTCACTCGACCATAAAACTCTTAATTTGTTCAATCAGGTCCCCGATTTCGCTTAATGGGCTTGAAAAAAATTCAAATTGACCAACGAAAATTCAAATATCACCAATTGAGCCCGAATTAATTTTAAGAACTTGATTTTGTATTGACTAAGCCTTTAATAGAAATTAATTTGATCAATTTAAAGTATAATTAAGTCATTAAACTTAATCAAACTCTCCAATCGGACCTAAATTAATTTCTTAATACAATTACTCTTTTATATCAAACCAATAACTATGTCAAATTGGTCCATAAAAATATAATTATATTTTAATGACTTAGTTTATACGTGGATTTATCTTATAATAAATCACTTTAGCTTTGGATTTGCGTTTTTTTTATTTTTGGGCACAAAAAGGGTACAGTCGAACTTTCAAAGATGTCCAAAATTTTAACATGATTTTCTTACCGACACCCCCATTTATTTATTTATTTATTTATTCATTTTATTATTTTCTGATAGTTTGGGGACATGACCCAAAATTGGGTTACAACAAATAACATTTAATTTGAATTAATGTCATCATGCATTTTAATTTCCGAGTAAACCCAATTTTAATTTGAGGTGGGAATTAGCGGTCCGCCCCATGTCTTTTAGTCGGGGTTCAGATTTGTGAAACATCAAACTATGAACTGAGTGTTTACTTGTTGATAGCGTTCATACTGTGCCCCAACCATTTTTGTAAAACCCTACACCACCTTCACGTGAGGCGGTCATCGGGCGGTTCAAAGACTTTTCGGACTGGATAGAAAACTTACCCCTCATGTAATGACTTAGGACTTGTCTTTCTATCTAAACTCTCCAGATAATTTACCGATGTATATATATACATGCATTTGCATCCACATGCATCCATCACTCGTGCATAACATATCATCGCAGATTGAAATATAGGTCCCGAAGAGCTCCTACCGATCGACTCCAATAGAGAAATATGGAGGACGAAGAGCATGCACACTTGTGATGCTCATTTCCAACAAGAACTGGATTCTTTGAAGGCTAGCGTGGCTAATCTCACCGACTTACTCGAGCAAGCACTAGGAAATACCTCCGGTGAGGGTCCTTCAACCGGACCACGGCGGCTACTCAAGCATAAATGATGAATCACCATGAAGTGGTGACAGGAGAAAGAGTTCAGGATCTGCAGACAAAACCCGGCTTTTATACAATCGGCAGGTCTGACACATGCACCAACCCCAATAGTCATAGAAGCATAAGAGGATATCGGGCAAGACAAGATGGCGACACTAGATGCCGACACTCGGAAGCTATGATAAGGGTCATTGAAGGGGTAAATTTATATGACCTAGTACAAGCTGCAGAAATGTGTCTAGTCCCGAATGTGATAATACCAAAGAAATTTCATGTTCCTAAATTTATCAAATATACTGGGACACAATGCCCTGTCACTCATCTTAAATCATACTGTAACAAAATGGCAAAAGTAGTGCATGATGAAAAATTACTGATGCATTTTTTTCCAAGATAGTTTTAGTGGGGCAACATTGAATTGGTACATGAGACTAGACAACACTAAGATCCATAGCTGGAAAGATCTGGTAGATGCTTTAACCAAGCAATACAAGTACAATATGGACATTGCTCCTAATAGAACATATTTTTCCAACTTGAAAAAAGGACAAAGAAAGCATAAGGGAATATGCTCAAAGATGGAGAGATCTCATTGCCGCATGGTACATCCCCTGCTTCTAGATACAAACATGGTGACATTATTCGTCAACACGCTAAGAACGCCCTATTACGAATATGTGATGAGAAGTTTAGCGTAGCAATTCACTGGACGTTGTAGCTATGGCAGAGTGAATAGAGCGAGGAATTCGAAGAGGGAATCCTCGCACTGTGGAGAAAAATGGCTTTGTAGGCAAAAGAAAAGATGCCAAACATTCGGAGATGAGTATAAGGGTAGGAACAACCAATTCCAAAACTCCCATCACTAGTTATCTCAAATCTCCAACATCAATCTTCAAGCCAAAAATCCATCTAAAAATTTTCGAAAATAAATTATTAGAAAACCGAAGAACAACTACCTCCGCTACCATTGCCTTTGGATGACATATATCAAAAATTGCTAAGCACGAGGAAACTGTCAGTAACCCAATTTTTGGGTTACTCCCCAAAATAAAATAAAATAACAAAAATAAAATGAAAAGGGTTTTGGCGTCTGTGGAAAATTACGGTGAAATTTTTTGAATATTTCCTGAGCTGAATCGTATCTCTTTTGTGCCCAAAAATGAGAGAAAATACATATTCAAAGTAAAAATTAAGTCAAAAATTATAATTATATTTTAAATAAGCCAATTTGATATAATCATGGGCTAATTTAAAGTATTATTATATTTGAGAATTAATTTAGGGTCCAATTAGAAAATTTAATTAAGTGCAAGGACTTAATTATGCTTTAAATTGGTCAAATTAATTTTATTTAGGGCTTAATTGATGAGAAATTGAATTCTCAAGTTTAATCCGGGCCTAATTAAGAAAATCAAAATTTTTGGAGATTAAATTGAATTTGTTGAAGCTAATTGCACGAATTGAGGGCTAAATTGAAAACTTAATGGTCAATTGAGGGTCAAAATGAACAAATCAAAGAGAAGGACTAAAATGAAAACGCTCGCAAAATTTAAGATTAAGTTGAAATTCAGCCAGGGGTACAATTGCACAAAATTACAAATGTTAATCCAATTGGGGTATATTTAGAACAATTACAAAGTAAAGGACCAAAATGCAATTCTACCTCCCCTATCCATCTGCACAATCACTGCCTTTTCCCTTTTTCCTACTAGACCCACCGACCAACCACTCATGCCTGCCGACCAGCGAACCACCCAGGCACGCCAATCACCACGCCACGACAAGCAACCACCATGTTGGCCACCATTGCTTATAAAAGGCCACCATGCGCAACAGTTTGAAGGGGACAGTGGACGGAAAAAAAAGAGGGGAATTTTGCAGAAAAAGTGATAGAGGGAAGACGAATAAAGAAGAGAGGAAATGAACGAAAAAGAGAGCAGGATTTTAACATAAAAGAGGAGTAAAAATGCAAAAAGAAGGCATAGGAGAAAACTAGCAGGTGTGCCCTCTCTCTCTCTAAAACGCAGCCTTTCTCGAGCTCCTCTCTCCTCCAACGACCACAATTCAACCACCAACCTCCCTTCAACTCCTGCAGCTCGGTCGTCCTCTCCAGGGAAGAAACATAGCGAGCCCCGACGATAGCCATGCCAGACCCACCACCTTCCAACACCGCTTTGGCCACCACAGCCACCGCTGCCAACACCATCATGACCGGAAGAATCACCTCGACCTCCTCTACCCAACGATATTAACAGTTTCTCCGTTAGTCACACTCGAAAATTCATTATGTGACGAAAGGTGAAACTGTTAAACTAGATTACTAAAAGGATCACACGTTAAAGTTTTAGAGATTGTACAAGTTGCTAATTTCAAGCAAGTTGAATATTCTATTATTTAGCGAGTGAGAGAAATAGGAAACTTAATCTTGAAGTTCAAAGTCCTCACACATACAAAAACAATGTTGTCAAACTACCACTATGATACAGGAAACTCCACATTTCTGCATAGTATTTTTCAAGTTCTATGCTTGCTCTAAATTAAACCACGAAATAACAATAAATTTGAAATCTGTCAATATGTATTTAAATCATTTCAAAATGATATGAACTTCATCAACAATTGTGACAAAACCCTGTAAGAATGATGGTTTAGAACCCCAAGATCATGTAAACAAGATTGGTTGAGCCTTGACCTGTCACCTAACAAGATGAAAACCAAGACTATGAAAGAATGAAATGCCACACCTAGAAAACTTGAGAATCTCTCAACAATCAAGGTGATAAGTTGATTGTTTGAACGCCACAAGATTAACTTGATAAGTTCTAGAAGTTCTTTTAAGAACGAAGAGGAACAAAAGACCTCACAAATATAATTATTTTCTGAAAACATAATCTTTTTATTCTTTTCAAAATACCATTTATGTACTTGGAACAACCCTCTAAGAAAAGAAAAAGTCACAACTAAAGCTTTAAAAGAGCTCAACTAGTAACATAAGCAAGTCCCCACGCTTTTAGGTCTCTTGGATTTCTAGAGGCAACCATAAATAGTTAATTGACTAAATTTAATGTATTTAACATAACCATTCAAGACCACATTCATTCATCTATTTAATAGCTTTGGAAATTATCAAATTCACGCCCTTTGATGGTCGGATCATGCTTGGAACGTTTTGCATAATTATTACCCTCTTCAATTACTTTGATGATGTGGACTAAACCTTGATTATTAGTTAATCTCATCTTGATCGTTTTAGAATCAACCCGGATCTTTTGGATTAGTCTATTTAGTGCTTCCTTGAAACGTTTGGCTCTAAGTCTTATAATTGGACCACTTGGAAGTGTCAAAGGGTCTTGTGCAAATTCAGAGCATTCCTGAGTATATGATCAACATATCTAGCTCCTTTGTTTGCATCATTCTCCCCTCTTCGAAGGATTTTTCCTCAAATCATCACCTGCATCAAATGGAGATAAATCAAAAACATTAAAGGTTGCACTAACACCATACTCACCTGGTAAGTCAAGTTTGTAGGAGTTTTGAACGTCATTTTTCTAGAAAACGTTCCTTCCTTAAGTGCAACCAAATCCAATCGCTTCGGTTCAAACACTACCTTCTAGTGTCCCTTGTTGATTTGTTGGACATATTTTTAGTCTTCCTTTCAATGTTCAGTCGTGCCTTTTCATGAATCATCTTTACAAATTCCGCCTTTGTTTTGCCATTTAAGTTTACACGGTCACTCACCGGTAAAAAGTTAAATCCAAAGGTGATAAAGTGTTGAAGCCATAAACCATTTCAAATGGTGAAAACTTAGTTGCAGAATGTATACTTCTATTATAAGCAAATTCAACATGTGGAAAACAATCTCCCCATATTTTCAAGTTCTTCTTAATGATAACACGTAACAAAGATGACAAAGTTATATTCACTTCTTCGGTTTGACCATTCGTTTGTTGATGACAAGTAGTATAAAAACAATAATTTGGTTTCTAACTTTCCTACAAAGTCTTCCAAAAGTAACTCAAAAATTTACATTCCTATCAGAAATAATGGTCCTAGGCATGCCATGTAACCTAATAACTTCTTTCAAGAACAAATCACTATATGTGATGCATCATCAGTTTTATGACACGCAATGTAGGGTGTCATCTTTGAAAATCTATCTACCACATAAAAACTAAATCTTTCCCCCTCTTAGTCCTAGGTAATCCCAAAACAAAATCCATAGAAATATTAGTCCAAGGTTCACTAGGTATTAGCAAAGGGGTATACAAACCATGGGATTTCAACTTAGACTTGGGCTCTTTTACAAATGATGCATTTCTCACAAACTTTTTCCACATCACGTTTCATATGAGGCCAAAAAAAATGATCATGCAAAATTCCTAATGCCTTAGCTACACCAAAATGACCCATCAAACCACCACCATGAGCTTCTCCCACAAACAATTCACGCAAAGAACATATAGGAAAACATAGTTTATTTTTCGAAACAAAAATCCTTCATGCCTATAAAACTTTCCAAATGCCACTTTCTCACATGCATTGAACACATCACCAAAATCAGAATCTTGTGCATATAAATCCTTAATGTATTCAAAGCCAAGCAAATTTGTATCTAAACTGGAAAGTAAAGCATACCTTTGAGATAATGCATCGACTACCATATTTTTCTTACCTTGCTTGTATCTGATCACATAAGAAAATGTTTTAATGAATTCCACCCACTTGGCATGGCGTCTATTCAACTTTTGTTGTCCTTTCAAATGCTTTAATGACTCATGATCCATGTGAATCACAAATTCCTTTGGCCATAGATAATGTTGCCAGTTTTCCAAAGCCCTTACTAAGGCATACATCTCCTTATTATAAGTAGAGTAATTTAGGGTTGCCCCACTCAACTTTTTGCTAAAATAAGCAACTGGACGACCTTCTTCCATCAAAGTAGGCCAATACCTATTCCTGAAGCATCACACTCAATTTCAAAAGTTGTAGCAAAGTTAGGTAAAACAAGTAAAGGTGTATTAGTTAACTTTTCTTTTATCAGCTTAAATGCCTTTTCTTATTCTTCCCCCCACTTAAACAACATATTTTTCTTGATGACTTCAGTAAGAGGTGTGGCTAAGCTACTAAAATCACGCATAAACCGTCTATAGAAGCTAGCTAAGCCATGGAAACTCCTCACTTGGCTGATTGTTGTAGGTGTTGGTCACTCTTTGATTGCCTTAATCTGGTTCCTTGTCCACCTCAATTCCTTTGTTACTAACAACAAAACCAAGAAACATAAGTTTATCCGTGCAAAATGTGCATTTCTTGAGATTAGCAAACAACTTTTCTTTCCTTAGAATTTCCAAGATAGATTTCAAATGCATTACATGTTCTTTCAAGTTCTTACTATAAATTAGGATATCATCAAAATACAAAACGACAAATCTGCCAATAAATACACGTAAAACATGGTTCATCAAATGCATAAATGTGCTTGGAGCATTAGTTAAACCGAAAGGCATCACTAACCACTCATACAAACTATATGTAGTCTTAAAAGCAGCTTTCCATTCATCACCTTCCTTGATCCTAATCTGATGATATCCACTCTTAAGATCCACTTTTGTAAAGACACAAGACCATGCAATTCATCCAACATATCATCTAATCTAGGAATGGGATGACAATACTTTACCGTTATGTTGTTGATGGCTCGACAATCAACACACATCCTCCATGTTCCATCCTTTTAGAAACTAATAGCACCGAACCGCACAAGGACTCATGCTTTTACGCACATACTCCTTCTCTAAGAATTCACCTATTTTCCTTTGAAGTTCCTTCATATCCTCGGGATTACTCGTATAAGCGGTCGGTTTGGAATTGATGCATCTGGTATGAAATCAATCTGATGTTCAATCTCTTGGATTGGAGGTAATCCATAAGATATCTCTTTAAGAAGGACATCTTCAAACTCCTGCAAAGAGAAACAATATCGCTCGGTAAAGCACCAACGAGATCATTAGTACATAAAAGATCCTCCTTGTACATGAGTATAGTAAGGAGCTGGTGTGAAAATAATGCTCTCTTGATCTCACTTTTTTGCAATGTAATTAATTTTTCCTCTCTTACTCTCACTATGGACGAAATCCCATATCTTTCTTTCTCTCTTTGATTAATATTTTTCTGTCTTTCATTTTTTGAATTTTCTTTTTCATTTTCAGCCTTCATTTCTTTTTCTTTGTTTTATTCACTTGATCATTGTAACTTTAATTGATCCTCCCCAATGTATTCTGGATTAAATGGAACAAGAATAATATGTTGCCTTCTATGAGTGAAAGAATACCTTTTTGTGAATCCATCATGCGTAGCCCTCAAATCATATTGCCATAGTCTTCCTAACAATAAATGACATGGATGCATAGTAACCACACCACAAAGCACCTTATCCTCATATTAACCAATGGATAATGCCACCAATACTTGCCTTGTCACCTTAATTTTGCCACATTCATTTAGCCACTAAAGCCGATAAGGGTGAGGATATTTCAAGGTAGTTAAGGACAATTTCTCTACCCAATAAGTGATGGCTACAGTTGTGCAATTCCCTCCATCGATAATGACACTGCAAACTTTGCTTTTCACAAAGCACCGAGTATGAAACAAGTTCTCCCTTTGGTTACTTTCTTCCTACTTAACTTGCATATTGAGAACTCACCTTCGTACCAATAAATCTCCAACCATAACACTTTGCTCATCATCAACATCCTCTAGAGGTGGCATGTCATTATCATCTACTTCTTCCTCATTCTCCAACTTAAGCTCTCCTTGGTTGTTTATCACCATCACCCTCTTGTTTACACACTTGGCTGGCTATGTTCCCGCCTCGGGATTTAAAACACTTCATATCACGTGTTTTAGAACTTAAAGTTTTGGTGTTACTCGAAGTTGCGAGTGGTCGTTGTTTGGAATTCTTAGAAGATTCAAATTTTGGCCTATGTTGTAGTTGCTCATCCATTTTCGAACTTTCTTCCATGGGTTGGTGGTAGCCATAGGTTGCCCCCTCCTAACCAATCCCTTTTTTGAATTTATCCTCCATCTTTATGGCTTGATGCACCATATCTCGTCAACTCAACATAGTGTTGCATCTCAACTATGTCCGTAATCTCAAGATTTGAACCATGCAAGAACCTAGCCATAGTGGCTTCCAATTCCTCTTCCATATTAGCCCCGATCATAGCTACCTCCACCTCTTTGTAATATTCTTCCACACTCTTGGAACCTTGATTTAACCTCTATAACTTTTGATACAATCCCCTATAATAGTGGTTGGGTACAAAACACTTCGTCATAAGCATTTTCATCTCCTCCCAAGTCTCCACGGGTGGCTCTCTATTCTTTTTTCTATTAATTAGTAATTGATCCCACCAAACAATAGCATAATCAATGAATTTTATTGCATCGAACTTATCCTTTATCTCCGAGTAGTTGTTACAATCAAACACCATCTTCATTAGTTTCCCACTCCAAATAAACTTTAGGATCACTTTTACCTTGAAAAGATGAGATTTTAATCTTTATATATCCTAAATCATTATCCCTCCTAGGCCTACCCATCCTAGCATCTCAATTCCCATTCCTACGCTTAAACCCGCTTCGGTTTAAGTAGGCTCATCAATCTCTTCCGATTCTGCCTCTTCCCTCAACACTCCACCATGGAACACGCCCACCTTACTCGCCTATTTTGGATGTGTTGTTGTTGTCCCCTAGTAGCCTCTACTTCTACCATATCCAACCTATCATGAATACGTTCTAATTCAGCCCTCAACATATGCCTATCTCCCCTAACAACGCTTGCATTTGGAGGTTCGGAGCTGTCGGTTGTCAAACTTCTTCGATTGTATATTCTTGATTATTTGACATGTTTAAAATCTGTAAAACAAAATTAGAATTCTCACAAGTACTTCCTCACATGTTTCATCGAAGAATTGATACACTTGCACTTGTGTTTTACTCGAAATGTTTTTGGATTATTATTACACTCTTCAATTTCTTTGATGATGTGGACTAAGCCTTGATTATTATTTAATCCCATCTTGTTCTTTTAGAATTAGCCCAAATCTCTTGGATTAGTCTATTTAGTGCTTCCTTGAAACGTTTGGCTCTAAGTCTTATAATTGGACCACTTGGAAGTGTCAAAGGGTCTTGTGCAAATTCTGCTCCATTCTCGAGTGTGTGATCAACATGTTTGTCTCCTTGGTTTGCATCATTCTCCCCTCTTCAAAAGGATTTTTCCTCAAATCATTACCTACAACAAATGAATATAAATCAGATATATTAAAGCTAGCACTAACACCATACTCACCTCATAAGTCAAGTTTCTAGCATTATCATTGATGAATTCCACTACTTGAATTTGTCCGTCACCCCAAGGTAAGAGTTTTGAACGCTGTTTTTCTAGAAAACATTCCTTCCTTAAGTACAACCAAACCCAATTGTCTCGCTCAAATACTACCTTCTTACATCCCTTATTGGCTTATTGGGCATATTGTTTAGTCCTCCTTTCAATGTTCAATAGTGCCTTTTCATAAATCATCTATACAAAATCTGCCTTCGTTTTGCCATCTAAGTTCAAGCGTTAACTCACAAGTAAAGAAGTTAAATACAAAGGTGAAAGCGGTTGAAGCCATAAACCATTTTCAAATGGTGAACACTTAGTTGCAAAATGTATACTAAGATAAATTTAACATGTGACAAACAATATTCCCATGTTTTCAAGTAATTTTTAATGATAACACGTAACAAAGAAGACAAAGTTCTA
Organism: Salix exigua; assembly: GCA_032356905.1. NCBI lineage: Eukaryota > Viridiplantae > Streptophyta > Magnoliopsida > Malpighiales > Salicaceae > Salix > Salix exigua. The sequence continues at coordinate 6,646,674 of CM063591.1, forward strand.
TACACTATTTCGGTTTCACCATCCATTTGTGGATGACAAGTAGTAGAAAGCAATATAAGAGATTGTGAAACCGAGTGCCACAAAACTAATAACAACACTCTATCGTAAGTTCAAATAATTTTAACCCAAAAACATACGATACGAGCAAATCTCTCAACCAATGAACCATGGTTGAGGTATCGCTCCATCATCGACGGTCAAACGCGTGTGTAACGTGTGCGTGTTGTGTGTTTGATCTAGTGTCCCCGCCATCGTTTCCATTTAATTTAGTTTATTGAAAGTTTGCATTCAATAATTTCCACCTTTAAAAAAATCATCATATAAATAAGTTAACATTATGCTATTCATATTGTCTATTTTAGAAAAAAATCAACCAACATCTTTATTATCGTATAAGTAAAAGTAAAGCCTCATAAAACTCCTTTTTATGTTTTTGTTATTGTAGACTAGTTTTCCGATCACATTTTTTATCCACCATATTATATTTTAGTTTCTTAGAGTTTCTATGGAGTTCTTGGATTTATTTATTGAAAAATAATTAATTTGAAAGTTTATAAAATTAAGAGGTCTCATTTTGAGACACATTTGATTACACACAAGTATGATGACTAGGATTATATTAGTTTGTGTGGATTTATTAGGAGTATAAAATAGATTCAGGGAGCAAATGGATCCTTGAGTTGGTTATGATTTCTTATCGACTCATTAATTGAAATGATTTCCGATGTTTCTTATGAATTTTTTTGGTTCATTATATACATAAATATTTAATTTTAAAATTGTTGAATTTTCAGATCGTAGGTTGTCTTATGAGAAAATGAAATATTGTAAAATAAAAGTACAAAAATGGCGATCAAAAGACTTCAAATATTACCATGCATCATAGAGATGCTTATTATTTAATACAATTTATAACAGTACAATTCAAGGTAGAATAGAAGAGGTAGAAGCGAGAGGTGGCGAAGCTACAATAGCAGAACATTGATTCCAAATTCGGTCACCATTAGCTCTAACAAGTGCCATTTTATCCTTTGGAACTTTTGAAATGAATAGTTTTATGAAACCGTCATGGCAAGCTTTCCCGGTTGCTATACGCTTTTGGCAACAATATTCCGATGGAGTTTTGTTGTTGTATACACTCGCTTGAGATCTCTATTGCACAACGCTTTGTCAACTTTTGTGACATTCTTCCAAATCATGAGAAAGCTCGGATTTTCGTCTTCGTAAGTACTGAATTGCAAGCCCTGGTGTAATGATAAGTGCAACGATAAAAAACATATAGTTTTAAGCATATGGTTCTGTCAAAACTTCCCATGTTTTTCACTACAATATATTCTTCTCGTGGAATAAAGAAAACTCGTTGGATGCTAATAAAATAAAATCATGTGAGCCGTATTTATAGGCACGAAAAGAGTTCAAAATAGTTTATTGATTTGATAGTATTTATTATTATTTGTATGGTGAGAGTTAATGGAAATTTGTTTTAGGAAGTTGGTCATTTCTAAATGTAATTCATATTTACATTATTAAGTATACATTCCGTGTCTAGCAAGAGCAAAACCGCTTCAACAATTCTAAGAAAAAGATCAAAAAATTATTGTTTTACTATAATCCAATTAAATTTCCTAGAAATTCATTTAAATTTTATAACATCCAGTATTTCATTGCAATTAAATCGTTTACATTAAACTCTACGTTACGTTATCATTATTGTAATGTAACTCCTGTTCATTGATGTGAACTTAACCGATGCATTTATGTTCCCTTAATTGTGACTCTCACTAGTAATAAAATGTTAATTAAAATGGTTTACAAATATTCATAACATATAAACTCTAGGTTACATGAATATTTTCGTGATGTAACTCGTGTTCATTGATGTGAACTTAACCATTTAATTAGCATTTATTACTAGTAGTTAAGGTAAGATAAATGTATGGTATCGGTAAGTTCACATCTATGAATAAGATAAGGATTGACAATGTAGAACCATAGAAAAAGGAAAGGGTTTCATTTAAATGGTATGAGAAATTATGATAGAATTGTCGGATATAAGAAGGAAAGTAGTTCCACCATGGAATTTAGCAATTTCATGTTTTTTTTTTCTATTTATAGGGACGACCAATAGTGATGAGCAAAAGGTTGAGTTAGTCATGTTTTAAATTGGTATGGAAATTATATGAATATAAGTTGTACGATGTAATTTTTAGGTTACTAAGGATAATGTTGATCATTGGGTGAATTGATGATTTGCACGGTATACCTTCGTGGTTAGCCACTAACTTAAGAGTTCTTATAAATATAGAATAAAAAAATAACAAATTCTATTATCTTATTAAATAAATGCAAAATGATAAAACAAAGAAAAACACAAACTTCAAAAAAACCACGATGAATCTCCTAGACTTGAGTCAATCATAACCTATGAAATTCTAGAATCGAACTCAATTAAGAAGCTTAATTTCCAACAAATTTATTGTTGAAGAATAAAATTTGAAAACAATGATCAATCTAAAAAAATTATCATATATAAAATAGAGCAATAAAAAAATAAAGATTAAATTTGATTCTATAAATGATCTTAAATTAAACAAATAGTAATAAAAAACTTGGATCAAATTTGATTAAAACAAATTAAAATATTGTTTTAAGAATTTTACAAATCAACTGAGAATTGATAAGTAGGGAGAAAAAAAATAATTTTAATTTTAAAATTAGAATATTAATGTATAAAATTATAAAAGAACATATGGATTATGTATGCATCAAAGTATATATGTGTTGAATAAGATATGCATTGAGCATGTTTATATGTCATATTCTATTACCCTTGTAAGTTCTATTCAACAGTTTGTTTATTTAATTAGTTTTTATGTGAAAATTTAAAATACTTAATTAGCAACCACCTATAATTATTTAACGAGATCATTTTAAAGATAGAAAAAAAATATAAATATAAAAGAAATAAAATCATATTTATAATCATAAATAAAAACTAAAAATATCTTTAACTAGCCATACAATATTTTTCTTAATTCTGTCTTTTGTTTTTCTTCTCTATTTATATTTAGTTTTTATTAGATAATTAATAAAGATTATTTTCTGATAAATATTTCACTATATAAGTACATGACTTATAGTAGGGGGAAATTAATTTTCTTTCATTTATGTATTATTCTATTCAAACTTTTACAATTTTTAGGATTTGGAAAAAAACTCAAAAGTTTTAATTTGTTTCCTTGAAAGAAACACAAAAATGTTATTTTTTTTTAAAAAAAAGTCAGCTTTAATTATTTACATTCTTCTCCAATCATTTTATTTCTTTCAAAATAAATCAAAAAATTGATTTAAAATCACATGAGGTGATTAAATGTCCGTTTAAGAGTGTGGTTGAAGTTGTTTCTGAAAGTATTTTTTGTTAAAAAATACATCAAAATGATATATTTTTTTTATTTTTTAAAATTTACTTTTAACATCATTACATGAAAAATGATCTAAAAACACCAGAAATATTTAATTTAAAATAAAAAATTTTATTTTAATTTTTATTTTAAAAAATAAGATGCCAGCAGATCTGAATCAAAAACTCGAATTAACCGTAACATGATTGAATTGGTTGGTTGCAACAGGTTGTTTTGATTTATAAAAAAATAGAGGCTCCCCAAGAACTTAATCTAAATTAATGACCTGGGCCTGGACTGGTTTCTAAAACTCCTTCAAATTAGGTAGGCCATCATTCACCACATATAAACATTGGGCTTGTGGTATGGAAATGGTGGCAAAATCAAAGGCAACGGTCACCAACTCCCAATTCCTCGCAAGTCGCAACCAATTAGGTGGCCAAGTTTGACCCGCTTATTAATTCAGACAAATGAAGAGTAGATCGTCAAGAAGTCTTACATTTCCTCCTAACTTCAACTAGTACCTCTCTTATTTCCACCCGGTAAGCAATTGCTACTCTTATGTGCCTTCCCCTTTTTTTAACATTATTGTTGTCAACTATCATCTAATTTCTCTTGTCTTTTCAATTCCCAGATCTTTGATTTTCCTGGGTTTTCCTTAATTTCTCCGAAATCCATTTCCAAGGTGCGTACTTGTTTTGTTTGACAAAGATGGTACTTTTTCAGTATGTTCTTTTCTTGTAATTTTTGTTTTTTTCTTTAGAGATCTGAGTGGAGAAGTCAAATCAGAAGGATTGTTATAATTGTCAGGATTTAGTTGATAACAAGTCGTATTACCTTCCAAGTTTGGCTTTTGACTTTTTAATGTCTTGGGATTTATTAAGGAATTGGTGATCTGGGATTTGCAGGTCTCTGCATGATCTTCCTAGTGAATTTTGTTTTGTCGCGATCACAGCACAGTTTGAAAGTCAATGTTTGTAATGATTTCTTTGATGAGCCTGGGAAATTCTTTATCAGATTTCTGTTGAACAGCATAGTTGTTCTCATTCTTTAAAAGTTGATTACTTTCAAACTAACCTGATTGATCCATTGTTTTGTTGCTAATCATGGCCTTCTGAGTAACAGCTTGAATCAAGTTTCATTTGAAGATCTTACCGTCATTTGTTTTGATCTTTTACTTTAGGCCTCAATATCTTCCAAAATTGAAACATTATTGAAAGGGATGTGATACAATATGTTTGCGAGCATTTATTTAACAATCCAAACTCTTTATTTATTTTTGTCAAGACTCTTGAATTGCTTTTAGCTATTCACAAACTTGTGGAATTTGATCTCATTAGAGACCATATTGTCAGGCTAACTATGGCTGCTCCCCCCAAACCAACAAGAATAGGCCTTGCTGGTCTGGCTGTCATGGGCCAGAATCTGGCCCTTAATATTGCAGAGAAAGGCTTCCCCATTTCTGTATATAATCGGTCTACCTCCAAAGTTGATGAGACTGTCGAGAGGGCTAAAAAAGAGGGAGATCTCCCCTTATATGGCTTCCATGATGCTGAATCTTTTGTGAAGTCAGTCCAAAAGCCTCGAGTGATAATAATGCTTGTTAAGGCAGGGTCACCTGTTGATCAAACCATAAAGACTCTTTCTGCCTACTTGGAGAAGGGAGATTGCATCATTGATGGTGGAAATGAGTGGTACGAGAACACTGAGAGGAGAGAAAAGGCTATGTCTGAATTGGGCTTGCTCTACCTTGGAATGGGAGTTTCAGGTGGCGAAGAGGGTGCACGTAATGGACCTTCATTGATGCCTGGAGGTTCCTTTGAGGCATTCAAGTACATCGAAGACATTCTACTTAAAGTGGCAGCTCAAGTTCCTGATAGTGGCCCTTGCGTGACTTACATCGGCAAAGGCGGTTCTGGTAATTTTGTCAAGATGGTTCATAATGGAATTGAATATGGTGATATGCAGTTGATTGCTGAAGCTTATGATGTGCTAAAATCAGTTGGAAAGTTGTCGAATGAAGAACTCCATAGTGTTTTTGCAGAATGGAACAAGGGTGAGCTCCTTAGCTTCTTGATTGAAATCACTGCAGATATATTTGGAATTAAAGATGATAAGGGAGAAGGACATTTGGTTGACAAGGTTTTGGACAAAACGGGCATGAAGGGTACAGGTAAATGGACTGTGCAGCAAGCTGCTGATCTATCAGTAGCAGCTCCTACAATTGCATCTTCTTTGGATGCAAGGTTTCTCAGTGGTTTGAAGGAGGAACGTGTTGAAGCTGCTAAAGTCTTCAAAGCAGGTGGCTTTGGGGATATTCTTACTGACCAAGTGGTGGATAAGAAGCAGTTGATTGATGATGTCAGACAAGCTCTTTATGCATCCAAGATTTGTAGCTATGCACAGGGGATGAATCTGATCCGTGCAAAGAGCATTGAGAAGGGATGGGATTTGAAATTGGGAGAACTGGCTAGGATTTGGAAGGGTGGTTGTATTATCCGAGCTGTATTTCTGGACAGGATGAAGAGGGCATATGATAGGAATCCTGATCTTGCTAACCTTCTAGTTGATCCGGAGTTTGCAAAGGAAATTATTGAGCGCCAGTCTGCCTGGCGCAGGGTTGTGTGTCTTGCGATCAACTCCGGTATTAGCACTCCTGGTATGTCATCTAGTCTGGCATATTTTGACACTTACCGTCGGGCAAGGTTGCCTGCTAATTTGGTCCAAGCTCAACGGGATTATTTTGGTGCTCATACATATGAAAGGGTTGATGTGGAAGGATCTTTCCATACTGAATGGTTCAAGATTGCAAGGCAGTTGAAGAATTAAGCCCTTTCTTCAGTGCCATGAAGCTTAATCAATCAAGACTTTCAATAAGACAATAACTTCTGCCCTGGACTCTATGCTGGGTACAACTTTTGTCACCCCTATTCCATGAAATTTAACTCAATCAGTTTCATCAAATCCAATCGAATCTTTACACTTTTTCCTACTTCTACATGTTGTGTTTTTCCGTGGCAGTTCTGCTGCTCTGTATTCTATCGCCACCAGGTTCCTCATTTAAGCTCCGTGGCTCTTTTCTTGTTTGGAGAAATATTTAGTGGTGGTTCTGAGTAGTAGTTTGAAATCAGATATGTGAGCAATAATTTCTCTTTCGGTGGTATTCCTTGCTTGATGTTCTTCAGCAATCTGTCTACTTTACAATATTGTCATACAATTGATGGTGGTGTGTTCTTCTCCTACTTTACATTTGAATTTAGTATTTACTAGATGCAGATGTGGATATACATGGGGTCCACTGGGCGGGGCTGCTTTTCTTACCATGATTTGGATTACACAACTAGGTTAGATGAGCTGGTTTTGTTTTTATTAGATAATGAAAAAATAAACAATAATACTAATTGGATCAAATTAATAACGTATGAAAATAAAGGTTACATCCAACTCCCCATTCCTACCAACCAACAAGCTCATCAATGGCTCGGAGAAGGTAACAAAATCAAAGGTAATTGTCACATTTGGACCAACCCTTCCCTCCTCCTACCCACGAACCAACGTCTTAAAATAATATACAAATTCAAGCCTTACCACCGTCCTATTATCTATAGTTTAGCCTGCTCTTACGTAACTTTTTTTTTTATTAAAAAATTACTTTCAATTTTTTCTCATAAAATATTAATAAATATTTTTAAAATATCAATAAATCAATTTTTCAACGCAAATAATTCTATATATCGGTATAGAAACACAATTAGATTTAAAAATAATTTCTCAAGTCTAATTTATATGTTCTTACAATATATACCTCAATGACAGAAAAGCATATTTAAATTAAATTTGAATTTTTCTTCCCATCGAGTCTCACCAACTATCCGCCTTCTGTAAGAATTGTAATCCTAACGAGGATGATTAGTGTGATCCAATTATAAAGTATATTTCTTCCATTATACAAGATTCTCTTGGCCTGAAAACTGCAGTTCAAGGAAGTGAAATCGCAACATGCACAACTTTTCGAAGGTGTTTGGTAGTGTGTTCCGATTGGTTGTTTGAAAAAAGTTGATATTTTAGTGTTTAGTAAAGATGAAAAAGCAGATTTGTTTTTGTGAATCTCACCTTTAAAAATCAATGAATTTCAAGAAAAGCAGCTAACCTAATCAATTAAAGATCAGAGGAGGGATAAGGTACAGATGAGCTTAATAGACTTACTTAAGTGTGGTGATCATCTTTGCTGACTTGCAATAGAAGAAACTTGAGGAGTTAGTGCTCTGTGGAATGGAGTTTTAGAAAAAAAAAAAAAGAATGTGACGAGAGATGGAGGAGTTTTATTTTAATTAATATTATTCTTTCTTTCGTTTATTAAATTTTGATTGATTTATTATGAATAATAAATGCGAGAAATTCTTTTTAATATAGATTTTTCCTTGAATGTAAAAACATTTATGAATTATTTTTTTATAAAAAATTGTTATGATTATTAATCTATAAAATTTTAAAAATAATTTATATATGTGTGTGTTTTCTTTAAAGTAATTTCACAAGTTGACAGCAATATGAAAAACATGATAACCAAACACACGAAACTGTTTTTTATCAACCTCAAACTTAACCACAGTTTTAACCAAACACTTCAATAATTATTATGAACCACAACTAAAAGTGCTTTTCATGAAACTGTTTTTTTAATACTTCAATCGAGAAAGCAAAAGATATGATTGATAATCTATGTCAAGAGACTCCTCATAAAATTTTATCTCAATCTAATAGTCTGATTAAGAGATATGATTGATATTGTAAAATTATTTATTATTTAAATAAAACCCTATATGGCTTAAACTGAATTGGCAGAACGAAACGGAATGTTCCGGCTGAAATTTGGGTGAAATTTACAAAACAGACCGAAATTTTAAACAAGGTAAAAAATGTGTTTTTTTATCTCGTTTTTTTAACTTACCGAAACGAAACAAAATTAACAACACTAGTACAAACTTGAGGGAAGGAAGGAAGAATATTTTTTCACTTCATTGAATTTAAATTTTCTACAATGGCATTGCTGTTGATTATCAGTATTTTCCAATGAAAAAGCTGATTAAATTCCATAAATAATTGGATAAAACCTTGATGCAAATCTGACCTTGACCCTTTGCATTGTTGGATTTTGGAAGTTAGTTAAGCTCTTTACTCTAATCACTTTCTTTTTTTAATGTTCTTGTCTCTCTTTCATAATTTTTTGTATGTAATGTAGTGCGTATCTTGACTAATTGATCTAATCTCATAGGTCTTAGAATAAATGACCAATTATCAGCTTCACTAATATTGGAGATTATGAGACTTAAACCGGTAACTTCAGAGAAGAAATCTAGAACCGGACCGCTGACCTGCACCTCAGGGTTCTCTTTCATGAAATATGTTAACTCTTTATTTTTATTTTTTTGCTCTTTGTTTTCATTTGAAGAAGGGAGGCTGCCTGAATCAAATGCTCTATAATTTAATCAACGACACTAGATTGTATACTGTGTTTTTGTAATATTGTTTTGTTTTTGAAGTACAGCCCATACTCTGTAGTTTCCTAGCTGGTGCACTTGCACCCCTTGTTCGAAGATTTGGTTGTGCAAGGAGCCATTATTCTGTCACTGGAGATGTGCACGTTGCTTCTCATGGTTGGCATTTGTCCTTGTAAGTTCGCCTCTCGGCTTTCCAGCACAACATACTCTGTTCATTCATCGCACGTATACACAAAGACACAACGGGCACAATTTACAACGCATTGTATGCAGAATGTTTTGCCGAAAAATTATTGTTTTCTTGAAACTAGTTTGGAATCATTCTATCCTTGAATCTCGATCAACCAAGTCAATATTCAATACTCAACAGTTTGTTTATGTGCTGATCTCTCTTCTCTCTTCCTGCCAGGAGGGGAGAAAAAAGGGTCTTATTTCCTTATTTTGGAAGTTAATTTGATACAAAATGGATGGAATTTGATGCAATTATCATCAACATGTGCTGATTGCAGTCGGACAGTAAATCAGATTTATAAACAGTGCAATTGGTGAGGAATAGTTTCTTTCTATATTTTGTATCACTTGAATGTGCAGTTCTCAGATTAATTTCATCAATCCATTGAATCTTGAACATGAATATTTCGGAGAGAATATCTGGAGGGAGTATGTTTCCACTCCTTAAGAGTGTCTATGATAAAAACTACATTGCTCTCATCTGTCTGAGTTCTTCAAATTCTGTGAATCTTGCTCTCTGCTAGAACTACTTCTTGTGTTTTCCGTGATCATCAAGTTTCCGGCTCTTTTTGGCACTTTTTTTATCACTCTTCTTGTCTTTTTTCTCTGGTTTGGGTGAGGAAGAAAAGAGGTTGAAAAGACCACCCTTGCTGAACTTAAAATGCACTGTCCCATGGCCATTCTCATGGGTTTTCTGATGATGGAGACCAGAGGAAGCATCAGAAGCCATGGAGTCATCGCTGTCTTCATCAGCAGCAGAGCGATAAGTTTTACTCACGTTGCGAGCATTGCAGCCATTGCCATCATAGCTGCATTCATAATCATCTTCTTGCATGGGAGAGGCAAGGTACATTGTCCACCCAGATTCGCTGCTGCTGCACCCTTCAGCGCCTAAAATATGTTTGGTTGGATCCATTAATTCTGCCGATGGCAGAGTTGAAATAAAGCTGAGGATTAGTTCTTGGTGGGAGAACTTCTTGTGCTGTGTTTATGCTTGGGATGGCCAAAGAAGGGAGAGGGAGACACATTTGAGAGAAAAAGTTGTATTTTGAGGACCACCCAAAACCCCTTTATATATGGTGAGCTTGGGCGAGCTTCAACACATACATTCATCTGGGGCCAAAGGGAAAGATAACAAACCTATAGTTACTTAATAGAAAATCTGCAGAGAAGATTGGCAGGGTGGAAGTCTAGCAATCTATCTCTGGCAGGAAAGATCACATTGTGTAAATTTGTTTTCGCCACCATCCCTCTTTACCCGATGCAAGTTGCGGTTATTCCGAAGCATACGTGTATTGAGATAGAGAAAATTTGCAGACGCTTCATCCGGGGCCAAAGGGAGGGCAAAGACAAGATTCATCTTGTAAGTTGGAAGAAGTTGTGTCAACCGAAGGAGAATGGGGGGCTGGGTATCAGAAGTATGGAGCGAGTGAATAAAGCTTTTATAATGAAGTTGGTCTGGGGTTTACTAAAGGATAATAGTTTTTGGGTTCGTTTTCTTAAAGATAAGTATATGAGTTCTAACAGAGGGGCAGGTCAGCCGGTGGCAGTATCGACAGATTCATTACTATGGAAATACATCTGTAAAGAATGGGAGGAAGTGAATAAAAATATCAGCTGGTCTCTGGGGAATGGAAGTCGAGTACTGTTTTGGAAAGACAACTGGGTGGAGGGTTGTGGCCCTCTTGTTAATCATTTACTACAGGAGATACAGTCAGAGTCGTTGAATAGCACAGTGGCAGACATGGTGGATAGTAGTGGCAACTGGAAATGGGAAGTTTTTGCTCCCTTTCTGACGATACAAGCAGTGATGGGAATTGCGGGATATATCCCTCCTAGGCAAAATGCTCAAAAAGATTTGGTTGTATGGAACCGTTCAGCAAATGGAAGATTTAGTGTTAAAACAGCTTATTTGCTTCGGGATGAAGGAGATATTATGGATCGAGACCCTATATGGCGACTTATATGGAAATGGAAAGGAATGGAACGAATCAAAATTTTTCTATGGTCTGTAGCTCATAACGCTATATTGACAAATGAAGAGAGATGGAAAAGGAGATTGACAGATAACAAATATTGTTGTGATTGTGAAAATGAAGTGGAGTCCTTAATGCATGCTCTTAGAGATTGCCCTACATCTAGGAAAATTTGGGAGGCATTTGTAACGGTGGAGGACAGGGAAATGTTTTTCAATCAGAGGTGGTATGCCTGGTTGGTATCTAATTTATCTTCGAGGAAGAACAATAATCGCTTTGGAGATTGGCCGCTGGTGTTCGGGGTGACATTATGGTTCATATGGAAGGCGAGATGCAATAGAACCCTAGGAGGGTCCCAAGGCAATTGGTATGGGACTGTGCTTGCTATAAGGAGATCGGTGAGAGATAATAAGATGGTGCAGAGAACAAGTTTTGGGGACAAGGCTGAAGATATGGAGACTAGTTGTACAGGGTGGAAATATCCAGTGGAAGGATGGATCAAGTTAAATGTTGATGGGTGCAGTAAGGGAAACCCGGGATTGGCAGGTGCCGGAGGTGTGATTAGAGATCATATGGGAAACTGGGTAGGGGGGTTTGCCAGAAATATTGGTTTCTGTGACTCTATGATTGCGGAGTTATGGGCTATCCATGACGGGTTGCAACTCACATGGAATAAAGGATTTCGGAAAGTGGTTTTGGAGTCTGATTCCAAGTTTGTGTTGAACCTGCTGAAGAATGGTAGTGGTGGGGTAGACAGGTGTCATAATCTTATTATGCAAATTCAAGGTATCATGGGTAGGGAATGGGATGTTGAGGTGACACATGTTTACAGGGAGGCTAATTATGTGGCTGATTGGTTGGCTAATTTCGGGTTGGGTAGAGATTTGTTTGATAGGGGAGCGGATATTTTAACCGATCCTCCGTCAGGCATTTATCCTCTGCTGTATTATGACCTTATTGGGACTATTATCCCGCGTGATATTTAGTAGGGCATAACGCCCCGTTTAGTACCAAAAAAAAAAAACAAAAAAAACACATACATTCATGCTTTCTAGCCGCCCCCACCCCTTCATTACTGACAAAAGCTATCCTTTTTAACAGCCAAAATACAGGTTATCATAGCAAACTCACAATGTGGGAAGCTATAAAATAAAGGTCTGAAACCTTTGATGTTCTCTCGTGGTCTTTATTCAATTCAAAAACTAAAATAATGTAATCTTAAATGTGAAACCAGCGTTTAGTGCAGAACTGGCGAGCCCATTTCATAAACAGGAGAATATCTCTTTTAATCAGTTCAGTCTTGTCATCAGAACGCAGAAAAACCCATTCCTCAGCTCTGGAAGAATATGAGACCCATGTCCTTGAAGAATGATAGGGCATATCCTCAGTTATTTTCCTGTAATTCTCTGTCTTGTCAGAAAGAAAGGTCAACTTGCAGAGAGGTTATTGATATTCTAGATTAAAAATATGGGAGGCTACCTAAGATTTGCTTGCTTTCGTTCTGTCATTTCTTGTTTTCTGATTTTAAAGCTGGCTAGCGTCTTTTGGTTACTTGGATAGGAATGAAGCTAACTTTCCTGCTGGTCTCACTGGATCATAGTTAAAAGGTGAAATTAACGTTATCTGAAACAATCCGACTGTCAGAATATTTACGTTAACTGGTAAAACAAAGCCAGAAGATATGCATTATATTTTTGAATTTATAATTAATTTCCTTTTTGCCAGAATACATATTATATATTTAAAAAAACAAATCGATTTAACCCACATCACATGTGCCAATAATCTAGTACTAATTAGTCTCATTCATATTTTTCACTATAGATTTTTTTTATACGAGGAAACTTCATTTTCTGGATAACGTATTTTGTGGATCTAGACAAGGGAGTAAAATTTCAGTTGTCTCAGGCTCTTATAGGAGATACGCGTCCTGGCTCAAACTCAAAATTTGTTGTAAAGATTACAAGTCCTTTATCATCACTTCATTTTCCTTGGAGACACTATACATAATAAACAACTAGCATAAGCCGATTTTTGTGATCAATGTTTATATATATATATATATATATATATATATATATATATGTAGGAATTGCTTCAAAGAGTTTAAGAACTTAAGTGTGAGATAAACAATTTAACGCCAAAGAGAAGAGGTGAATCCCATGTTTTGTTAGAGCATCTCCAGCGGGGAGTGCTATTTTGGAGAGGCAAATCTCTAAAATGGCACTTTGAATAGTGTATATATGGCATTTTTGTTGATGTGTGCTCTAGTGGTAAAAACCATTTTGGAGAGCCATTTTTTTATATTATTTTAAATATAGTGGAATTATTTTGTATGTAGTTTAATTATGTCATTGATTATACGATTAATAGAAATAGGTTATATTATTAAATAATTATTTTAAAAAACCCTCCAACAATATAATTATTAATTTTATATATAATTTTTTACTCTCTTGTTAAGGTATTTTTAAATAAAAATAAATATTTTTGATATAATTACATTATTTTCTAATATATATATATATATATATATATATATTACATTATATATTATAATATATAAAAAAGGTGGCCCCAACATGGGGCCACCTTTTTAGCTTGTTCTCTTGAACTGCTAAAAATAGCAGCTCACGGAGGGGTACTATTTTTGGCTCTGCATATACCTATCCCATTAGAGCATGAACAGGAACACAAAAATGCTAAGAAAATTAATATTTTAACTTTGCCTCTCCTTATGCCTTCTCGGCTGGAGATGCTCTTACTTGCTTTGTTTTTTGTATTTTATTTTGGTATTTTCCTCATGATCTCTTATAATTCTATTTTATGGAAATCATATTCTTATCTTGTCATTGTAATGGTAAACTTGGATTGCTATGATTATTGGTTATGGTTACGTAGGTAATGCTTGCAATGAAATGTCTTGTTTGTGAGTGTGGTTGAGATTGCTTTTGAAATTTCTTTTCGTTCAGAAATACATCAAAATAATATATTTTTTTTGATACCATCACATGAAAATGATCTAAGAACACCATTTTTTTAATTTAAAGTGCAAAATAAAAATAAAGCTTTTTAATTTTTCAAAAACACTTTTGAAACGCAGTGTAAAACATTCCCGAAATATTACATGATTAGAAAGCCTTCTAGTTTATGAACTAGCGCTGAATCAAAACCTTAAAATAAGTCCTATTAATTATTTCATAAAGAAAACTACAATGAAGCAAAAACAATCTTCATTTATTGAATCATATCATAGGATGAAAAATATAGATTTTAAAGTATTCAAGATAATGAAATCTCCAAATATTAAAAAGAAAGAATTCGGTGTAGAAATCTATTTCTTAGAATACTTTAATTTCGTAGAATATTTTTCAAAGCATTATTGTTTTATTTATTCTTAAATATTAAAATAATATTATTTTAATATTTATACGATCAATTTAGATTGGTCATCCAACCATGGACTTGTAATGTAAGGTAGTTTTATAACACCACCAAGGACGTGGCCATGGTGAGGAGTGCCTTCCATATTCGAACTCATGGTTCGAGTCCATGGGAGGGGTGGAGGTACCTCCTCTCATTTCCCGGTCCTTCCTCGTAGACGTCGTCACCTCATGCTTACATGCTCATTTGAGCTGCGGTGTTCAGTGAGCCGGAAAATAATCGAGTGCGTAAACTGTCCGACACTCGGTCATAAAAAAAGAAAGGTTAGGTTTTATAACTCTAGAAGTAAACAAATTCAAACATAATATTTAACCTCGGATTGCAGTATGATTGCCTCTCGGCCCACTCCAACTCGATTAGCTATAGCGCGGCCCAGGTTAAGTGGTGGTGGAGGAACAGACGACTCGTCTTCTATTTTCCGTTGGTGCAAACGACTCGTCTTCTATTTGAAGTAAAGCAGATGACTTATCTTCAATCTTCACCAAACATGTCTTCTTCTGTACGTGTAAGAGTTGACGGATTGTCTTCTTTATTTGTTGGAGATGCTGTAATCTCAACTCAAGTGGTAGAAAATCATCATTTTTTCTTAAAATAATATAATTCAAAACCCAAAATTGTTAATGCAATGTTCATGTGTATTTGAATCTTTTTAATAGTTTGTTTAATTATTTTTTATTTTTAAAAATAACTTGTCACTATTGTATTCTACCAATTTGAATTTATATATCTGTTTAGGAATATAGTTGCGGTTGTGATTGCAATTATTTTATCAAACATTTTTTTTGTTCTTCGGAGAACATTGGAAATGAATTTCTTCTATATGGTATTCCAATTTTATTATAAAATCTATATGACTTAAAATGTATGATTATTGTATAATATGTTATGTTCTGTGTTTGAATTTATTTTTAGCAATATTATCTAAATTAACGTATTCAAATTAATATACTCATATATTTTATATTAATATATCCTCACATATTATTTCCCATATAAATATATTATTAATTCATAATATTATAGTTTAAAGTATTATATATATAAAAGAATAATGAAGTAGTATACTTTAGTTTTTAAATTTTTCATGAAAAGTATTTTCCTCTCTTTCAAAAAAAAAAAAACTCTTTCCTTTATCTAAACTTATTTTTTTTTTGATCGAAGAGAGAGTTTCATATACTAGTTTTCCATAATATAGCTAAATATGAAAAAATTAAAATTTGTTTTTCCAGAAAAAAAAAACATTTTTCAATAAACAGACAACACCTTGGGAGTTTTTTGTTTTTTCTCTCAGAGTTCAACAAACATGAACCTAGATCAATTTAATGAAAAATTCAACCTTTTTTTGTTTACGGATTGAACATTTCAGTCTAATACTTAAATAGTACCTATATCTTTATTATTATTATTATTATTATTCAAGGTGTTCCAAATGAACATATATAGTCATGCTTTTCTTTAATTAGTATATTAAAACAAGTCAATTAGCGGGTTTGTTGCTCTTAGAATGTTTCAATAACACAGGCTGCTTGCTATCTGTTAAAATCACTATCTTCATCAATCTATTTGTTTGCTTCCAGTGAGTCCCCTTTTGTTCAATTACGCATCATTGCTACGCTATAATGATGTTTTCATGATATGTTAGCAAATAATTCTCCCATTTCTTACACGCCATCCAAATGATCAATGTGCCAAACTTGTACTCTAACGTTTCCTCTCTAAAATGTTGACCCCAAAGTTACAATCAATCTTTAAAGTTGATACGAGCTGGAATATCCCGAGGATATATTCACACCCATACAGAATTTGTACAGCAGCAGCTACTGTTAGAGCAACATTGTGACAGCATGAATGCCCCCCCATCATGCACAGTTCAGTGGCCAATTTTAATTTTCCCGATCGATTTCAACTAGAACATCATTACCCTTTCAGCGTTTTCATGCCGCCGCATCCACTAAGAAATATTGTCAAACAGCAACAGCACATTTCGTTGAAAAATATGCATGTCATGGCTTGAAAAGCGTCCGAAGATAAAGGCTTTCACATGCCTAGATGCCCTGTTATCCAATGATATTTTCTAGGGTTACTTGGAGGAAAATCTTTGTGACTTTGCGGCTGAATATCATTCTATCGGCATAGTTCACAATCAAGGGTCAGTTCTTTTGCACGGGGTATAATTCTGACGATGTTTAAGCTGATCCTGCTATTAATTAATCAAATATCCCTTCACTGGGCTGAGAAGTTGCCCCTATGCTATTATTTTACAACATCTCTCTGCCACAATCTCTCTCTCTCTCTCTCTCTTTTCTCAAGTCCATGATTGGTTTGATATATAGAGATTCTGTATTATTTTTACTATAAAGACACATCAAAAATAATTATACCGATGGAATCCCATCACGAAACAAGATTTTTCTTTTTTTTTATATTAACATGGGTATTTAGATTAGTTTGTACGTAACTTGACTAATTCTATTGGTTTTGAAGTTAACAATTATGTAATTCTCTAGTGACCATTATATTAATAATCATAAAACTCGAATCTAAGATCATAGGAAGAGCAAACCTCTTAGTTTTATGTTCTTACGACCGACAAACCTATTAGATGATTCAGATTTTCCTTTTCATTAGTATCATGTTGAGTAACCATCGAATTAATAATCATAAAACTCAGAACTTAAGATCATAGGAAGAGCAGCAAACATCCCATTCTTAAGTTCTTACCACTGACAAACCTATTAGATGGTTTAGATTTTCCTTTTCATTAGTATCACATTGGTGATTAATGATTCATTAGTAACTTCATTTATTTAATCACTAATAGCTATACCTACAATATATAATTATTGGCAAAAAAATACGAGATAATTATTTTTTGTTGGTTTATCATCTGTAAATATTACTGATATATTGCCCACAAATAACCTATCGACAATAAATCTAATATTTCCAATGAATAATCATGAGAATCACCAATCACAAGTTTTCTTTCATCATAAAAAGTTTAATATCATTTAAGAAATCAAGTTACAATTAATGATATTGTTACAAAAATTATAAATAGAGTAATATATAAATATATTACACAAAAGATCATATAAATACAAAGGACAAAGTATATAAGCATCTACTTACATATTTCAAAAGCAAAACAATGTAGACAATAAAATTATTGTTAAGAATTATATACTCTATTTTATTTTAATTTAAACTGTTTGTCAAATGCTAAAATTTCAACCTTTATAGGAAACCATTTAATCCCCACCAATCAAATTTTAAATCCTATTGATACATTTTTAAAATTATTTGTAGTATAAATCTAAATTAACATTTAATTGTTATCAATTCCATAAAAAGATCAAATTTCCCAATACAACATAACAGTAAAATTGTTAAAATATGATTGTTAACCATTAAATAACTCATCATTTCTTTAATCATAACATATGTAATTAAGTTACAACATCAATTTAATCAAACTATAAACAAATTTAAATTTCTCCGAATTAGAAATAAACTCTAACATAAAAATCAAACTTTAACTGTAATTGAAAAGGTTGTTAAACACTAAGATACACAAGCAAACCACAACGACACTACGAATACTCCTTGTCAAATCAATAGATTACCTTAAAACTTAAATGGGTTGATTTGGTTACTTGGTAATGGATATATTTAGAAAAAAACGACACCAAGGCAATGATGATCACGCTACGGAGTGTTAGGTGACTGAATTTGTGACGACGAGGCTTAGATTTATGACAAAATGGATGAAAAAGGTTGTTTTGATATGTAGTTTGAGGGGAAAATAAAGAAGGAGAAGAGGGGAACGAGATAGCTGTCGGGTAAAACATTTTTTTTTCAATTATTATATTATATCAATAATTAGCGAAAGAATATAATTTCGTTGATAATCCTATAATTTCTTGTGGTGAGAGATCATTAAATTCTTTTGGTAATTTCAATATATGCTAACTATGTTTACATAATAATTAAGTATCGCTGCCAACATTGCTTAACAAGATTTGGCGAACTTTAAATCTGTGAGAACTTCGAAGGTGACAGACTCACAATAAAGGAAGATTCCACTTGCTATAGTATACACATAATTCATTGAATCTAGACATTTCAAATGGAAAACTTTTCATATATTTATATATACTTTTTTATCATTATGTTTTTTTACTTAATCTCTAACATGAACGAGCCAAGTCTCTCTCTATGTTGTGGTGTAACATCTTCCATCCACTCAAGTCTCAAGTAATCATGTGTTTATGCTACAAATTAAACAAATGATGGCTTGCACTAATTTTTTTCCCCATAAGAATTTGGTGAAAGAACAAATACGCCTACAAACTATTATGTATGTCCCAATTGGGTCCTCCACCTATAGATTATCCCAAGTGAGTTCTCCACCTATTCAAGTTTTGATTAATTAGCCCTGCCAGGACCTATACTCGATTATTCATTAAACATGCATATAAGGTCACTTTTTCAATCAAAGTTTGTGATGAAGATTTGGACGTGTAAAATCTTTATCACTCAAAGTTTTGCTAATAAAGAGATAAGAGATAAATTTTAGAATCCGTAGCTTACCACCAAGTCTCATGTGTCATAAATAAGCTTTTAGTGAGAAAAAAAATCTTATGGGTCCAAATTTTGACTCAAAATTGGGCTAGAAGAGTGCCTTGTAGATGCCTACATTGCAAGTTAGGAGGTCATAATCTGAATAAATGGGAGACTCAAAGCAGAAAATCAGTAGGTTGGGGGACGGGGGTGGACCAAAATATGCTCATGAGTCAACATTATTAACAGCCAATCCAAGTGTTGAAGGACCTGGCTCTGCCGACATAGTAATTAAAGAGCTACAAATAACAACACTTGTTTATCTCTAGTCTAATGTATAGATCCAAGAAGAACTTCTTTATCTCTGAAATGAAAGTACTTTATATTAACCCGAGCTAATTGAACAAATTTGTGATCTACATCATAACAATATGATAACTTAATATACAATTAAAAGGTTTCAAATGAAGTTCAATTCTCAATCAACCTAGTGTTCAAAATAAATAAAAAAAATTAAAAACACAAAAACCCACCTAAGTTATACGAAGACTAGAATAATCTCATAGAAAATAAATTGAAATAAATTACAAAGCTTAATCTCTAATCAATTCAATATTGAAAAAAAAATAGTTACAATGAATAATGTTTAATGAAACACCATTTTTTTGTTTTTTTGTTAATACTAATAATAGCATCATAACAAAAAAAAAGGAAATAAAAGAGAACAAAATTAATCAAAACCATGTGAAAAATAAAAGAGGAAATGGATAATTTCTCAGTGATCACCACGATAAGAATTAGTGAATTTCATGTTTCCATGAGCGGGTAAACCAGCAACATGGTGCACCCCCATGTTGCGTGACAACTCATAAAGTTCCACATTTAGGATAGAAAAGTTAATAATTTACAGATCGCTAAAAATCTTAATAATAACCTGCATTAACTACATAAAAAGAAAACAAAAACTAGATTATAAGTTTAGCAAATTCGAACAAGAGAGAGGGAAATAGTGTTCTTGCATTACTACTCTATTTTTTTTAGATAACATGAAAAATCCAAATTAAACAATTATAGTTTACGTATTTCCTACAAATTAAACAAGAGATCAAATAAAAGAAGAAAGCATTGTATAACTTTGTTAGAAATGAGAAAGCTATACTAGCTGGTTACAATTCATGGTTGCAGAATTGACGGGTGTTGCGAGATATGCTGGCTTGTTCTCTCCGGCCATGATGACAACAATCGTTGGCTCTGCATCGAGAACCGGCGTGCTTAGAGGTGCGGCGGCCGGCTTTGCTTGTTCATCACTCGAAGAATTCCCACAGTGTTTCCTGCAGTAAGAACATGCTAAAGTTATCAATGCTACAACGATGATTGATAACAATATGCCTAAGCTGCCAAAAAGGTAAGGTATTGGAGAACGCCATAGATTTTCGGGTGATGCAAGATCATTTGAAGCACTCATCTTTCTTTCTTTTTCTGTTTTTTTGGTATCTATTTATTTCTCTTCTTGAGATGGAGAGAAGGTTTTGCAAGTGAAATGAGATGAGGCAGGTGGCTCAGGTATTTATAGAGAATTTTTTAGTTTGTCCTCACCAACTTTTTAGGTTACTATAATATTTCATTTGCATTTTGAGGAGAAGATTCCTTGTGCTTTCAATGGATGCCAACTTTGTTAATGGTGAGTGCTATCATGCATGATTTCAACTTTTTGGGAATCAATAGCACTTGTTTCATGATCCAAATAAATCTTTAATTACAATATGTAAATGCTTGCTTTAGTTTATTTTACTTCGTTTGAATTTTTCTCATTATATGTACCTTTTCAAATCATGAAAACGAGGAAGTAATTTTGTTCTACCTTTGTCTTTCTTTATTATTATAAAAGTGTTGTAAGGTTGCAAGGAAAGTTATGCAGTTAAAAGATGACTTATGTTTATTTTCTCTACAAGATAACATGTCACAAATTTATGAAAAAAAATACTTATATAGATTTTATTAGGAATAGTTTTACTTATATACGGTGATAAGACAAAATGTGCCTGATATTTTGATAATGGATGAAGTGATGGTATTTGGTGTTCTGAATTCTAAAGGGAATTATCCCATCAAGATGGTTTATAGGGGAATCTTTTAATTGAGATTTTAATTATTTAGATATTATAAATTTTATTGAAAGGTTGCATAGAGAACACAGAGATCAATTGTAATGATGTTTCTTAATATTTGGTCTCAATTTGTATGAATAATTAATATTTTATAAAAAATATGTAATCTCATTTAATGTGTAAACTAATTCGTGTGTGTGTGTATCTTGATGATCAATTGATGGTCAAGTAAGGTATTGGATAATGATATGCATGGTGTAGAATACTTTGTAGGATTTATGATCTCTTTTTTTTTTTAAATGGTTAGGTCTTTCTTACTCAAAATATTTTGAATTATAGCAGAAAGATAAAACTAAAAGAAAAAAAGACTACAATGTAAAACATAGAGGAAATGCATGGTCAATCTCAAAGTTTTTAAAATTTTTATTTTGATTTACAAATTCATCATGCTTATTTTTCAGTCTTTAATTTTGAGAGAGAAAAGAGAAAGCTGAAAAAAAAAAGAGGAAAAAAAAGTAATTATTTAACCACTAAAAATTATCTTCGAGTCAATGAGTTATATTCAATTAGAGAAGTTCCATGGTGGTGATTTTTCATTATGAAAATATCTAAGCAAATTAGGGCCGATTTGTTTTTTTAATTCTTTTGATTTTCTTAGTGATTTTAAGGTGTTTGGGGCTGGTAAATGGCTTATTTAGGTTTTTATGGATGTTAAGGTGTTTTAAAATGAAAATAGATGACAAAATAAATTAGTTTATTAAATACCATTCAATATTTTAATTTTTTTTTTTCTACTAAGAGTATAACAATATTCTTAAAACATCAATGATTTCTTACAACCCATCATTATTTTTTAATAAATTTTATTTATTTATTTTTCTAATATTTTATATTTTTATTGTCAAATAATTAAATAAAAATAATTTAAATAATAATATTATTAAGCTCAATAGAATTCATAATTTAGCTCAAGTTACCGCAAATCAATTGAAGATGTTATCATTTTTTTTTTATTTTTTTACTTTATATATATATATATTATATTGAGTTCATAATAAAAATTCTACATGTAAATAGAAAATACATTAGCACATTGTTTTTAAAGTTTTTCTTTTAAAAATCCGTAGTTAGCCTATAGTTAAACACGGAAGAATTATCTAAGAAGATATTATAGTGCATGCCCTAGCTTTTGATATGGAGTTCCTAATTGTGCTTTCACTAGATTGTAATTAAACATTATTGATTGTTAATGAATAATATTAGTTCAGCTAATTTTTTTGAATGATTAATGCAATATTGGCTTTTGTATTGTGCCTCTACTATGTTTACAAAGAGGAAGATCGATTAAATGTTAGAAAACATTATCGAAGTTGCATAAGAATTGGGACTAATGTAGCAACTGTCAAGAAATTATCTCATCTAAGAATTTATGTTGTTAGATGAGACCACAAGATATAATTTATATTATTTTCTAACACAGTAATTTAAGTAAAAACTATTTGGACTTAAAACTTGTACAAATTTACATTACTTTGTGCTTGATTTTTATCAAATAGAATAAGGGTGATGAGATTCAAACTCGTGACCGCGAGGTCAACAAGGTTCTAATACCATATCAAAGAATCATATCATCTAAATACTAAAATTATTAGGTGAGGTCTCAAGATATAATTTATATTATTTTTTAAAAGTAATCTAATTAAACAAAAAATTTAATGGGGCCTAACATGTTTTTCCCACAAAGTACAATAACAAAAAGCTTGTCATTGATGACTTATTTGTTGAAAACATTAAATTCAAGAACCAAAATATCTTCTTACAAAATATATAGGATGTACAATGAAAATTAGTGAAAACCTTAACCTTATATTGGTAGCATTCATCATCCCCTCAGATTTGTTGTTGTTGGTCAAACATCATCTTTGAATGTTTTTTTTCTGGTATATTGCACTGCACAATCGCGTTTCTAGTCTTTCTCAAGTCTCCCTCACAGTAACAGTTGTTTCTATTCTTTCTCAAGTCTCCCTCACAGTAACAGTTGCAAAACACATTATCAAGATACCATATGATTCATGTAGTTGAAAATAGATGAATTTCGAATATTTTTTCCCTCTTTTTTATATGATAGCAGTTTAATATGGAAAGCGTTATGATATTATGGAAATAACTAGTGATATCTTATTAATTATTTTTTAATTTATTTGAAATTGAGTGAAAAACAAATGAAAAAATACAATTAAAAACAATTGCTTCTGTAGTTCAAAATTATTTTAAAAAAATTAAAAAAAAATTCAAGTAGGATAGAAATCTTAGACGAGCAACATCAAATTTTCTTATTTAAGAATTTCTTTTAAATAAAAAATTAAACACTATAATTCAAATGAATGTTTACTGTATGGTACTATGTTTCAAAAAACTTTTGACAAAAAACTAATTTTATTTTTTATTTTTTTTATTTTAAATTAAATACTTTTGATATTTTTATATCATTTTTATGTGCTAATATCAAAAAAAAATAAAAAAAATATCATTTTAATATATTTTTAAATAAAAAATATTTTTAAAAACAATTACAATTACACCATTAAACAGTCACTTAGTGGGCACGACGGAAGCGACCTGCCTTGAGTGGGTTTGGGTAAAGGTAGTTTTGATTGCTATTGGAAAATGACTTTAAGATTAGCATACAAGAGAAACAAAGGGGTACCTGAAAAGAGAGAGGAAGAGAGAGAGGTGCTTTTGAAAAGATGGGCTGTAAAAAGTCTGAAGAAAGAGCAACATTTTGGCAACATCTTCAATCGTCAAAAATAAATATGCAACAGTATCTCCATTAGGGTTTCTAGCTTTTTTCTGTTTCTTCTTTCTATTCCTAGACGTTTTTCTTCATCTAGGCATTAAAAGGAGGGATAGACAATGACGCTACTAGAAACTATATATTGGGAAGCATGTATAAGTTGAAATAAAAAAGCTTTCATATATACATACATACACAAAAATAAATAAATTAAGGGATCCTTATATATGGAAATGCATGCTCGCCGTGGTTATTTAAAGATACTATAATTACAGTATCTTCACATTTACAAAATAATAAAATAAGATTAAAAGGCTTAAATATTAATTCAAAAGGAAAGACATTAGGGACAAGAAAATGAACATTAAAAGCATAAAATATTGAAATTAGAGACTTAATTGCATAAAATTTAAATTATGGGAGGCAATTAAGGACTTAAATGAACAAATCCAAGACCAAAGATCAATTTGTAGAATGCAAATAGCTTCAGGGACCATATCAATAACTTTAAGGATTTAATTGAAGAAAAAAACTTTAACTACCTAAAGAAAAGATACATTGATCAAATCTAAATTCAAAAACTAAAGTGGAAAAAAACTTGTTCTAGTTAAAGTGATCAACTTAATTAACCTCAGGTAGAGCACCCATATGCACAAAATCACCTAAGCAATTCTCATGTTCATACTTAAAAATGGTCCAAAGGATACTTATCAAAGGTTATAAATCGTTCTCTCAAGATCAAAAGGCTAAAAACCATTTGAACCCAAAACCAGTTGTTTTGTTGAAAACCCTAACTAAGCCTATTAAAAGCAAGTGATCAACATGTGTAGGGAAACAAAGAGTTTTGAGAACAACAAAGCATGGAAAAGAAATGGTGGAAAGAGCAGAAGGAATCTAGAATTGGTGAACAAAAAGTAGTTAATCCAAAAAAAGGTGGAATGCAGAAAAGATATACCTTTTGAAACCATTGAGGGCTCTGCTTGGCACAATTATTGCTGTTGTGGTTGAGTTTGAAAAAAACTGGTTTATAAAAAGCGCTTTTAGCTGCGGTTCGTAACTGAAATTTGTGTTTGATTAAAACTGTGGTTGATGTTGAGTTTAATGAAAAGCAGTTTTGTGTGTTTGGTTATTGTACTTTTCATATTGCTGTCAACTTGTGAAATTAATTAAAAATACACATACATATGTACACATATATAAATATTTTGTTGGAATAATTTTGTATATTTATTAATAATTATCATAACAAAATAATTGAAATAATCAAACTACTTGCAATTCCATCACGAACTAAATCCATACGTGAACGCGTCTGCGATTATTGACTATTTGATCAAGGAACAACATCTGATAAAATATTTTTAGAAATAAAATTAATATAGCGATCATATTTAACAAAAATAATATTAGATGATCTTCTAATAAATTAAATAATAACGTTTTGCAAATTAAATAAAAATATTTTATTTTATCATCAATATTTTATACGATTTATTTCATTTTATTATTATTATTTAAAACACCCACTCGATATCACGATTCTGAGTCATTAAATGATCTTCTATCTCCACCTCTAAAACTTCTCTCTCAACTTTGTAATCAAAAGCCCTTTATCGGTTTAACCTTTCTCTTCAACAACAGTCCACATAACTAGTTATATCTTGACTTAACTCCCCACGTAAAACTTGATGTAGAGTTCCTAAAAATGATATGGTTAACAACTTTCTCCAACTCTCTCTATCGCAAACACCAACTCCACTCTCATCTAAAACCCAACTATCAATTGTTAAGGACGTGGATCCATTGTAGGAAAACACAGAGCATGTAAGTGAGTCCTTGAACTCGCCGGAGATCAAGCTCACCTCTACCGGAGTTGAGTACTGGTTTTCACGGGGAAAATCAATTCATCTGAATACAGAATTATCCATATCAAATGCAAGGATAATGTCCTGTGAACGATGCACATGCCAGTAAAACTCACCGTTCACAGACACCGCTTGATCAAGCAAATAAAAATCATTAGATTGAATCCTACAATCATAAACCAGTCTCCAAGAATTTGTTCTCCAGGAGTACACCAGAGCTCGAAGAACAAAATCCCCCTTTCCCCTCTCAAACGATAGATCATGGACAACATCGAGATTTGGTGATTGAAAGAGCCATTCATTTTTCACAAGCATGTAATCGTTCATCTTACTAAAATCAATAAAGGGTTTCTTGGTTTTGTGTGTGTGTGAGAGAGATGGGTTTGTGTTCTTTGATCTTTGCTACGAGAGAGAACAATGAAAGGGGCATAAATGATGTTAAGAGAGAGAAACGCTGAGGGTTCAATGTATGCCGCAGCTGCAAAGCAGACTCTCACTGCTTTTGCAATCACGGCTCGATTTTATTTTTAGTGGGACCCACGGTTTTTAAGCTGGGGTCCCGTTTGGTTCCTTATGCTTTTGGAGCCGCGGTTCAACGCAACCATACGTTGAACCGCTGCCCCAAACACCCACCGAGTTGGAGTCCATATTCCCTGCTTAATGATTCTTACTCATTGTTTAATATATTTTTTTAACTATAGTATGCGTTTTGGATTAACTTAAGAAATAGTGCCTTCATAGTCTGCTAATTTTTATTATACATTTCTAATGGGATAAATGCAAACTAGTGAATTTTTGTAGTTTGTTTTTGGTGTTAAAAAATGGCTAAACATCAATTTTTAGACTTTATTTTGTTTAAACATATTTTGTGTTAGTTAGCAGTATGGTTTTGAAAGTATGAATCATGATTTTCTAGTTCTTGTTCAATATATGTTGCTTTAGTTATGTTGAGGAATGATGACGTGATTTATTAAAGCTTAAAAGAGCTGGTTTCAAGGCCTGAAAGATATTTTGTTTAGTGGGGTACAAAAGTTGTATTTCTAGATATCTTGGGCAATGTTCTTTGTGTTCATCCAAAGAACATTGACTGAAGTGTTGGTTATAGCCTCTATTTTTTGGTTTGTTTTTGTTTTAATCTTATTCCCGCATCATTGTTAGCAAATAATCTAGCCCTATTTTATATTAATAATAAAATTGAAGCTAATAAACCTTTTATTATTAATGTGTGCATGATTTCAATCATCCCTATGTTTTTTTTATTTGAAAATTGTTCTGAACTGATATTTGTGTTGTTGGAATTTAAGATGAACATTCATCATATTTTTTTATTTCATTTGATTTGTCTTGATTAAAAAAAAATTAAATTTTTATTTTTTTACTAAGTTTAATCTGTTTGGTTTTTGATTTGATTTTTTTGTTTAATCCTATCTAGTGAACTCGATAAGGCGTCAACTTGTTTAAGTCAACTAGTTAGACTAACTGATTAAGTTGACTCAAACCAGCTAGTTGAGTCGACTCAAATGAGTAAACTCAATTGAGTTAACCTTCTAATACATGCCTCTTTATTTGGTCTTTTTGGTCTTTTTCTTTTTTTAGTTTCTAATACATGCCTCTTTATTTGGTCTTTTTGTTTGGCAAACACATCTATAAGCCTGTTTGAGAAGTTTTGTTCATAAGAAAGATGGTTTTTTTTTTTTTGCAGAAAATGGCCTTACAAAATTACAAATAATAAAAAGTAAAAAATTATATAAAAAAAAATTGGGTGTTACATATGGCCAAATATCTCAAATAAAAATTCATGTTTTAATAAAAAAAAATCAGTTTTTTATTTTAGTTTTTGCATACATATCAAGATTTTTGTAATGACTTAATTAAATCTTTGAGAATCTGGTCAAAATTTTAGAAAATTCAATCAACTCATGAGAATATATACTTTGATTTGTTTGATATTACAATGTGTGGGTGTGAAACCACTTTCTCATTAAGTTAATCAAATCCATTACGTTTTTTTTTCGATAATGAAATTCGTTGTTACAAGAACAACGCAATGTATGGCTAATTTTTTATTATTATTCAAACATGAATCATGAGGGGTAGGAGACATTGTCAGCTCTCACCATCGATCCTAGTAAGTGGCTTTATTAATTATCCAACAGGCAGCTGTTATTTCGCAGTTTATTTGGAACTCTGGTAAATGCTAATTAATTCCCGTTTCAAACAGCTTCATAATGCTTATTCGAGGCGCCACGTCTTTCGTTAACCTACTCCAGCACGGAAAACAACTCCTATTTTTCATTCCTTCTGTCAATGATAGTTTGCTTAGTGCATACCTTATTAAATTATTATAATTTTCTAAGACCTACTTTTGAGAAATTACAGGGTAAGTGATGACTGGCAAGTGACTAAAGTAAAAGGTAAGCCAGGCTTATTAATTCCCATTTCTTTTCTTAGTTTTATTGTTATTTTTAGTATATAAATCCATTTTTATTATTTTTAGGCGATAATTGCCGTGATTAGGCCTCAAAGGTCTAAGAGAAAGCAACGCAGTGGACCATATGCTGTAAACTTAATGTACATCGATAGTTATTTTTATTAGACGAGACATGCAAATAAGATTCTAACATCTTGCAACGCACTTGCAATTTTGTTATTCAAGGCCGTTTAATTAAACGTTGAAATTACTCTCAATGAACAGATTAAATGATTATTTTATGTGCCTATCGTGTTTGAAGAAGTGGAAAAAATGGCACTTCGAATTGTCAGTCCTATTAAGGAAACATGGATGAGGATGTCAAGCTGGAGATATCATTGACGTGTTTTAAAAATAAAAATAAAAAATGATTTCGAGCCGTTCAGCTGGTGCCCAATATCTGATAGCTTAAGCTAATGAAGATGTGAAAGAAACCTTATGCCGTAGCTGTAATTTGATGTGCGACGCGCATATATTTGCATCATCAATAGAATTTCTCGTTCTACTGTCTAATCCTTGGTATCGTGGCCTAGTATCTTCCTCTCTTTGCTCCTTTTGTCTTAGCTATTTTCTTCTTCAAATTCTGAAACAGATCAATGTGACCAACCTTCATTTAAAGGACCAAATGTTGAATACTAGCTTTTCTATTTTGTCCACTTCCTGTGCTGTTAACGTTTGAGTTCTTAATCCTCCTGGCGTTCACTACCATTAACTCTTTTACCAAAACCAGAGATGGATTGGAATAATTTGACAGACTATTACAACTTAAATCAGAAGCTTGGTCTTTATCATCGGTTGAGTTAACTTGATATTTTATCCGACAATTCTCTTTAACCAAAACCCTCATTTATCTTGGTTTGATCAACCTGAAATCTTGATGTAGAATTTCCTTTTAACCACAATCTTTATCTTTGTTTTTAGCTCAGTCAATCTGAGATTTTATTTGGGCAATATCATTTAACTAGAACCTTAATGTGTTTTCGGTCATGTCAACCTAAAATCTCAATGTATAGACCTCCTTTAACCATAATCTTACTTTCTATCTTACATTCGATCAATCTGAGATCTCATTTGGTAACAACCTTTAATCAGAACTAAAATCTATCTTTAGCTGAGTTAACATGAAATATCAATATAGAGATTCTTTTTAACCACAACTCTAGTCTCTACCTTCAGCTCGTTCAACCTAAGATACCATCTTGCAATCCTTTTTAACTAGAACCTTAATGTTGTCTCGGGTGGGTTAACCTGAAATCTCAATCTTGAGACCCCTTTAATAAGAATCTTGTTTTTATGCTTGGTTGAGTTAACCTGAAATCTCATTTATCGAACCTATTTAACTAGAACCTTCATTTGCCTAGGTTGGGTCAACCTGAAACCTCAATTTTGATACTCTCTTTAACCAAAAACTTGGTATTTATTTTTGGTTGGGTTAAGTTTAGATCCTATCTGACAATCATCTTAAGCAAAATCTTTTTTTGCCTCAGTTGGGTCAACTTGGAATCTTAATCTTGAAGACCCCCTTTATCCAAAATCTAGTTCTTTGGTTGGGTTAACCTAAGATATCATATAGCGATCCAAATTAACCAAACCTTTATTTGTCTCAGTTGGGTTAACTAGAAATATTAATGTAAAGACCTTTTTAACCACAACTTTAATTTTTTTTCTTCGATTATGTTAAGTTGAGATCCCTTATATAATCCCTTTTATCCATAACCCTCATTTGTCTTGGTTTGGTCAACCTAAAATTTCAATCTTAAAATCCCATCTAGTGATCCCATTTAACCATAAACTTCTTTTTCCTAGGTTGGATTAACCTAAACTCTTAATATAAAGACCTTATTTAACTAGAACTGTGGTTTTTGTATTTAGTTGGGTTAACTTGAGATCCTATTAGCAATCCCCTTTAACTATAACCTTTATTTGTCTTGGTTAGATCATCAATACTGAGTCTGCTCAAATCTCTTTTTTCTTCATAAGAATGCCGAGTCGAGAGTGAACGTCGAGAGGGTAAGCGTGTAGGGGGAAATCACGAAGACGGGCCACACATACTTGGCTTTACGCGATAGGGAGTTTTTTTAAGACTTTCACCTTTTGAAGCTCACTTGACAGAGGAGTAGCAGGGACTTTGGAATCACGAATGAGGGAAATGAGGGAAACCGAATGAGGGGAATTACAGTGGAATGAGAGTAGAATGTAGCATGGACTCCAACATTTGTATCTATTCTGTTTAATGAGAGGGGAAATGAGGCAAACCGAATAAGGGGAATGACAGGGGAATGAAGGGAATTACAAGTGGAATGAGAGGAACCGAAATGAGAGTGGAATGAGAGGGAAATGAGGGAATTTGTGAGAAACCGAATGATGATGTCCTAATTAAGTTATGGGAGAAACTGAATGATGATGTCTTAAATTGTTAGAGATTTGCAATGCAATGAGTCGGAACAAGTGGGGTTTTTATAAAGCAAATGTATACTCTAATAAAGCAAATTGTTGGAATTGGTGTGATTTTTCTCGGTTAAATTGTCTGTGAAATGGGTGAAATTGTTGAGAATTATTTTTCTTAATTTTCAGTGAAGTTGTTGAAATTGTTGATAAATTTTTCGTGTAAATTTGTTGGAAGTTTTGTGAATTTTTGTTGTGAATCAATATTTCTTTCCGGATGAAGTTAGAGATCTATGAACCGAATGATCATACAATCAGTTGCTATGTTTGTTAATATGTTTCTCTTGAGTATTAAGAATCAAAACATATATCTTGCCCGGTGGACCTGGCTTCTTTCCTCTGCTTGTCTTCATATATAGAAATGGGAAAAACTGCTTGTATGGGCTCTAGGTGTTTGTGCATCCACTTCCATTTTCCGTCTTCATAATTGTTAAGGAACCTATACTCTAACAATAATTATAGCAGTCAACCACTATCTTGACATGAATTGTTAGCTTTTGTAGGTATCTTAAATGAATATCCTTTTCATATCTAGAATTTTCAGATAACATGAATTGCTAGCTCAAAATGATTGACATAAGCAATATTGCTATCTAGGTTCACGTTAGAGGTCTATTACCTGTGTGATCTTTCAAACATGTTTGTTAATATGCTTATCATGAATATTAAGAGTTTAAACATGCATCTTGCCTGTTGGTCAATTTTTTGTTTCCTCCATTTCCTTTTCATTTAGAAATGGAAAAAAAATGCTTGTAACCTTTAAAGTGTTTGAGAATCCACTGTCTTTTTCTCATTTATGTAATAATAGGGGTTGGGCACCGTGATGCATGAAAAGATAGCTTGTGTATGTTTCTTAGCTAGACCGGAATTATATTTGAAAACTTTGTATGAGGATGATCAATTGTTCTTATTATGTGTTGAGCAAGAGTGACTCTAGAAGCAAAATAAATTACAGCAGAATATTTGACACTATCAAAGATTGTTGTTGTTGCTATTCAAATGGAAATCTTTATCTTTTATTCTATGTAACAGTAAATTCAGATTTTCTTGGATAATATCTTGCAATTCGTTTTCTTTTAATGTATAAATAATCTGCAATGAAATTCAATAATGAACCGATTCTCACTGCAATGATTATAAGCAAAATCAGTCTTCTTTGCTATGCAATTCTATTTTCTTTTAATGTATAAATTGATTTGTAGTTGTATCATGTAATCTATCTTAGTTAGTAATTGTTGCAATGATTACATCATAATGTGGTGTATTATGATGTAAGTTTCTTGTTTAATGTTATTAGATTGGGATTATGAAGTAAGGATGTTAACTAGATTACAATGTTGACAATGAAGGCATAATTTAGTCATATGTAATTTAGTCCAATTTTGTGCCTTGAATATGAATAAATGTCAGTAGTCTTTTAAGTCTAACAGGGTGGTAGATGCTTGTTGTTTACAAGTGATGATGTGCCTCTATCTGGTATAAACCATACAAATACTTTGAACTTACCTTGTAATTTTCAGTTCACAATGTAATTAGAATATCAAATTCTTCAAATAAATTCATTTCATGCTCATTGAAAACTATCATTGAGACCTAGTCTTTTCTCATTGGTTTGTCATGAAAAAGCTCTGTTGAAGCTTGTTATGGAGCTCTTGGACTGTAACAACACATCTTGGGGATCTTTCACATGCTTATGTTTTGTGTTTTCCGATTCACTTGTATTTCTTTTAAGCACGCTTATGTCATGCTTCTATATGGATATTTTTACTTGTTTTTATGCACTCGCAATCTTTGTTCATTTTAAATTTATTGACATGACTATTTTCATAAATTCAGTCTTCGAAACTCCCGATCTCACTGAGCAATTGGTTGGTAGCAAAATAAAGGTTTGGTGGCCAAAGGATAAGAGGTGAGACATGAACATCCGATTTCTAGTTTCAATTTTCGAAAAAGATGTTAGATGGTCATGATTTATCTTGTTTTTCCTGTCATGCTTGTTTCGAATAGGATTTTGAAAGAGTTATTAATATATTTATTAAATCTGATTTGGAGGGTTAACTTTAAGAAATGTTTCATTTAGTAAATTTAAAATAAATTTAAATTTGGTAGTTATGAAAATATAATAACTTTATAGTAATTATTTTAAATTAAATATATAGTAATACAACCCAATAACTTCTTTACATAATCAAATCAATTTAGTAGGCTAAGGAGAACCATTTATTTAGAGTGTGTTTAATTAATTTAGTAATATTATATAGTGCCGGTTTGTAATGTTTATTTGTTGTGTTTTTGCAAAGTTTAACAACATATCATGGCTGATTCTGAACCAGTTACGAAAGCTAGTTGGAGTACAGAATACTTGCATATATTTTGTGA
Source organism: Salix exigua (assembly GCA_032356905.1). NCBI lineage: Eukaryota > Viridiplantae > Streptophyta > Magnoliopsida > Malpighiales > Salicaceae > Salix > Salix exigua. The sequence continues at coordinate 6,679,851 of CM063591.1, forward strand.
TATATGCAATGGGGCAATTGATCGCATTTTGATAAACTCGGATGGAAGTACGTTGCAACATCATTTACAGAGCAAACGGGTGTAGCGTTGGAAAAAGAACAATTTAAAAATAAATGGGATTCTAGTAAAAAAACTGGCAGTTGTGGAATAAGTTGATTGGTGAAACTGGTGTGGGTTGGAGTAATGAATTAGGAACGATTGCTGCTAGTGATGAGTGATGGAGAGCACGAATTCAGGTCAGTATTTGTTATTCCTTACTTTTCTATAATGTTATTATGTTCTGTGAAGACAATGACAAGAGCATTAATTTTGTTATGTAGGAAAATAGAGGAGTTAGAAAATTTAGAACTGTCGGAATCGAGCTTTCATTGAAGTTCAAATTTGATAGAATGTTCTCTGGAGTCACCACTACCGGACAACATGCATGGGCACCATCGTCGGGCACACTACCTGGCATTGACGAAGATTTGGAGGCAATAAACGTCGGTCTACAAGGTGTTGATTTGGAGGAAGGAAATGGGGACTCGGATGAGCATGAGGATATAAATTTTGAAAATTATCAAAATTCTCGAGGCGTTGGGGGGGAGCATATATCATCTAGTAGCAACACCAGGAGCAGTGGTACACGAAAACAAAGAGAGGTTCCGGAGCCAAGATCTAGAAAGAAAAAGTCATATGGAATTGGTGCTCAGCTAGTATCAATTCAGCAACAACTTCTTGAATGCATGTCTACTAGGAGTGATTCAACTTCTGCAAATAAAGACTTGTCAGGCTGTAGTATTCCGGAAGTTATAGCTGAGCTCCAATCAATACCTGGTTCGACAAATGACGATAATTTTCTATTTCGCGCCATGCAATTTCTACAAGTGCGAAGAAATAGAGAAATGTGGGCTAGCATCAATGATATACAGCAAAAATACTGCTGGCTTATAACTACCATTGCACATTCACCTAATTCTTAACTGCAATTCTAGCACTTTGTTTGAATAATTGGTTTTCATATTTATGTTTGTATTGGATTCTAACGTCATAAGTAATATATTGATCCCATGTTTTCCAAATTTTTAATAATATTCTTAACATCATATTGTTTAACCATGCTTGTTTTCAATAACCAAATATCAAAATGTCTATCGTGACTCAAAGTTTGTAATGTCAATGTGTTTGGATTTATTTTCTAGATATGGATGATGCACATTTTAATGCTCTATTAAACGGGGATTTTGAAGGTGAGTATGATAATGTTATGGATCGTGTTATTGCGCACATTAACTATGATGCTGATGAAGGAAACAACAACGCGTATGTTGATGATGGAACTGTTGGGACCGATGACGATGACGAAGACGATGACGATGAAGATGAGGCAACTTTTATACAAAGAAAATATGATGATGAAAAAATAATTTTATGCACGGCTGGCGCATTAACCCTATATTATATTACTTATATTCATAAAAAACCATGTATGGTTTCATATAATATAGGGATGCGTTGGTTGAATGACATTTTAAGAGGTCATTGGAAACGCTGTGTTAACATGTTTAGGATGGACAGAGACACTTTGTTGAGCCTATGTTATGAATTGGAAATGCGTTATGGTTTAAACCCTTCACGGAGGATGTGCGTACTGGAGAAGGTAGGAATGTTTCTATTTACCCTTGCAGTTGGGGCATCAAATCGACATGTGCAAGAAAGATTTCAGCATTCTGATGAAACTGTAAGTAAATGTATGAAAGAAGTCCTTAAAGCATTATGTTTGTTTGCTATAGATATCATCAAACCAACTGATCCAGACTTTACCAACACACAGATACAAATTGCGATGAATCGAAGATTTATGCCCCATTTCAAGGTAATTTTTAAAGTTTACATTTAAGATAGTTTGCACCAATATTGTGTATTTTGTTTGAATATTTATATCGTAATACATTTTTTTCATACTTGTAGAACTGTATTGGTGCAATTGACGGGACACATGTTCATGCCACAATTTCACCGGAATATCAAATTCCTTCTATTGGTAGGAAAGGTGTCCCAAAACAAAACATCATGGCGGCCTATAGTTTTGACATGCAATTCACATTTGTATGGGCAGATGGGAAGGTAGTGCGAACGATACAAGTATTTTTCTCGAGGCTATAGACAGTAAGAGTATCAAATTTCCTAAACCGCTTAAAGGTTGTCATTTATTATTTCTTACAGATATGATAATTTTAATAAATTACTATTCATCTTTTGTTATTGAATTAATATAAAAGTTGCATTTTGTTTCTATTTTCAAGAAAATACTATTTGGTTGATGCCGGTTATCCAAATGAGTATGGATATTTAGGTCCATATAGAGGGGAGCGATATCATTTACAAGATTTTCGATGTCGGGGTGAACCAAGTGGATGACGTGAAGTATTTAATCATGCATATTCATCACTACGTAATGTGATAGAACAAACATTTGGAGTATGGAAGCAAAGGTGGAGAATTTTGCAGTGCATACCAGCTTATCCTTACAAACACAGAGTTGCGATTATTGTTGCATCGATGGCACTCAATAACTATATTAGAAGGAGATCGCAACATGATGATGTTTTTGTTGAATATGATCGTAATCCCGATTATATCCCAGATGAGTTATTACCAGATGTTGTAGCATGTGAAACTAGTCAGAGTTCGGGCAAAAATTCCTGTATGGATATTGTGTGCGAGAGCATTGCAAATAGTTTGATTGGAGAATGAAATTATGTTTCCATTTTATTTGAAGTATTCACATTAATAGAAATTGTTATTTATTTTAAAATTTATTTGTAGAAGTTACATATATATATATATATATATATATGGATGGATGGATGGATGTATAAATGTGTGTGAATTTTCATGCCCTTTTAAGTAATTTTACAAGTTAAAAGCAATTTGTAAAGTTTGGAAACCAAACACTCAAAACTGCTTTTTTTTCAACCTCCAACTCAACCACTGTTTTAACTAAACACTTAACTGCTTTTTTTGAACCACAAAAAAAGCACTTTTTTTGAAACTTCGTTTTTTCAACCTCAACCGCAACAACAATCGCAATACCAAATAGACTCTAAGATGGTTTGAATATGTTCAAAATTTGAGTTCAGACTATGTTTGTTATTTGACAAGTATGTTTACTTGTTTAATTCGGTCTAGCATATTTATGTTTATAATTTAAACTAATATGTATGTATATGACATTATACTTTTTAGATTTCATTTTTTATTTTAAGTAATTAAATATTTTATATTAAATATTTTATATATATTAGATTAATTTTCAAAAAAAATAATTTATTAATAAATTATTTTCGAGTTCATTTTCATAACACAAACAAATATTGGAAAGTGTTTTCCAGTTCATTTTCCATAACATTGTCAAACATCGAAATTCACTTTTCAGGAATTCACTTTCCTCGTAATTCACTTTTCTGAATTTATTTTCCAAAAGGAAACCACTTTCCTGCAAACAAACGGAGCCTAAGTTAATAAAATCTATTACGCTTTGTTTTTCGATAATGAAATTCGTAGTTATAAGAACAACGCAATGTATGGCTTATTTTTTTATTTATTTAAACATGACTCATGAATCATGAGGAAAGGAGACATTGTCAGCTCTCACCATCGATCCTAGGCCCCGCTTGCTTGCTGGAAAGTGGTTTCCTTTGAAAAATGAATTCGGGAAAATGAATTCTGGGGAAAGTGAATTTCGATGTTTGACAGTGTTATGAAAAATGAACTGAAAAACACTTTTCAGTGTTTGTTTGTGTTATGGAAAATAAACTGAAAAATAATTTATTAATAAATTAATTTTTTTCAAGTTTATTAAAATAATGAGGAACAAATCTTACAAATTAAAAAGTTGAATGAGAATGAAATTGAAAAAAAAATATAATTTCATAAATTATCTCAAATAAAATAAATAAAGATCAAATCTAAATAATTAAAAAAATGAAAGGTGAATAAATTAAAATAATAATAATTAACATTTCATAAATTATTTCAAATAAAATAAGTAACAATAAAAAAAATGAGGACCAAATTTGATAGATAAAAAATTTCAATAAAAAATGATAAGAAAAAAACAAATAGCAATTATAAAAATAAGGACCAAAATTAATATAAAAATTAAATTTTAAGAGATGGAATTGAAAAATAAATATTCAAAACAAATTATATATAGCAATCAAAAGTTTGAGGATCAAATTTGATATAATCAGCAAATAATGATATTTCTAAATTTTTCACAATTTCCGGAAAGTGTTTTCCGCCCAAATTTTCCGGAAAACACTTTCCTGAAAACCAAGCCAAATTCTTCTTTGACTGGAAAGTGTTTTCCGTTGACCGGAAAGTGTTTTCCGTTGACCAACTTTCCAAAAGACAAACAAACACAGGAAAGTTTGGAAAGTAGTTTCCCGGAATTCATTTTCCGGGAAACAAACACATAGTAAATGGATTCATTAATTACCCAACAGGCCTGTTATTTCGCAGTTTATTTGGAATTCTGGTAAATGCTAATTCCCGTTTCAAACAGCTTCATAATACTTTTCCGAGTCGCCACGTCTCTCGTTAACCTAACCCAGCACGGAAAACAAATCCTATTTTTCATTCCTTCTGTCAATGATAGTTTGCTTGATACATACCTCATTAAATTATTATAATTTTTGAAGACCTTCTTTTGACAAATTACACGGTTGTGATGACTGGCAAGTGACTAAATTAAGTAAAAGGTAAGCCAGGCTTATTAATTCCCATTTCTTTTCTTAGATTTATTATTATTTTTAGTATATAAATCCATTTTTGCGGTAGTAGCATGTGGATTTAGGCGATAATCGTCGTGATTAGACCTCAAAGGTCAAAGAGAAATAACGCAGTGGAAAAAATGACACCTCGAATAGTCAGTCCTGTTAAGGAAACATGGATGAGGATGTCAAGATGGAGATCGAAGATAGCATTGACGTGTGTTTTAAGAAAAAGATTTCACGTCATGCAGCTGGTGCCAATATCTGATATCTTAAGTTAATGAATGAAGATGTGAAAGAAACGTTATGGCGTAGCTGTAATTTGATGTGTGACAGATTATATGACGCATATATTTGCATTATCATTATAATTTTTGTTCTACTGTGTAGTCCTTGGTATCGGGACCTAGTAGTTTTGTTCTTGCTCTCTTTGTCCCTCTCTTAGCGATTTTCTTTTTCAAATTCTGAAACAGATCAATGTGAACAACCTCAATTTAACGGACCAAATGTTGAAGACTAGCCTTTCTATTTTGTCCACTTCCTTCATGTACTGTTAACGTTTGAGTGCTTCCTTGATCCTGCTAGCGTTCACTACCATTAAATCTTTTACAAAAACCAGAAGAAAAGAGATGGATTGGACTAATTTGACAGACTATTACAGCTTGATTCCTGCACTCATTATGTGATATCGAATGAACATTAAACAGAACAATCCCAGAATTTAATAGCCGATAAAAATGGAAAAGAAAAGGAATGATTATACCAGCTAGAAAATATCATCATTTGATTTCTATACTGAAGATCTTACATATTCCGCAAATTTAGAAATTAAAACAAAGGCCAAAATTGAATCACTACAAGAGAGTTCAAGAGAAACTACAAAAGGATGCTTCAGTTCCCAGTTGAAGCTAGATTGATATAAATAACTAGATCAGCTTAAACTTGTTCACTGGGGCAATTGCAAGAGACAGGCCTGGCCAAGTATGTAGGATTATCATCCCCAGCCATGATCACAACAATCTTTGGCTCAGATTCCACCTGTATTTCCAGGTGTCTTGCTGGGATTTCATCGTCAGACTGTGATTTTATATTGGAGCAAGCTAGAATTATCAATGCTACTGTGATAAGACCCAACATGAATGCTAGACCAACAAAGACGTAAGCTACAGGGGAATTCCAATGCCAGAATCCTCCTTGCGCAGAACCTACAGCTGTTGAGGTGGTGGTAGAAGGCCTCATTTCCAACGAGTCCCTCTCTCTATTTCCCTCTTTGTCACTAGGGTTTATGTTTCCAGTGCAGTATAATGGGGTTTATAGAATTTGTATTTATAGCATGAAAGCTAGACTTCCACAGCGAATATCAGATTAGAACAAAGAAATATTGGTTCCGTGCAGCGACAAAGAAAAGAAGCCATTGGTTTTGCAAGCAAAAGATTGGATCTTTCCAGGGGAGATCTTATTCGGCCACAGATGTCTCATTTTGTCAAGAACCGTTTTCCTACCATATTCAAGCAGAGAACGATCGACATGTTTGCGTTTCCAAGCAGCCGTGTCATCTAACAAATTTAGTATATAATAAGAAGAAGAAAAAACTTTTGATGACAAAGAAAATAAATCAAAATAGAAAAATTAAAGTAAAAGAAAAGCAATACTCTGTAATCATAAAAGAGAAGGTTCACGAGAGTTGCCTGGCTAGTTAGACGCGTTTGCTAGGCAATGTCGATTGTTCTCATGGTACATAGCTTAATGGAAGAGGGTTTTTTATAAGATTAGTGAATCCTGATTTTTGTAAAAATCAGGATTTTACTTGTTCATCTGTATCCATAAAATATAATTTCTAAAAATAGTTTCCTCACATAAAAAAAAAATATAGAATTGATTAATGGTATGGATTTTGTCCTGAGAATGTTTAACCCGCCGGAGCATGCAAACTGAATTTCACTACGCATCACCATGCTTCCTCTCATAATTTATTATAACTAGTGTTGTTTATTGAACTTTTTTTTTAATTTAATCCTTATAATGTTTGTGATATTTGTATAGTTGAGATTTTCTTCTCTTTGTATATTCTAGAGAATTCGAAATGTTTTAGAAAATTTTAAATTTAATTAAAAACCAATTTAATGGACTAAGATTTAGATTTGTAGTACAAAAACAATTAAAAGAAGGAACAAAATAAAAACAATAAGGCTTTCAAATTTGAGAAAAAAAGTCCATTTTGTCCAACAATTCTCCATATAATCATTTTCTTAATCTCTTTACTTTCAAGATTTCACATACTAAATAATTTATCAATAACAAAAGTACAAAATGCATCATGTATATTGCTATAAATGTTTATTTATAACATGGTTAATTAGCACATTTAAAATCAAATTAATGTGAGGCCACTCATATTTAGGGTTAAGGCTTTATCAAAAAAAAGTATCCTCCAACATAAATATTATAATACTAAACATTAACATGTTTAAATTTATTCATGGATAAATAATAAATTGATTTCGCAAAACTATTGGTTGACAAATCATCAAACCTAAAAATATATTTTATCCCACATTAATAATCACAAAACTTTCAATTGGTTTACATGGTGATACCTTGTGAAGTAAATTTGTAATTATATATAACTATTTAGTAGGTGACCTAGTGGTACGATTTTTGAATTAAAGGGTTTGCTCTCCTTATAGTCTCATATTCGAGTTTTATTATTGCTGACTCTATGTGGTCCTCATTGAAATAATTCCTAGCATTGCCTTTATTCAACAAAAAAAGATTTTGTTCATAGATCACGGTTTCCTATTCAGACTCCAACTAAAACTTAAAATTTTAGTCGGCTCTTTCCTGCAATTTAAGGATTCATTAAATTCAATATTAATTATGAGAAAAATTTATCAATATTTATTTATTTATGAATACGGTTAATAAAAATCAAAATAATTGGCAAAGTACTAGAAAAAAATCAAAAGTTATAATTATATATATATATAAGGCATGTTTAAGAAATAGTATAATACTAGTCTGTGTTTGTGATTTGCTGCGAAGCCAAGAATAAAACACTCAATTTTATATGCTCGATTAACCTCATAAAAATATTAAAAATTATATATTTTTTTTAAAGAAACATGTTAATTTTTTAAATGAGTTATTAGATCTAAAATATTTTATCTAAAAAATTATAAAATCTAATTTCTAATAAATTAAATTAAAAAAAATACAGAAAAAATAAATGGAAAAAAGCAATTCGAAAAATATATATCTACCTTATTTTGCAAAGACCCATTTTCATGAAAAGTTCAAGCGGGCAATGATTGAGCGGCTTACTTTTCGAAGCAGCTGCCTCCACTAACAAAATTCAGCAATGTTGTATAAAGTCCAAGAGAGAGACGCCTGGCTAGCAAGATAGCCTTCCCAGGCAAGGACATAGTCACTATGATATGGACACATTTCGTGATTGTTCTGGGGTTTGGTGAATGTTTTTTATTTAAAAATATTTTAAAATAAGTCATATAAAATAATTTAACAATACTAAAATATTTTAATTGATAATAATAATAATACAAAATTATTAAAAATATTTTTAAAATTCAGTGTCAAACAAACACCTCAAATTCATAGAAGAAGTCGGTTCTTATGAAGGAATATCTTTCTGAGAATGTCTTAATGTTTAATATACATTATTCAGATAGGAGAGGAGGCATGTACAAAACTCGTGCGGTGTGTGAAGAAGCTGAACCAGCTTACGATATTTATTTATTTATTTATTTATTAAAAAATCTCAATATTATTTACATTGAAAATTGCGTTTTTAACCCCAATAATTTTACTTAAGAATTACATATAGTCCCTCTACTTCTTATATATTTTCAAATCTGCTCGACGGGGTTTTGGATAATTTAAAATCCCAGCGTATCATCATATGGGATTCATCTGGACATTGAATTTGTAAGAAAGTTGTTGCCTTCGAAATGCAGGGTTCATAAAGGACTTGATTTGGAAAACATAGACACCAGAAGCTGCCATCAGTCAGTCCAAGTATAAATAATTATTTTTTAAAAAATAACTATTTAATATTTTCATTTAAAATATATTAAAATAATATTTTTATTTAAAAATAATTTAAAATAAAAAAAAATGTTTTAAAAAACGCAGTAATAAACCGTCGATGAATCTCCCGATCTGATCTCCAGGAGGACCTGGACGTTCTTGTCAATCATGTAACATCAGCTAAAGTTTTGGGGAACAATTCAAATTGAATTATTATGCGCACCCTTTGTCATGTCACTTCAGTGTAGGGTTTCTTAGGATCATCCATATCCTGATGATTCGTCTTGTTCTGGGAAAATAGAGAGAGAGAGATTTTGAACTTTCGCGTATGCTATTTATGTTCCACATGTTTTTTAATAAGAAATTTAAATCAACTTTTTAGTATTTTTTTTACTTATTTTGACATACTAATATTAAAAATAAATTTAAAATACTAATGTTATTTAGATATATTTCAAATTACAAATAATTTCTAAACGAATCACTATAGACTTCTAAATACATTGTAAAAATAACATGTAGTATTTTGATGATCTCTCTTCTTTTTTATACTAGAAAACTTCATTATATATATATATATATATTATGGGTTTAGATAAACGAGTAAGATCCTGGTTATTCGAGACTTTTACAATGAGTGCTTGTTCTGACTAAAATTTGAGATATGTTGTGCAGATCACAAGTCCTTTATCATCACCCCAACAACATAAGAACAAATTGACTAGTTAAATAACTTTTGGTTTTATAATTAATGAATCTCATGCATAATTAATGTGTTTTAAATGTTAATTTAATAAAAGTTAAAATAATCTAGTCTTTAATTGACTTGTTTTTTATTTATCTTGCATTCAAAAATCCATCTCATAGCAATTTTAATTAAATATATATGTTTTTAAATCATCACTAAAAATATTTAACAGCAAAAACTACTACAATGACGAGCATAAATCAACATTAATTGATAGGTCCCAACCAGAAACTTGGTAAAGAGACATCCACTGGAAATTTTCAAAGGTGGAGAGATCTGGTTTTGATTTCTTTTTGCAATGACTTCACCCCACCATTAAGCTTTGTTTGTGTTTTGGTGGGTAGAAGGGTACCATATGGGATGTAGTTCACGTTATGGGATGTCATCCTGAAATAAACTTTGTACTATAATTCCCTCTAGCTTTGTACTATGATATGTTCTTACATTTTCTATAATACTAACATCAAAATATGAAATCAAAAAATAAAATAATTCTTTAACTGCAATATATTTTATTTTTCTCTTTTAACAAAGCTACAAGGCATCGTTGGTCTCCTCAATTTCACAACAATTCTAATTAATTTAATTGCAGTCTTCTGCCTCCACCATCCACCAACCCATATGGATATTTTGAATTAATATGTTTGATGTTCTTATCTTCTAAGTTTTATAGCTATTAATATGATAGTCACTGAAAATTTAAATAGTTTTTAATTTTAAAGATCATAAAATTAATTGAGATACACGCAAATCAGTCCGAACACCCGCGTTAATAAGAAAAAAAAATACAATTCAATCACATCTTCCCTTGAATATAACTTCAAACAAAAGGTATGAAAATAGATTAAAAAAAAAAAATTCGGCCCAACTTGCTAGACATGTTTGATTATGTATAGAATGCTTTTCAGAGTAGATCAGGAGCCAGACACAAAGCAGTGGAGATTTAGGGAAGATTCAATCCTCCTAGCTACTAATTTCATGATCCTCCTGTTTGGAAATTATATTTGTGGCAAATCTGTTGGCTGATGTGACATTAGCCCATCTTATGACTTTAAATATGTTTTTTCTCTCTACTTTTCTTTTGCTTGAGTTGAATTAATACGTCGCCGTAGAAAGAATTTAACCAAAGAATTGGACTTAATTAATTGATTGTTCAGGTCTTCAAAATTCATATACATGGAGAACGAAACACAGATACCATATGGGGAAAAAATCAATTATAAATTAAGGGGTTAATGATTAATCTATCCTTATTATTTTTTCAATCTTTCTTTATATTTGTAATTTAATTAATTTTATATTTAAATATAAATAATTAAGTGCATAATCTATCATTTTGACAAGATTTTTAAGCCAAAACGCTGATAATGACCATGTGATTTTTACATGACTATTTTTTATTCTGAAACTATCACTGAAAGGCAGACAATGGGCTTCATGTGCAAATGACATTCACTGGCTATATGACTCGCATTTTTATGCTAGTCAAATATATTTTTCTCAATAAAAATAAATAAATACATAGGTTTTTCATCGTGTTTTTAGATATAAAAACATTTCTAATCATAAATAAAAATAATTATTCACAAATTTAATTAAATAAACCAATATTTGATAAAGAAATAGCTAAGTTCAAGATATTTGATCCCATAAAAAATAAATATAAAGGAAAATGAAGATAATTTCCAAATAATTAAAGCTTGTAAGGTTAAATTTAATTTTTATTTAAATAAAATTAAAATAGACTAAAATCAAATCGTGTCAACCTTTGAAATCCACGACCCTACTCGTGAGATCGAGACTAACCCCATTAAAAAGGTTGAGAGATGAAATTACATAAAAAAAATTACAATAAAAAAGACCTTAAACAATAATAAAGAGAATGAGGAACAAATTTGACATAAAAATAAATTGAAATCAAATTCCAAAGATGAAATTGAAAAATAAATTCAATTTGTAAGGGATAAGTAAATTATAACAAAGAATATAAAATCTAAAATCAAGGTTGTCAATACCGTTCCGGGTATCGTTCCGGTTTTTTGTTTGGAACGGAACGTTCCAGTTTCGGTACCGTTCCGGGTACCAGTTACTGTTCATATTTATTTAATTATATATATAAAAAAATAAAATATTAATTTAACAAGTATAATTTAAATTCAAGATAAATGAAATTTAAATTATACAATACAAACATAATATCAAAATTAGAAACATCTTTGAAATTCCAAAATATTATGAAAGTAAAATGTTCTAAAATAAAAGAAAAATACATCAAACATCCTCTACATCATTAATATAAAAGTAAGGATCTTGATCTTGCTGTGGAACATAAGGAAAGTCGTCAACAAGACATTCCAATAGCTGGTCATCTCCACCAAGCTCATTCTCCTCATTTACACATGTCTCTTCATCATCTAAATTTAAAGTAGCGAAAGGTGCTTCGATACTCTCCCAACTTATGTCATCTCCATCAAGAAGACCGGGTTCTTCACAAATCCATTCATTCAATAGATCAATGTTGTCAAGGCTAATGGGATCTAAAGCATCTCTTGTTCTGCTCATATTCCTACAAAGAATAAACACGAAAGAAATTAAAAAATTACTAGCAATGTAATAGAAAATAATTACTAATATAATAATATTGATATTTTACTTACCTTTGTTTAATCTTTAGATTATAGCGAACAAATACTAAATCGTTTAATCTCTTGTGCTCAAGCCTATTTCGATTTTTTGAATGGATGAATTCAAATACACTCCAATTTCTTTCGCACCCAGTTGCACTACAGCATTGACTAAGAACTCGAATTGCAAACTTTTGAAGTTCTGGAGTATCAATGCCGAATTGCTCCCACCATGAAACTAGATAACAAATTTTGAATAAATCAAATATTATAGATAAAAAAAAAGACATTATATTGTTAAAAATAAAAGTTATTACCTGGATTTAACTTTTCTCTTTGACGAATAGCTATGGTTATACCAAAAAGACCAGTTGCTTTCTTATACTCCTCAATTTGGGCACTGATGTTATCTTGAGTATCACAATCAGGAACCAATCTCATAATTGTGGTAAGCAAACCTCGAGTTACCTCCCTTTGTTTTGAAAAAGAAGGCCTAAAATATATTCCAGGATTAAGAAAACATCCTGCTGCATGTAATGGACTATGAAGTTGCTTATCCCATCTAGCATCAATTACCCGAATATATGGTCCATATTGAGACATTCTATTTTTCAACCTTATTTTGATGGCTTCTTTTGCTTTATCCATTGCCTCATATAAATAGCCCATTGATGGTTTTTCTTCACTGTCTGCTAACCTTAGAACTCGTACTAAAGGCTCGCTGACGTTGACAATATGTGCACATCTCGGCCAAAAGTCGTTATCTTGTAAAATTATAGCAGCAATTTCCTTTCCAACCCGACTTTTGCCATGACTTGATTCAACCCATTTTGTGCAAGTAAACATCTGTCGAAGCTCCTTCTTAAACTTCAGTAAACATTGGAGGCTTAAGAAATGGGTTGCAAACCTTGTTATGCCAGGACGACATAAATCATGTCCATTTGTGAATTCTTTCCTCATCAAGGCTAGAACCCATGCATGATTATATATAAACTTGGTTATATTTCTTGCCTTTTTAATGGTTTCATCAATCATTGGAAAATATCTCGGATCACAAATATTTTCTAGCATTAAATCAATGCAATGGGCAGCACAAGGAGACCAAAAAAAGGTGCCATACCTTTGCTGCAAAGCTTTCCCAGCAGCCTTAAATGAAGCCTCATTATCACTAACAAATTGGACAATATTCTCCTGTCCAACTTCTTTGACAACTTCATCAAACATCTCCAGCAATGTCTCTTTATCTTTTCGAAGTCCTGAAGTGTCAACAGACTTCAAGAATACGGTGCCTCTCGGAGAATAGGCAAGGAAATTCACAATTGGTGCATTCCTCCTATTTGACCACCCGTCAGCCATAATTGAACATCCATAAACTCTCCATTCAGCCTTGATACTAAAAATGTATTCATGGACATCATGAACTACATCTTTCAAAAGTGGTCCTCTTAAATCATGATATGATGGGCCTTTAAACCCAGGTCCTATGGATGTTACGGCATCTAGCATTGGCTGATAATAATACGAATTAGCACTGTTAAACGGTATATTAGCATCATACCACCATGTTGTTACGGCTTTTCTTGCATTGTGTTCCATCCCTTTAGTAGCCATTGCACTTCTAATACTAGGCTGGGAACCCGGGGTAGTTCGTGGAGGAAATAAAGGAATCCTTCTTCCAGATGTACTTGTTTCTTGCACTGTCATTCTTCTACTTGTTTGTGAACGTATATCACCCGAACGAGGATTTGCAGCATCACCCTCTTCTATTTCTTCATTATTGGAACCTGATTGAGAATTTCCAATATCAGTTCTAATTCTTTTTCTTCTCTCTCTCTCCATTGTCATGTCATCTACCAGTTGTTTCATTTGCCACTTAACCTCCGGAGGGACCTTTTTACAAACTTCAACTTGACCTTTAATACCAGCAAGGTGGCACTTCAACCGAGTAACACCACCACCATTGATGTGTTTATTACAATAAATGCATATACTTGCATTCTTTACACCAGGAACCACCTGTCCATGAGCCCATGCTGGATCATCTGATCTTGCTGGAGCTGAATACATGGAAGTCCCACCACTAGATGAGTTTTCAGCCATGTAATTTAATCTGTTGTAAGAAAGATAACACAAGTTAGGCATGTATCATTCTTTACTCCACGATTTGAAATTCATACCAAATTGGATTTAAGTTATAATCTTGTTCAAAACACAAGGACCAAAGAATAATTTACTCTAACTCTATACTCAACCAGCAAGCATATCAGCAGGCATTGAACTATACGAAAGGAATTGCATGGAAACCAGGCAAGGTTTCGAGCTATATTGCTCCTATTGGACTAAACATATGGACAAATTGACTAAACACACTGTTGCTTAAATGTTGACAGGTTCAAGAAGCAAGCAAGTCAAGAATTGAACCCCTAAGAAAGGAACTACCACTGACACAATATTAATAATATAATTAGAGCTAAAGGCACGAAGACATTGTCGGCACCACTGCTACTGATACAACCACTAACATTACTCATGCACAATATAATTCAATGGAACCCGCCACCACCACAAGCTAGACCATCACCACTGCTACAATCAGCATATTACAGTTGCTGAAACCAACATGGCATTACCAATCACATTCTCAGTCAACATGATAGGCCATCATAACATTATCATAACTAAATTATGTGCTTATTATATCCATTTCCACCATCAGGGCCCTCCAACAATGAAATTACAAGTAATGGTGCCACTCGTAGTGGTGAAAGCTAGACATTTATTGTCGTTGGTATAAACAAGGCCTTCAACATGTGGATATTGCAAGCACACAATAATCTATAGATCACGGTTTTATCACAAAAGTCCGATAGCTCAGCAATTTGTAACTTAGGTAACTAGCGATATTTGCATGGAAGCAACGAGCACTCATCCACCGACCTTGAGAGGACAATTATAGAAAGAACAGCGGGGAGAAAAAAGACATTACAGAGGAGTTTTTAAAAAACTAAAGCAATGCTAGCTTATTCATGAGTTTCTATTCAATAAAAATAAAATCCACCAACCTTCGAATTTGATTAACAAACATGCATCCCATATGATTTAGATTAACTAATTGAAAGCATAAAATCAGAATTCACAAATTGACAAATGTTTGTGCTCAGCAGATTCAAAACAATTCGGCAAAACATCATCAACAAGTACTTCCATGCATTTGGGATCCCATTCAAGCTAAGCTTCAAATATTCCAATAATCTCAGCTCATACGACAGCAAAAACTAAAATCATGCATTTTCGACAGTTTCAATTTTTCAATAAATTAAAGGATTTGGTTCCTCAAATGTGTACCTTTAACTGGAGATATGGGGAAGAAGAACTACTGAAGATTTTGTGCCGCCGTGTGGAAGAAATTGCGCCGCCGTGTGGAAGAAATTATGCCGCCGTGATTTTGATTTTAGATTTAGGGTTTCAGAAATTGAGCTGATTTAGGGGTTGAGGATTACAAATTGAGCTTTTCAAGTGAGGGATTTCTGGATTATGAATCGAAAACAAGGGATTTTCTGGATTAATTTGAGAGAAGAGAACTCGGGAGTAGATTGGGGGAAATTGGGGGAAATTCGTCGTCTGGTCTGGGAGAGTGGGAGCGGGAAGAAGAAAGGGAATTAATGGCTAAACGACGTCGTTTCTTACTTATGTAAACGACGTCGTTTTGATCCGTCATCGAGCGAACGCCCGATGCGATATCAGGCGCTCCGTGCGAATTGGCCGAATTACCGTGCATCGACCGAATTTTACCGGAACAAAACGGCGCCGTTTTGTTCCGGATTTGCGAACGGAACGGGGCGTTCCGTCCGTTCCGGCCGGAACGGAACGGAACCAATAAGTTTGTCTAAAATAATAATAAAATCAAACCATATGATCATGAATGAAATTGAAAAAATATCAAAGAAGATAAATATCAAAATAAATAGCAATCAATGTTGAGTGATGATTTCTTTTAATTTTTCTATAAAAAATATCTAATAATGAAATCAAAAAATATAAATAACAAAATTTAAACTGCATTAAATCTCAATCCTATAGTCCAAATCATTAGACTAAAAGCATCATTCAAGAAAAAACAATGAAAACCAATCCCAGCAAATCAAACATTTAATTTTCAAAATAAAAAGCAATCAGAGGGCAACTACAAATTATCGATTAGAGGGTTAACTTGGAAATAAATATTAGTAAATGTAAAAAGAAAAAGAACAAGGGCCAAAATAATACATGGAAGATATAATTTAAAAACTGCATCGAAATTAAATAAATCTTTCACTAAAGAGTCAAGAACAAAAACTAGAAATGAAAATAGTTAGGACATAAATTGAAATATCAATAACAAAGAGGATTAACATATATATATATATATATGGAAGTTTATTAGGTCAAGTAGTGGATGATTGCTTTCATTAGAGATGAGAGAAATTTGTATACGTAAAGTTTTTAAGTCCTCCACTAACTGGGATAAATAGTTGAATTGAAAACCTCGATGGCTTCATTCCTTAGACTATTCAAAGAGTTACTTCAAAGTGCATGCATCACTCACTTCTTTTCTCTTTCTTTTTCATAAATAATAATAATAATAATAATAATAATAATTATAAAAGACCTCTCGTTATTCTTCAATCAATTGATTGCCATCGTTGTAGCGCAGATCTGATGTGTATACATTTTTTGAATACTAGAAAATTAATGATTTATACTAAAATTAAATACTAACAAATTCTTTTATTGATGCATATGCAATTATAGCTTCGCAACACCATGTAATGCTACGTGGCAGGTAGCATGGTGTTTCAGTAACTCCGCATGCACCCAATGATTATGCAATCGAGAATTATTAGGTATCTAAACTAAGTTCATCATATCGAGATATATTTAATTTTTCATATTCTTTGGTTCAAGGACCTTGTTTATTAGAAGTGCATCTAATCTAAAGTGGTATCGATGAAATCTTAAAAGGAATATTGAAAACAACTTTGTTTTAATTACACTAAACAGTTTCAACAAGTAAATATCGTTTGTTATTTAATTTTAAATCTTATTACTAGTATGTATGGTTTTGTATTCTTTTATATATATATATATATATATATATATATAAACACTAGATTTTTATTGAACATCTTTTATTTAGCATGTCTTTATTACTTGCGAGTATAACATGTTAAGACTTTAATCTAGAGTTAGGCATATAATTTTTTTATACGAGGAAATTCCATTCTCTAGAGAGTTCTAGTTGTCTAGGACTTTTACAAATAATGTACTTTCTAACTCGAACCGGAGACTTGTTGTACATATCGCATGCCCTTTATTATTATAAAGACAAAATGCATATAGCTCTTGGACAATATTGTTCATTTTATTTGTGTTGTTCTTGGACATTACGACCCATCATTCATTTCAAACACTGTCATTTTTTTTTCTTTTACTTTCCAATCAAATCCCCATCTTTATATATCTCATAAAAACATTTAAAACTAAGCTTATGTGTATTTATATGGAAATTAATTCACGACAAGAGTTGTTGGATAAATATTAAAACACTTAACACCTAGATAATGGAAATCGCTATCATAATTGATGTTGAAATGCACTTCCCTAACACTTTTTCCCATACCAAAGCTACAAACCACAAAATTTTTACTTACTCTTGTGTTTTATTAGAGACTAAATTAACGACCTTTTCATTAATTTCTCAATCGACCAATAATAATAAAGCAAAGAAAACAATTATAAAACATTTTCGAGTGGCCACGTTTACTAACCCCATCAGGAAACTAGGAAGATAAATAGCAATTCTTTCTTCCTTTTGTCAAAGAAAGTTGGCCTGATTGCACTAGAAAATGTTGTTACCAAGGACCCACTGGTGGCGACTATAAATTCCAGAAAGACAGTGCATGACCAAGTCAGTCAGCTTATAAATTTCTTCGTTTGCAATGCCACTTTCAGTTTTTCTACTATACTTTGACCAATCACGACTGACGAATCCTTCCATGATGGAAGAATATAAGATGGATCAACACACACACACACACACACACACACACAAACACACACACACACACACACACACACACACACACACACACACACACACACACACAGCTAAGCTATCAAAGAGCAAGGCAGAGAAATCATATGACCATGACGGACTAATTTGCAAAAACAAGGAGCTAATATAATTTTTAAGCTTCAATATTTGAATTAAAAGATTTGAACCTGTGATCTCTTTGCAGCTTTACTATTATTAAACTAGAGCTCGACGGATTATAATTTTCTAATATTATGTGATCAATTCTGAAATACTTACTATCACACATGTAATCGAAGGTTCGGAATGGTGTGAGAAAACAAGAAATTCTTGATTTTTACCGGTAAAAATAGAAATTACAAGTCTCTACTTAGCATTACAACTACTAAAAATTCTAAATGGTCTTAGTTCTTGGATAGGGGAACTGATTGTATAAAATAAAGATATTAACGCATCTAATACGTCCTATGTATAAAGTATACTGCATTGTTTATTTGTCTAATATGAACTAAATTCTTGTTGTATTTTCAAATCATTGGTCGATCTGTAGTTTTAAAAACGTCTATCTCAATAAAGATATCCTTATCTTAATAGGTAAAAAACTTAAATGTTCTTTTTATTTAATATCAAGAATATTTCTTACTTACAAGTCTGTATTCTAACATATTAGAAATAAACAAAATAATATATATATATTTTTTAATATCAAGAATACGTACGTATAATTTTTCCTTTTCAAATTCCGTTTATGCGAAACTCCAAAAATGGATAACAACACTTATAAAGAGATACCACTGAATTCTCCAACAGTTATATGAGAATGATAGGTATAATTGCATGAAGATTAGGGTATATTAAATCATAAATAGGTACATCTATTATATGATGTGGCTGATTAATTAAGACCTAAACACATGATTTTTGTGCCATCCAACAGTAATTGTCATATTCTTCAATGTTTAAGTCCATCGTTAGCTATTGCGTCTACGTTGATGTCTTAAAATAATGAACTCTTTGCATTCGCGTTTTTCAACACAGAATAGAACTTATATTTGTACCGATTATACTTGTTCATTGATCCAGGTCTCCACTCTAAACTCCACATCATATGACTGGCTTCAACTTTGTAAGAGGTTGTCGATGCAAATTTTCAGAATTTTGTTTTTTTAATATGCTCTAGTTTTTTTGTCACCGATTATCTTTCATTAGGGACAAAAATATAATTTAATTTCATGTCTTAAAAGCCTTATAACTTTCATGTTGTTTCAAATAGTTTCCTCTACTTGGTTCACATTTCCCTCGAATTCCCACATGGAAAAGCAGTAAGCGAGTAAAAAAAAGAGGGCTATCTATATAAAAAGAATGATCCCTTTGGAACTAGGTAGCTCCTGGAATATCATTTGCGTTGCCTATAAAGCTCTCTTTCCGGAAGGCATCTTTAGCTTGCTCAGGCATGAGCTCGCAGCATAATCATGCAGTGATCACACTAAACCTAGAAAAAACAAAACCCGGCTAGACAATCTTATCATACATAGATCTACAAGGAATTGACATCCTTTATTATACTCATATCATCAATTTACATGTTGATTTCCGCGTAGAAAAAGGGCTAAATCATAAAATACTAGAACAAAGATCATGATCTTGAACTAGCTTGTTCAGGCAATTTCAAGAAACTGGCTCGGCCAAGTAAGTAGGGATATGATCACCAGCCATGACGACGACAATCTTTGGCTCCATTTCTGCTCTCATCTCAACTTGTTTAACAGATTTTTCTTGAGCCTCGGGATCACCAGACGAATTGGAAGATGATTTTCTATAAGAGCAAGCTAGAATTATCAATGAAAAAGCAATGAGTGCCAGCATTAAAGCTAGACTCGCAAAGAGGTAAGGGACTGGAGAATTCCTATCTTGAAATCCTGCATGTACACCAGGTGTAGGAGAGTCGCTTGCAGGCATCATTAATCTCTCTCCCAAGAATATCTTTTCTCTCTCCCCCCCTCTCTCTCTCTCGTATATTTCTCTCTTTATTTATTTTTAGTGCAAGATGGTGAAGATGGGATTTTTCTGTATTTATAGCGCCAGTTGTTGATGTTCGACGGTGCTTGGGTTGGATGAGAACAAGGGAGTTGAGTTGGGAAGTTACCTAATTGCCCTTTGTTTTGGCAAGGACGAAGCTGATGATGATAATGATGCTCTCTCGGGCTCTACCTGTACTTTAGGGGGACATCGATGGGGCCTCAAATATCCTTCTTTGTCTGAAAATGAATGGTAGATTTAAAGGGGCGGGTTTGCACTGTTTTAAAAGTTTTTTTAAAAACAAAATTGTATTTTTTTTAATTTAAATCAAATTTTTCATATTTTAGATCATTAATGATATTAAAAATATTTTAAAAAAATTAATATATTTTAAAAAAAATTATTTGAAACAAATTTTCAAACAAACACCCACAATGAAGGGCAGAAAGAGGAGTGAGTGTGAATTTGCCCCGAAGGTGGTGGCCGTTGCTTATCCAATGAGTGATATGGGCCCACTAAACGTGTTTATGAGGCCCACTAAACGTGTCCTTTATTCTCACGTATGCCTTCATTTTCTTCGGGGAAATAAAGGGCAAAACGAGTTTTGTAAGTTCTTGCATGCTCCGGCCTCCGGGAGAAAATATGAAAATATATGGAGACCTTGGCGTGGCTTCTTCTTCTTCTTCTTTACACAGCAAGCAACTTGCTTCTGAGAACAACATGGGAGTCCTCCCTTAGTTGTAATAATAATAATAAGAAGAAGAAGAATAACATGAAGGTTTTTTTTTTATCGAATAAAAAAGAGAGATTGCCCGTCCAAGATATCTCTTTTAGCACATTTATTTAAACATTGTTAATTTTATTTTGACTTTGATATAAACTATGGACTCTAATAATAAATATTACTACAACCTATGAAAATTATTACGAGTAGAAATATTCGTTACTGCTTCTTTTGTACTATAATAATTAAATTAAAATTCTATAATGTGGTTGGAACAATTTCTTTTGTACTATAATAATTCAATTAAAATTCTATAATGTTCCAAATTATTATGGATGCGCAGGATCATCAATCATTGATGGTTGACATTTAGTCGCTTTCATTTCATTTCAGGAGTTGCTTCTATTTCTATATTTGTTTCTCACTCCCTTGGAGATATTCAAGCTATTATTAATGAACAAATAGAACCGTGTAATCAACTTTTACCATGGTAATCAAACTCGTGAGTCAACAAACCTTGTTGGACCGGAAAGAAAAATCAAAACAGATCAAATTCAGTCAAACTTGGACCGGATCGGTCCGATTTTACGATCAAGTTTTTCATTATTTTAAAATCAAATCTTGCACTGATTTATATAATCACCTCTTATATTTATACACAAAAAAATTTACCTTCTTATTTCTCATCCGATGTGGAATAATTAAAGAAGGAAACATTTTAACTGGCTGGAGAGTGAAGAGTGGAGACTGGAGTATTTAACAGGAGAGGAATGGAGAAACGATTGTATTTGTCTAGCATTCTGATGGGAAAATTATATATATATATATATATAATGTTTTTATAATATATATTAAAAAAATTATAAAAAATATAAATTATATAAAAAAAATTGTTCTGTTGATTATATAAAAAATAAAAATTATATGTGTATATATATATATATTATGGAATCACTCTTGAAAATCAGTAATATTAACTTTAAAATTTATACTTAATTTTTTTATTTTTTACTTTAAATTAAATTTTTTTGATGTTTTACATCATTTTCATATCTTGATGTCAAAATAATTTGATGGAGTTAGAGCTAGTACTAGTAATATTGATGTTGACTGTTGATACCAGCATTATTAATTTAGTACTAATAATTCTTTTAATAATAATACTTTTGATAAATGAATTAAAAATAACGAGGAAAATGACAGACATGAGACTGATTTTAATTTATATAGCATATCATCAAAATATTTATTTTAAATATGTTTGTTTTTACCTAATGAAATTCTATAGACATAATTGTTTTGTAATGTATTTTTAAATTATTTTGAATTATATATGAACCTTAACTAATGAGATTTATAGCCATAATTATGTTGTATTATATTCAGAAATATTTCACATACGATTTTACGATTTTTCAACATTTTAGCTGTGATTTTACGATTTTTGTACTGAAAAATTCGGGTACGATCTTATGATTTTACGATCCGATCTTATGATATGATTTTTTGAAGCCCCTTCCGATTCGTGTCAAAAATTGCGATTTTGACAGCCTTGCCTATCACGTATGAAATAAAACAAGACACTTTTTTAAGATCAAATCATTTCCTTCCTTAAATTGAGTGTATGTTTTTTAAAATTATGAGTCAATAAATATATCTTTTAAATTTGGTTGGGCTGAGATGAATCCTGATGCTAAAAGATAGAAAAGAGTTCAGATGGGAAAAATCTTGCCCCAAACCACCATGCTAAATTTAGTTTATCTAATTTTTTTTTACTGAATTTGATTATTTAAACTAATAAAAGATAATATAAATAGAAACATAAATATTACAAGAGAATCTACAAAGTTTGGAATAATGTGTTGTCCTTTTTTGAATTTGCTTAGAGTAAGTTGTGCATTCTACCACTGAATTTCTCCTTTTGATGTTGTTTATGAATGCAATAATTTTATTTCTATGGACTTGATTCCTTTGCTTATTAAAGAAAAAGTAAGCTTAGATGATGAAAAAAAGAGATAAAGATGGTCTAATAAATGCACAAGAAGGTTCATTTTTAAATTAAGAAAAAGAATAAATTGTATGCTTCTCGAACTAATAAAAAGGCGTATGCAAGTTGTTTTCCAATCAGGTGATTGAGTTTGGGTGCATATGCATAAGAAATGGTTTCCTAACCAGAAAAAATAAAAATTATAGCCTTGTGATGATGGTCAATTTCAAGTTATGGAGAGGGATCAATGACAATACCTACAAAATTGATCTTTTAGATGAGTTTTATATTTGTGCTACGTTTAATGTTGCATATCTTCCTTTGTTTGACACAAGTTTTAATTTGAGGTTGAAACCTTTCGAGGATAGAGGGTATAACATGAGTCGACTCATAAACACTAGCAAAGACTCGTTACATGTTCCAAATGGACCAATGACTCATTTCAAGACAAAGACATTGAATGTATTGGTTTTAAGAGTTTTGACAAGGTCATATTTGAAGGATCCATTGGAATATCAAAAGGAGACTTTAGTACAACTTATCTATGTGCAAGAAGAGTATAATCTAACCATATTTGGCCTATGAGGTTTCAACAATAAATTTGTCAATTTTTCAATTTGTTAGCCAATTATGTGTTTATGATGTTTTTATGTGTTTTGTGGATTCGTAGTTATATTGGACTTCTTATTGTATATGGAAACATTAATTACTTCCATTAATTATTAGAATTTATTATTGTTTATTTTCTTTTCATACGAGGAGAAACATACAATAAAAGAAACATAAGTCTAATATCAGAATCCTACTATACCTTAGAAACAACATGTGTAACTAGTTACATTTCCTTTAGTTTATACAATTAATGAGTTACAGGGATATTATAAATAAGCCTTAAATTGATTCTATAATATTTTTTTTCCATGTCTTCCTCTCATTAAAAAATAGGGATTTAATATAATGGGATTTATTTTATTTTGTTAGCTAAAATTCAAGACTTGTTTAAGCTTAATCAATTCTTTGTTTTTATGTAGAATCCAAGCCTTGTTTGGATTAAGTTTCAGGCTTTTCAGTTTAAGGGTTGGATTAATTTTATAAATGGACCAAATTTGTCCACTAGGATAGATACATTAGAGTTATATTTTGAGAAGTATATAAACCCTTGTAAAGCCTAAAAATAGGAGCTTTTTTGATGAACCATAATTAAAAAAAAAATTAGTGTGAGAGTGATTCTTGTATTTTTTTTAGTTCTTGAAAGAATTGAATTTTATTTATCAAAGATTGAATGATTTTGTGATATCACTCAACTTCATTATCAAAGTTTTGATAATTTGAAATGAATTTTCATTGTGTCACACTCTTATCAGATATATTTTGACTTGTCATGATTAGATTCAATCTTGATTGTAGGTTACATAACCGTGTGATCACGAGATTCATGTCATAATTATTTTATTTATATATCTTTTCTATTAGAGACTTGGTTCCTTTTTAGTGGCTAATTCAAGATTACTTCAACTCGTTTGTATGTGTAGTAGAGCTATAAATTCTTATAAAAATAATTCTAGTTTTGAAGTTTTAGACCGTTTATTTTGTGGTTCAAATCAATGAAAGAACCCATCATTATTTAAAAGATCACTTTTTTACCATTTCTATTCTCAAGAATCTTTTCAAAAATAAACTGTTCTATGACTTTTTTTTCAATCTATGTTACTTATTTAGTAGAGAATAAAAAAGTAAGAAGCATATCAAATAATTTAATGATTGTTTTTTGCAATAATTTAGTCTTAAACTAGTAACAGTAAACAACATAAACCTAAGAAGAAAAAAGAAAAATTGTGTCATCAATTTTTCATAGTTCAAACTCATAAAAGTCCACATATTAGACCCAATCATGAGCCATACACTGGAGAATGATGCAGAGCTCGTCAACTACAGAGGCCCATTTCAGCGCAGGTCTAATTTGATCTGTTTCCCACCACAACAAGCTTACAAAACAAAGAATTCTATCGACGAAGGCTCTTACCCGTAGCAGAATCCATGAAAATGATTCGATTTCATTGCTTTCTCCACAAATTTGACTTCTGGGTATCTCTCAAATCATGTTTTTGTAGGCCCTCTTAACTTGTACATAAACTGTTTTGGTACCTTTCCTTAGATTACATAAGCTCCTGCTTTTCTCTGTTGTTGTAATAGGTTATGGTTTTGAATTTGCTAAACCTGATTGAATTTGATAATTTTGAGAACCCATAAAGCTCTTCAAAACTTCAAAGATGATTGAAAACACAAAAGACATTTGCGGAGCTTAAGAAGTGCGCAGAGTATTACCAGTGGATTCTTTCTATTGTGGTTGAAGTTTGTCCTATCCAGAAAGGTACAGCAGTGGATCCTCTTTTGACACGTATGATTATCTGATCGTTGCGGATGGACCAGTCATTGCTTCTCCACTGACCATCTGAACTTTTGGTTTCTTTACCTGTCAAATATGATGGTTGTATCACAGTCAATTGTCAGTTGATTTCAGGAAAATGGTGATACTTGAACCAACCTTTTCCTTCTTCTACATTTTTTTTCTTATATATTTTTTTACAATATCAAATTTAATAGATATACACAAGCATTTACAAAACAGTAGCAGCTTTACTGCATTTAGTGAAACTACTAAGGCGATATCTCATTGATCAAGACCAATTAGATTTAGAAACATAGGAGTATGATCAGTACTAGATTATTAGTAATAACCAATACAATCCTCATCTAAAGAGGGTTTTCTTCTTCTTCTTCCTTCTCTCTGGATTCAGAATGATGGGACAATGCCATATCCAGTTTCTGCAGTTAGTGTGGGGGAGAACATTTCGTCCACTTCGACTTCTACATCTGTTCTCTTTGCAAATCGGCCTTTTATCCGGGGCCTGGTCTCTGCATAGGCCTTCCTTGACGCATACCTGATTGTCTTCTCAAACTTCCTCGTCTTCTTCTTCTCTCTGTATCTCAGGACTCTTGCCTCCCTATCCATATGACTGAGTTGAGATGGCATCTGGATAGCAGTGCTGGAGAAAAGTTCGAATGTCCCTTTTGGAGGTCTCTGGTGCGAGATTAAGATCTCGCTCATTGCTGATTGTGGCACCACTCCAACATCCATGGATGACATGGATAGCTAATTAGATGAACACAGGAAAGCAAATGTTTAGAACGAGAAGATGATACCTAATTAGATGAACACAGGAAAGCAAATGTTTAGAACGAGAAGATGGTTTCACTAATTTTTCAGGAACTAATAGCCTTATCACTGCCTGTAAAATATATTTTTGTGTTGCCTGTAAGATCTTACTCACTGCGCCACTAATGGACAGCATGACACGCATGAGATGTTGTTGAACGTATATATCCTTTCCTCAGAGAAGGGACCACGAGAAGATTCATTTTTATGAAGTTTATAATTAATGATGTTCATCAATATGGAGGAATAGCTAATGGAGCTAATGGATGATTTATAATTGATGAATCTTAGGGTTTATAATGAATCTTCTCCTGGGACCAGGAGAAGATTCTTTCCTAGCCGAATAGAAGAGCTCTGAAAACTGAATCCTAAGGTCTCCTAACATATGCTTGTTGGTTCTTTAGGAAGTTTCTGGGAAACTTAAACATCATTAATTGTAACAACAAACAATGGAATATAGCCAGAAAAAAATCAGTAAATTTTGAAGTAATTAAAAATCCATTAATAGATTTGAACAAAACTTAATAGTCTGTTTATATAAAAGAACTAGGCAATGATGTTAATCCTCAATCAATCACTTGGAAGAAAAACAAAAGTACTCAAACGCTTGTACCCTCAGCTTACATCCATTAAAGAAGATAGGCAAAGGTCAATGGAAGATTATGATACTTTCATGCTCTTTAATGGTGGCATATAGCAGATTAACTAGCTTCCAAGTAGGTAATTAAATTGTTCAGCTAGTTTAGTAATCTACTTATCAACAAAGACAGAAACAGTTTCAGAGGCACCGTGATCAGTTAATTAATTAGAAATCATGCTGATCAACTTAAAAGGAATGATCATGTTTGAGAGTTCGAGTTTATATATGGTGATTGTAAAAATGAGATGAAACACTTGGTAGAAACAGGTTGTGGGCTAAACACTTAGTTGATCAAACATATCTCCAAGGATGTTAACGAGAACTTATTAGAGCTCAAACCTCTTCTAGAGATGATCCTATGAAAATAAGTAAATCCTGCAGTGAGTTACATGCAGCAAATTAAGAAAAGCTTACACTTTGACTGATTGAACCATTGTAGCTGTCAGCAGCTTTCGAGGGCTCATACTCCAATCCCAACTGAAAATTGTGATGCTGCTGTCTATTTTGATGATCCTTTCCTTCTCCATACTGAAATGGCACCACACGATCACCACCATAACTCTTTGGCGGAACACTGTAGTGCTGCTGATTATATTGATCAGGGTATTGATTTTCAGCACATGAATTGTACTCCACAAGATCCAAATACTCGTCAACCTCCCCACCAAACAAGAAGCCATTATTATTCTGGTTGGTTCTGTTCTTCAAAGGATCTAGCAGCAGCCATGAAGCAGCTTCCTCCTCCTCCTCCTCCTCCTCCTCCTCACTCGGCGCCTCTTCTCCCTCTTGCGTCATGAGCCCTACTCGGGGACCAGGAAGGCAGCCGGAAAAGGGCAGAACTGGGACACGCTGGTGGCGGCGTGCTAGCGGGTTTGCAGAATGGATATCTGCATCACAGGCAGTGCAGAGAGACGCCGCATCTGCCTTGCATAGCAAGGCAGCCGGGGCACGCTCACACTCCTCACACACCCGTACGCGCTCATGGCGGGATGCCAAATGATTGGCAGCGTGCACCCGGGCATCACACCCGGCACACAAGTATGCCGAGTCAGCCCGGCAGTACACAGTACAAGCTGCTGCACGACACGTGTCGCATACGCGTGCCCAGCTGTCGCCACCTCCGCCACCACCACTCTCTTTCTCCAGCATATTGCCTCTCTTTCTCTCTCAAATTTACTGTGTTTTGGGCTAGCTATGAGTGAGCATTAGCTGCAGGGTGGGGGGATATACCTCTAGGATAAACAAGTGGGAAGGAGATAATCGAGAGTGTGACACATGGCATCATTTTAGTGGTTAAGAAAAGCTTTTTCATTATCTAGTGGTTGGCTGAGTTTTGAGTCAGCCGAAAGTCTCTGTTGCTCACTCGGAAAACATACTAAGCGACATCATTGTTGGCTGACTTGTCATACCCTTGGGTCCACACTGTAAGGGGTAAGATTCTTCATGTACACGTGTCATCTTTTATGGTTATTACGAAGTTCGAAGCATACACTAGTATCTCACATGCTAGTATAATTTTGAACCCAGAACGGCACGCCCGAATAGAACCGATGCTACTGGAATTTTCGTAACGGACCGGAATTAAAATCTAGACAAAATCGATGTCGTTTTGTCTCGCTTTTGAACGAAATGGAATGTTCAGCCATTCCACTGAACTGAACGGAATTAACAACTATGCCTAGTAGTGCATCAAGTCATTATTTTACGCGGCGGTGAAACTATTCATTTGCAAAATTTTATTTATTTTACATTTTTAAAATTAATATTTAAAATATTTTTTAAGATATATATATATATATATATATTATTTTAAAATATTTTCAATAACAAAAACTTTAAAAACAGTCTCAACTATTATTTCATACACTTTTAGGTCTTAAGCTTTGATGAGCTTTTCAAGTTTCTCATTTGTAAATTATTTTTTCAAGTTTTTTATATGTAAAGTACTTTTTGTATAGAGAGTTTCTTCATATTTTTATTAAATTTTGTTTAGTATATCAATGTTAAAACTTTTTTATTTGACTTTTCACCAAAAACAAAGTTCAAATTGAACCACTTGACATGATTAGGTCATCTTGACGGATCCAAAAATACCCTAATCGATTAGTAAAAATTTCATCCATAAAAAAAAAATAACATCAAATTTATATAAGAAAATATTTCAACTCAACTTCTTGTCTATCTTAGGTTTAAAACTAAAGTATATAGAAGTTGCCTTAACATGACCTCTATCTTAGGTTTAAAACTAAAGTATATAGAAGTTGCCTTAACATGACCAAGTCAATATTACCCGTCCAAAGGCAACTTGGTCAAGTGATGCAAAACTTTTGATGATGAAATTGTGGGAAAAACAAAATTGATAAGAAAACACTTTTAGCCTAACTTTTTGTTTAGCTTAGGTTTAAAATTAAACTGAATGATAGTTGTTTCCATGTAATTTGATCTTTTTGGCTAATTCAAGGAAACCTTAATGACAGTTAAAATAAGATACGAATGAAAATGAGAGATGAAAAGAACAAGATCAAAATAATAAAGGAGGAAATGGAGAACAAAAGGTGTTGCATCTAAAAGAAAAGGAGGAGTTTCATTATTTTTAATGAGTTTCTGAGTCCTTTAAGTATTGACAAGTATTAAACTTTAGTCATCTCATCAACCAAAGACACTGAGTCACACGACCATAGCTAGGAAGAAGAAAAACCCAATATAGTTTGAGGTTTCCATTCTATCTTTTGTATCTTATGTTAACTAAACACAATATAAACAATCGACTTATATGGTCGTGTGCTTGCATTGAAAATGGATATGCTTTAGAATGTTGTTTTTGGATATTGTTATTGTTGTGATCAGGAGAAGAAAGCAAATTAAAAGGAAAAAAGGGAATGAAGACATGATCAAAACTAGCTAGTTTCGTCTATTGATTATCTATAATTAACTCGACATGTTCGTTGACATATGAAACGAAATACAATTTTGATTGTATGTACATTCACTTCAGAAAACTTTGAGACTCTTTCCCAAACTGTAAATGCATGCCATCTTTTTGCAGAGATTAATGTTTTTGTAACCTAGATCAAGTCGGGAAGGACGTTAGACATAAAACCTACACTAAAAAGCTTTGTCTGAAGACCATAAATAATGGCTGCTATCATGCGATCAGCAGCCACACTTTGCAAATAACCCACTTACAAAGAGACCGGAAACTCATCAAACCTAATTAGCTTGTATAACTTGGTTTGGTTTCGTTTCCACAACAGTGGCGATCGAGCCGACTCAGACAAGCCTGGAGGAGCCAGTAAGACACTGCCAGTTAACCAGTGGCCGGATTAGGATGCATCTCCACCGCAAGTTTGTTGATTGAAGAGACCCATCATGATCCCTTCATGTATGGCTTCTGGGTCCGGTGAAAAGTTACAGGTCACTTACTGCTAAACTTGATTTGCTATTGGTTTCTGCCCTAATCATTACTACATGGCCTCAAATTGGACAACTCCACCACCTTCTGTGCTGATCACCTTTTTGGTCATAATTGAGCATATGAGATGCGGAGTCTGAGAGAGACAGGATAAATCAAATTCTCCTACTCTTCAATTATAGTCAAACATTGTAAAATTAACGTAGCACTGCCGTTTTTAATTATTTAAGCTATAATAATTTCTCCCATAACACAATCTGTGGAAGAAAGCAGTGTAAAATAACCATCTTAATTCAAGAATTACATCATGGATTTACCTTTTTTATTTTATTTTTTAAAATATCTATATATATATATATATAAGAGCAATATTCGAGGAAATAAGAAAGAAATTACTTGAGTTATAGCCCAAATTGAGATTAATAAATTAGTTGTTTTTATCTTAGTTAGATAATACAAAAGAATTAGCGAATCATAGTAAGCAAATAAAAAAATAGACAATGGAAGTACACAATTGGAGAAAAAATGTTTATTCGAGTAAACTCAAGATAGCATAGTAAACATGTAATCTAAGTAATAAGAGATGAATCAACCTATATTAACTTCATGTTAAACATGTGGTTCAATTTATACGACTAGGATCATCCAATAAAAAAATATTGAAGAAAATCACAAAAATAATTTTCAAAATTAATGTGAAACAATGAAATTATAAAATAAAATAAACCTGAAAAATATGATGTTACCATATATTATGTTTTCAAGCTCAACACTCCGGTCATTATATGAATGAAGTATATATGAAAAAACAATAAAACCAAAGTCTTAGCAATTAAAAGTTGAAGGATGAAATTAGAGAGAAAAAAATCAGATACAATAAAGAATAAAAAAAAGATAAGGATAAAAATAAAATAAAATAAATAAATTAGATGGCAAGAGGAATTAGAGGGTCAATATTGTATTTTAAATAGTGTAATTTCGATTAATTTTTTATTTGGTACTCTAATGGAAAATGATATTTTGACAACTCATTTTGTATTTTACATAGAATGAGGAAAGAAAATGGAACTTTAAAGAGAGAAAAAAATTAAAACTTTTCCTCCATTTTATGGTTTTACCAAAGAAACATAGGGATGACTTTTTATTTTGACAAAAAAACATTTTTAGCATCCTTTTAAGCTATCTGAAAGACCAAAAATCATTTGAAGGCTATTCATTTTAGTATTTATTGTTTATAGCTTTTTATTTGACTCTCTTTGGTTGAAGATTCTCTTACACCCATAAAGATATTAATATCTGAACTCATGTTCTTCATTTGGTCAATAAAATCATAATATCAGGTCAAAAAATCATTTCAACAAAAACTCGAATTATTAAATGCTATCCTATAATATGATTTTAATATAATTTATAATATTTTTCTATAAGTGGTTCATGCCACAAAATTAGTGCAAATCTTAGAGTAAGCTCCCAACTATATGCTGGACTGACTTTCCAAAACTTTTTGTCTCAATTGTGTTAGAGAATAATATAAATCATATTATGGAGTCTCACCTATAAGCTTAAGCTTTTAGGTGAGATGGTTCCTTAATTTGGTATCAGAGCCTTGTTGACCCAACGGTCACGAGTTCGAATCTCACCACCCTCATTTTATTTGATAAAAATTAAGCACAAGGTGATGTGGGTTTGTGCAAGTTTCAAGTCCAAAGGGCTTTCACTTGATGGGGTATGTTAGAGAATAATATAAATCATATTATGGAGTCTCACCTACAAGTTTAAACTTTTAGGTGAGGTGGTTCCTTAAAAAATTGGAATCCCAAAAATGCTTGACCTTTTTTTTTTTTGTTCTATTGGGTAATTT
The DNA here is from genome assembly GCA_032356905.1 of Salix exigua. Lineage (NCBI taxonomy): Eukaryota > Viridiplantae > Streptophyta > Magnoliopsida > Malpighiales > Salicaceae > Salix > Salix exigua. Next base: position 6,711,957 of record CM063591.1, read on the forward strand.
TGTTGACATTTCGTAAGACAATGTTCCTTAATTTGGTATCAGAGCCTTGTTGACCCAACGGTCACGAGTTCGAATCTCACCACCCTCATTTTATTTGATAAAAATTAAGCACAAGGTGATGTGGGTCTGTGCAAGTTTCAAGCCTAAAGGGCTTTCATTTGAGGGTGTGTGTTAGAGAATAATATAAATCATATTATGAAGTCTCACCTACAAGTTTAAGCTTTTAGGTGAGATGGTTCCTTAACAAATTGCAATCCCAAAAATGCTTGACCTTTTTTTTTTTCGTTCTATTGGGTAATTTTGTTGACATTTCGTAAGACAATGTATCCAAAATCTACATTCATATGGATAACAAACCGTTTTTGGAGAGACTTGGAAGTCATTTGCTACAAGATTGTGCACACGAAACTTAGGTTGTGAATTTTTGAAAACTTTGGAGATCAATTGAGGGAAAATAAAATAAAAAAAGGGGGGGAATTTAGTTCTTGGTAAATGAAAGGACAGAGTTGAGGTATTAGAGGACGTAATTATCAATGTGTAGTGGCAGGGGATAAGCATTGAAGCTTTTCGAAGGCTCGTCACTTCACAAGAAAATGAATGGTGAGAGCCATAAGAGAGTGATCCTCTGATTATGATGTTACTACCAACGTGGAAATGGAGAGGAAAAAAGAAATACGTCTACTGAAATGAAGGATAGGTTTTGATGTGCCATTTCAAGGCAGAATTTACTTAAATTTTGTTGGATAAGCTTGAGAGATTGAATCATATCGATCCTAAATAACCAATTATTTATTTTTATTTACGGTGAAAATCATTAAGATTTTTATTTTTATTTTTAATGATGATATATCGTCATTGCGTTTTTTATAAGACTCAAATAAAGATAGCATGAAACTTGAATTTAATGGAAATGTGAACATGCTCAATAATTATATAGTAATTTATTAAAATTGAGCTGGAAAAGATATATCATTTAAAATGGAAAAAAATATTATTATTTTGTCAAATTCATCAACAAAGTATTTTTTTTTTTCTTGTTTATTTTCGATTCAATCAGTCAAGACGTACCTGTAAGGGGATAATTTTGGAAAGAAAGAGATTAGATGCGGCTAATTTTTGCCCTAGACTTGTGCATACACATGACTTGATGTGGTGGTATCTAAGGGGATCGTTATCTTAGATTTATTTTTTTAATTTTGCAGGAATTCCTAGCACATCAAAGAGACTAAAAGGAGGCAATATAAGAAAGAAGATTCTAGAAATCAAAACAAAGTTTCCTAAATCTTACACTAAAAGTTTTCTAGTTGAATTCTTACACTAAAATAAGATGCGATTTGCAAATCTATATAGTTTTTAGAGTAGACTAAATAATATTTTTGGAGTTGACAATTTTGGTTGTTTGGTGATTGCCGCGACGGTGATTTTTTCACGTTTCTGGCCCCGCCATCCCCGAAATTGGGGAGACAATGATGAGCGGTGAAATGGAGGTAGTGTTTTATAGTCGTAAAAATTACAACTATAATTATTAGGAGTCGTCACCTAGTATTAAGGTCACTAGGAACCTACTGATCTGCGAGAGTCTTGGGTAAGGGGACCTGTTGTACAAGGGAAAGACGCATCACCCCCAGTACACCCTACCTAAGGTAAGCTGCATTGTTGTTTGATTGTTTTGCCTAAGTTTAAATTATTATTTTTACTGCATTTTCAAAAAAACATTTTTTGTCCGCGGGTATACTTTACAACGTAATTTTACACCGCGGTAAAAGAAAACCCTTTTTTAGTATCTACAGGTTTACTTTATAATGTAATTTTACACCGAGATAGGTAAAACAAAAATAATTTTTAAATTTTTTGATATTTTGGCCAAACTCCAATGGATAATCATAAACTAGTTACGATATCCAATTTTCATTCAAAATATGAAAAATATGCTATATTTGAATTTTACAAAAACAATATACTTGGAAAAACCTTGAAATTTGGCCGTATGCACGAAAACAATACATTTTTTTATTTTTTTTAAATGTAATTTTTTGTATGTTAAAAAAATTAAAAAAATAATAATTTTGGATTGAACCTAGCCTAGCTAAATGGCCACCCCAACCTAGTTGGGCGTGGGTTGGACCCAGCCCAGCCAACTAGGCTGAGCCGAGAGCAGTCCATCCCAGCCAGAACAAAACAAAAAAGGGAAATCGGGATAGAGTGGAGTAATATTCACTCTTTGCATTGTTCACGTATTACGTGAACACTAGCAAGGTGGTAGGCCAACCACGACGAGAACACTAGCAAATTGGTAGGCCAACCACGACGAGAGTCTTACCTGCTATTGCCGCTGGGTAGAGGAGGCCGATATGATTGTCCCTATAGTGGCTGGAGGAGGAGTTGGAAGAGAGTCGGTCTAACCTGCTCCTGCTTTGTTGTTGTGGCGTTGCCAGAGCTGAAGAAGGAAGACTAGGTTGTTACAGGTGCTGGTAGGGTTGAGGAGGGAAACCAGGTGATGGTCGGGAGCTGCTGCTGGAGGTCATTGCTGCATTGCTGATGGAGGAACTACACTAGGTTGTTGCAGCGTGAAGAGAGAGAGGGTTGTTGGCGCTTGCTGTTATCGTCGGTGACTCTGCCGGAGATGAGAAAGATTAAGAGTGATTGTCGCTGGTTTTTAAGCTTGCATGCAAGTTCTTTGCGTTTGTGTATATTTTTTTTCATTCTTCTTTGTCTTCCCTCGTCTCCACTGTCAAATTTTCCCCCTCCTCTGTGTATTATATCCCAGTTTTCGATCATCCCCCCTGTCAAATTTTTGCCACCCCAGTTTAAAAAATTTCTCCTCGCTTTACCTCCTCCCTGTTTGTATATTTTCTTCTACTATTTATAGGTGAAGGAGGTAGGGTACAGGCATGGGGCTGGTGTCCAAGTCATGGTATGTTCAGTGGGAGTGGGTTGCAGGGCATGGTTGCCGACATGGTGCAACATGGCTTCGATGATGCCTCAGCAGGTGTTTTTTTTAATATAAAATAGACTGATAAAAATGGGTTATTACAAAAAGAGTTTTTCGATGGAAAGAAAAATATTCTTATCTTCGATTTTGGCTTTCAATTTCACCCAAAAACTTTATCACTGAAAATTCTGATCTTCTTAACTTAACCCAAATTAGGCTTCCAAACATAATTTCTCACCAATTAATCCTTTAATAAAATTAATTTTACCCATTTAAAGTATAATTAAGCCCTTGCGCTTAATTAAATTCTTCAATTGGGCTCTCAATTGATCCCTAAACATATTTACACTTTAAATTGGTCGACAATTAAATCTAATTGACCCATAAAAATATAATTATGTCTTTCAACTTAATTTTTAGGCAAATTTAATCAATAAAAAATTATTTTAGCCATGAATTTGCATTTTTCTTTATTTCCGGGAAAAAACAGAGATACTATTGGGCTCTCAAAAACATCCAAAATTTTGACTTTAATTTTTCAACCAACGTCATCCCCTTTTATTTTATTTTTGTTATTTTATAGTAAATTTTGGGAAATAACCCAGAAATTGTGTTATGACAGTGATAATTTATGGTAAACGAACCTTTCTGTATGGACAAAGATCATACATTTAGGATTTTTGAAACACAAACGGTAGGATAATTTATTTACTTATTTATCTGAATTGGTGAATGAGTAAAAATTAATGTTTTGCCTATTAATTACTATATGGAGAGGAGGAGTTGTAGTCACCATCTTAATACGATGCAATTCTAAGATTAGAAAACTGAAAAATAAGTAATAATTGGAGATTAACGTACAATTTTCTCTTATAAAACATTGACCATGCAAATAATAACAAAATATTTCACCTATAAAAATTTGTTGCATTAACAAAATCACCATCTAATAACATGCATCCCCTCCCTATTGAAAGCATATGTTTTAGCTAGATTCTAGTTAAAATAGCTAGAATAAATGCATAGAGATATTGATTTCATACATGATTGTCTCTTATCGATCTTTATATCAGCACGGGGTTCTTGTTCCCCAAGTACCTAAATCAAGATCCTAAATGAATTTCTCCTGCACTCATAGTTATATGGGACGATGCTCTCGTTAAATGATCATTGCAATTTCTTATGAAGCTCTCAATGGAAGCGGAAGTGAATCACTTTCACAGTGTTTGCATTATATCATCATACAACTAAGATTTAATTTGGGACATAATTTATCAATCGTTTTTTAAAGAAATACTATATATTCCATAGAATTTGAGTGATAACTTCGAAAATACTTGTTCTATGGAGCTGTGTAAACTGAATGAAAACTTAACAGTAGACTTGTCAGGTTTTCCCTTGCTAAGACCTCTTACAGCCCCAATGGTGGTGCTTGTATTAAGACCACATGATCAGGTGGAGAAGAACGGAAATCCCATGATCATTTCCATTTAGCAGCAGGAAATCCCTACTAGTTTTTGTTTCAGCAACCATCTGACTTCGTCTGTTTGATGCATATTTCAGTTTCTTTATGAAGCAGGCTATGGTTCAAACAATCTGTTAGTCGAAGAGGGGTCATTGGAGCTACACTACGACGTCGTGTTGCTTACCTTGTCAACGCCAGGCGAGTGGCGTTCGTACCAGGCTCTCATGGTAAAGAGGTTGGGTTTCAGGTTAGATATCAAGATTATGACTGATGGAATTTCACTGCTCAGATTTCTTCAAAAACCAATGGTTTGGCTCACAAAATAGTCCACAAAAAGCATGGAGAAGAAACATCATACTAGAGGACATAATGCTTCAAGATTTGAATGTTCAATCAAAGTATAATGAACAAAATTAACTCACAGACTAAAGTGGATCCTCATAGAATTTTCACTCGGTGGCGATACAAATACATGGATTTTCAGTAGATTACGTTTCTCAAAACAGGATCTGTACAATTTGATGAAAACATTTGGAGCTTCGATTATACTACTTTAAGTTTAACACAAACTAAAGAACCCTCGATCATGAAAATACTATCACAGAACAGCTTCTCCTTTAATTTGATCTTTCTATCATTCCAAGTCTCTTTAAAATAGAAAAAGAAAAGAAAGGGAAATATATCTATATATAAGAACAAAACTGTAAGGAATTCACCTTGGACCAGAGAGCTCCATTGCCTGGACTAGTAATGAAGAGTCATCAGTGAGATCAGAATATCGATCCGACGAGGAGAACTCGTGGGGTTTGGACTTAGTTGCTTCTGCTCTTTGAGAAGCTTCCCATCTTTCTGCAAGCCCATCTCCTTCAAGCATTCTAACTACTTCAGACATTTTGGGTCTATGGCTAGGAAGATATTGGGTGCTCAAGAGAGCAACTTGTACCATCTCTTCAAGCTCTATTCTATCATAATTTCCCTTTATATCCTTGTCTACAAACATTTCAAGCTTTTTCTCCTGGTGAATTTTCCTTACCTGCAATCATAATGAACAAATGTCAGAGAACTGAATTCCAGACAGTAGAATACAGGTTTCTAAAGCACCTATAGGCAGCATGATTATAAGTAGATTGTACTCACCCATTCTAGCATGGCACCTTTCTGGTTGGCTGCCTTGCCAAATTCTAGTGCTCTTTGACCTGTGATTAATTCAAGAAGCAGAATTCCAAATCCAAAAACATCAGTTTTCTCTGAGGATTGACCTGTTGAAAGATATTCAGGTGCTATATGCCCAACAGTGCCTCTGACAGCAGTCGTGACATGTGAATCTTGGTGATCTAAAAGCTTTGCCAACCCAAAATCACCTACCACGGCCTCACAATAATCATCAAGCAATATATTTGCAGCCTTAACATCCCTGTGGATTATCTTTGGATCACACTGCTCATGGAGGTACAGTAGTCCCCTCGCAGCTCCCAGAGCAATTCTCTTCCTCGTGCCCCAATCCAAGACTGGCTTGCCTGCCACAAATAATAAGGGTCATCAGTTTAGCCACTCTAAAATTTTCATTTTACCAGTTTAGGTTACTGGTATTCACAATCTAAGCAATAGAAACCACATTATGCTACCTTTTAGACGCAAAGCTACGCTGCCATTGGACATGTATGGATAAACTAGAAGTCTTTCTGTTGGTGTCATACAAAATCCATAGAGCCTGAGGAGGTTCCGGTGCACTGCTAAGCTAATCATCTCAACTTCTGTTTGGAATTGAATCTCTCCTCCAATGGCATTTCCATCCTTAAGCCTCTTGACAGCCACAACAGTCCCATCATGGAGAATCCCTTTGTACACATTGCCAAAACCTCCCTTTCCGAGTATATTCTTATTGCTAAAGTTGTTTGTCGAAATCTGAAGTTCCCTGAACTGGAACCTCCTCAAGTTTCCAAGAGTAACTTCCTCGTGCTGGCGATCTGATGAGCCACGGAGTTGCATCATTGATTACTATAAGGACTAGTTACCATAGCAGGTAATTAGTAAAATTGAAGGGTTATAATGTTACGCACCTTTCACATCGAAAAATGTCGGGTGATCGTGCCTTTGCCTCCACCACAAATATAATCCAAACACAAGAATGAAAAGTGAGACCGAACCAACGCTTAAGCCAAATGCAACAGCTATTTTGTGACTCTTTGGTTTGTCTGAAGGTAGAGCTGCTTAAGAAGTGATAAGCTTACTATCAGGATCAATCCACAGCAAGTAGCAAGTTATGAATCGAGCATTACTGAATTAGGATAGCAAATTCCAGTTTCCTTACTTTGTGTTCTATTCAAGTTCATGGACATTGGCATTAGTATTGTCCCAAAGCATTCTGGTTCAGAACCTGTTGGGCAGATTAGAGGGTTTCCAGCAATGCTGCGAGGAAAAGGAACGCAACAGAAGACACATTCAAAGCTGGCCTTCAAATTCACTATTCTGAGAAAGAGAGAGGAAGAGGGGAGAGATTTACCTGAATGTTTTGGTAGGAAATCTTGGTACAGGACCGCTCAGGTTATTGAATGACAAGTCACTGAAATCCACAGACAAAAACTCTTTTGATAACACAATTTAATCATGTTATAAATCTCTGATCTACAAGAATAGGGTCGAGATACATACAGTAACACAAGCTGGGTCATGTTAGCCAGTGACAACGGGAATTCTCCAGAGAGACTGTTATTATTTAGCCTCCTAATCCAGTTCAAACAACCCAAATTAAAATGAGATCCCAAGGACAGAGATTCTTTAAGATAGAACAACAAGGTACTTGAGCTTACTATTGTGATTGCAAAGTTTCAAACTCACATGTATTCTAGACTCCTCAGATAGCCTATAGAGGAAGGAATTTTCCCAGTAAAGAAATTATCAGAAAGATCAAGTGTGTGGAGCTTTGAGAGCCGTGCTATTTCTGCAGGGATTGGTCCTGTAATATTATTGCTTTGCAGGAGCCTGAAAATACACATGGCATCCCAAAAGTTAAGACCTGTGACATACAAGGAACACTCGCTCTTCAAACTTCAGAACTCTCCATTTTTTTCTGATTACTTACACAGTCTGGAGATTTGTCAAGTTGCCAATAGTTGGAGAAAGGGTTCCAGATAAATTCTGGCTAGGAATTCCCCTGCAACAAGACCATTTCAGCAACCTCAATACCTGATCATTTGTCGTTTCCTTTTTTTGAATTACAGCTAATTCATATTGGTTTCTTAACATTCATGCTTGTCTTGAAATTGTTGTGATACGAAAATATAAGATTGTAGAAGACTTACAGGCCAACGACAAGACTCTCAGGAGAGCAAGTTACCATTGTCCAGCTACATGGATCAACAGCATCTCCATCCCAATTATCAAGAACCCCATGAGGATCATGTAAAGAAGCTTTTATTCCCATTAAAGCTTGAACTGACATATAGACACCATTGTCAAGAAAAAAAGGCTTCCATTTTTCTTCATATTTGAAGCTGGAGAAAAAAGAAAGAAAGAATCTTGAAGTTACCTTCATAATTTATTCCTTTAGGAGACAGCAATCCATTTGCAGCAGTCGAAAACCACAAGAAAACCACAAAATTGAAACCAACTTCTCTTATCCTCATTGCCATTGAAGTCATGAAGTGCGCTAGAACCTAAAAAAAGAAGTGCTATATTTTTTTGCTACTAGGAAAACCAACTTTCAAATTGGATTGCTTTTGTTTAAGGTAATCCTTAGATAAGAACCCACTTCCTGCTTTACAAGCCAGAAATCCATTCACCAAATCTAGCTTGTGTCAGACCCAAGAAAAGAACCAGTTTTTTGGTTGTATAAAAGGATCTACCATTAGCATGCCTGTCGTTGAGTGTGTGTGTGTTATATAATATTTAAAAGGGTGTTTGAAAAAAAACATATTAATCATTAATCTCAAAAAATATTATTTACTTTTGAAAGGAAATTTTTACTACACTCTCAAATATAATTACTAATTCTATGCAGTATTCTCCAGGGAAGGAGAGAAATGGAAACTCCTATTTCTGAGTTAATCATGCATTGGCCTGAGAAGCATATACACAATTTTATATTCCTCAACACAATTGTGACAAGCAAATTAAAAGGCAACAACGCATGAGAAGAATTATAATTATTACAAAACTACGTGGTCAATGTAAGAGATTGAGTTTCAGGTTTCGATCTATTTATATAGTTATTAACGCACGAGTTAATTTGTTCTATCCATATGATTGTTAATATTGTTTATATAATTGTTAACTTTAGAGTTTATAGAATTAATCAAAATACATACAAGTTGATCTGAACATAATAAAATTACCTTAACATTTTTTTAATGTTTGTAAGCACCAAAATTCTTTCTGGGTTATCAGTAATCTTGTTACCTAGAGATGGGGTATGCAAAGGCTGCTGTACCTTGAACCAGAAACAAATACAGCAATACGGGGAGTATTGTCATGTCTGTGTGTACTTTACCAGGTCGTGCATTCACCGAAAGAAGGGCAGAAGGAGAGAGAGGGTAAAGGTAGTGTGATCATCAAAGTGCATCGAGGAATCCAACATTCTCTAGGGTTTAGCCATACAGTAAAAGACCCAGAACCCATTTTTTAATATTTAAAATTTCAACTTTTTATTCTCATTTTGTGAGAATGTGAGAATCTCGAGGTAGAAAGAGTTGCTCGAGATTGATGGTGATGGTGGATTTGGTCACCCACCCTATTTGGACCATGACCCCAATAGTATCTTCGTTCTTGCTAAATATTTTGTATGCCCAGTCACTTGTGTGCTGTAAAATGTTGGAGGATTGCTTTTGTAGGATTCCATATGGCCAACCACTATCCTCTAACACACAACACACACACACACAGAGGGAGGGAGGGGGAGAGTTCTTTTTTCCTCATTCCAAACCAAAATTCATTCATAAAAGAGAAACTCTCAAGAGCTAGAGCTACCATCCCATTCCTATCTTTCTATCCCAAGCCATAGACTCGGTCTGGATGGTAACTGGGATCAAGTTTTTTTCTAAAAAAAAAAAGAAAAATCTCAATTTGACTTGTCGAGACATCCAACCCGCAACTCAAACATTATGATGCCGAGACATATCTCACCACTTTTATCCATATTACTATGTTTTTTATATCTCTAGTGATAAAGTAATTTTATCCATGTGCTTGAAATAATAATAATAAAAAACAAATAGAAAGGTTATCATTGGGTATGTTTTGCTTGTAAAAAAAGGGGGCATGGAATGCGGTGGATAGGTTTTTGAAGGACCACAGAAGATTTAAGATTATCATCTTGGAATCCACATTTTGAGCATGTTTATGTCTTGCTTACATTAATGGTGTGAACTTATAAATTATTAGATCCCCACACAAAACAAGCTGACTTTCAGCCCAAGAAGAAGCCCTAATCAGTGCAGTCATTGTTCCTTCCTTCTACGAAAAGGGTATATCATGTATTTGAGTGTGACACGAGTATCAAAATACTCAAACGTCAATGTCACATTTACCAATTTCCCGAAGCAGCATTGTATAATTAATGGCATTTGCACTGAGCCGGCCGCATGCCATGTTTGCGATAGCAGTATCCGTAACTTTTTAAAGTATTTGTTATGTAAAAATATAAATTAAAATAATTTAAAAATATCAAAAAAAATATTTATTAAAAAAAATATTAAATTTCTACGGCACGACTGTTTGGCTCTAGAAATGTAAAAAATAAATGGCAGAACCATTTTTTTAAAAAAAATGTAAAAAATAAATGGTAAGAGAGTGTTTATATATATACAATATTGTTATACATTTGTTAAGCAATGTTAAAACAAAATTTATCGGACATTTTTGTGTTTAGTAACAATGCGAAGTAAAAAAATTTACAGGGATAAGATAGAAAAATTGCACAACAGATTTATGACAAGATAATTGTTAAAATCCTCTAAAATGATTTTTTTTTCTTTCAACAACAAACTGATTGATTGATGTAAATTTCTAAATCCAAATTTCTTATTGGTATTATTATGATTAAAGTCAATTTTTAAAAATATTAGCAGCGTAAAAAAATTATTATTCGATTTCAAGAATAAATGAAAATAATTAAAGGACTAAATCAAAATTAGTATTATTAGCAATATGAATATAATTATTATAATCATTTGGACTATAATAGAATTATTATATTTTCCCAAAGCATAACAAAAAAAACATGTAACAGAATAGCAAGCAAAACAACTTTTATAAAAAAAAAAAACAATTACTAAGATTTTTATCATAAATTCAAACCATAAAAGTATACTAAATAACAAAACAAAAACAAAAAACTCTTACAAAAGAGCACATAAAAACAGCCAAAATAAATGAAAAAAACAAAATAAGGATTATTAACATTTTAAAAATCATTTTATTTGAAGAATAAATAAAAATAGGAACAAAAGGAAAAACAAAAGTGACAAAGTGAAAAAACAAGAAATGTCAATTTTAATAAAAGAGGAAACAAAAACAACAAAATTAAAAATTAAAACCATAATAAATATTATGAGAAAAAAAACTTGTATGATCCAGAAAAAAAATGAAAATAACAAAGAAAAATAACAAAAAGAATTAAGAAGAAACATCAATTTTAAAATAATCAAAAATATAAATTAAAATTTTAGGATTAAATTGAATAAAAACAAAACTTCAAGAAAAAATAAAATTTATTATGATGATTTTAGTGCTTATGATATTAATAATTATGGCTATGGTTTTAATAGTAACAATAACTTATAAAATAATATTAAGAAATATCAATAATAGTGACACATAAAATAATAAAATGTATTATGGTTATAGTACTAATATTAATAGTTACTCATAAAAAATATTTAGAATATCGGTAATAACAAAATTTATTATAATCCAAACAATTAGAATAATTATATTCATAATGATAATAATACTAATACTAATTTTGCTTTTTTCTTTTAATTTTGTAATTTAATTATTTTCATATATTATTCAGATTAAATAAAAATAATAATGTTGCTAATATTTTTTTGGTTTAATCTTCAATCATAGTAATAACAATAAGAATAATAATTCAAGTAATTTAAGACTTAATTCTTGCAATTTCTCTATATATAATGTTTCAAAACTAATATTTCAAATTAAAAATTTGAAAAAATTATATGGCTTAATATTTTCATTAATTTTTTATCTGATGTTTTAAAAATTTTATTACTTAACATTAGCATCAGACAAAAAAAATGTCATATTCATTTTAGTTTTTTTGCATTTTAACCCTTATTCTTTTAATTTTTTATGTAGTTTGATTCTTTTAAAAAAATATTTATCCTTCTAGGATAGTTCCTATTTTTTATATTTATACTCCTAGTTTTGGGTTTTAGTTTTTATTGTTATTTATCTCTGCAATTAATACAACTTGTGTCAAAAGTTACAGTAAGTTTAGTTCTAGCGGCGTGAAAGGAGATTAAAACTCTCTCTTATGCATTTATAGTGAATGTTCCGTTGTCAGTGATATGTTATCCTTGTGTTCTTTTTCACCCATTTTGTCCACGTTTGACTTAAGAATACTGAAATTAAAATTACTGTGAGATAAAAAAAACTTTTAGCTCAGCTTTTTTATTGGTATTGCTTGTATCAACATTGTATTATAAAAAAAAAACTGATTTTTTTAATTAGTTATGATGTTTGTAGAGTTTTAAATAATGTTTAGAAATATTTTTTTGTTTTTATATTATTTTAATATTAAACAAAATATCAAAATATATAATTAGTCTAACATATTTTTCAGGAAAAATAATGTAAAAATAATCACTAGCATTATTTTCAACACCTTATCCATAAAAAATACTATATAATTAAAAAAATTAAAAAATAAAGGCTGAAATGAATAATATAATATATGGTCAATTTCAATTGAATTACAAAATTGCAACAACTAAAACCTAAATACCGAAAAAATAATAGGAATGAAAAACAAAATAACAAATCAAAAGAATAAAGGCTGAAATAAAACATGATATTTCTACTTAATTTCAATTGAAAGACAAAATTAAAACAAATCAAAACTTTTATAACAAAAATCAAGATGAGAATAAAGCAATAAAAAGACCACGAACTGAAATAAAACCACCATAAATGAAAGAGACAAACCTGCATTTTGCAGTTGTAGGAGAGAGAAAATAGGACTAAAACAATTCACCAACCACCTTCACTTGTCCAGCCATCACCAATTGTCCAGCCACTGCCAATTATCCAACCACTTTGAGATAACATGCGGATCACTGTGTGGAAGAGGATATGGCAGCGCATCTAGTGAGATGTCAAGTGGACATTTGTAAGCACCTCACGACACAACACGCATTGCCCAAAGTGCACGTAAGGAAAAAATTTGGTGGCACGTCCAGCAGACACCTGCAGTTTTATGCAAAAAAAAATAAAAACATAAAATTACTTAAACACCCCTACAACAAAATTTTGGATTTTATCTTTTATGAGGGTATATCCGTATTTTTACTGTTTAGAAAATCTTGAAATACCAAAATAATCTCCATCGGCTACTCTTAGTTTTTGTCTTATTTGAAGGTAATATGGTTATGTTATGATTTACATCAATGTAAAAAACCAAAAATACCCCTAGGTAGTCAGTTGTTTGTTGTTCGCTGGCATGGATAAAATTATAGTTTTACTGTGCAAAAAAAACAGAAAAGATGCAAATACCCTCAAACAACTAGAGAATGTCAAACGATCTCATGAAAAAGTCTAAAATGCCTATGAGTCCAAGAGTTAATTTTTCATGCACTAAAAGGCAAAACTGTAATTATACTATTACAATCCATGGTGATTTATGTCTGCTGCTAAATTAAAAAACCCACACGTTATAACTTATGCCTTAATTGTCAAAACTTGTAGGTGTCTACAAAGATTCTAATATCTATGATGTGCTCTAAATTATATATTGCAAGTGATGATTTACCAAGGTTTAGCCAAAAAACCAAAACTTGCATATATATGAAATCTAGGATTTAATTATAAAATCAAGACTACTACTTCAGTAGGTTAATTTGAACCGCTCTAACAAGTTAATCTGTGTTGACTCTTCTAATCTAGTATTTAGGTCTTGTAACAAGTCTATATATTTAAGAGTTCTTCTATCAATGGTTTTGGATCAATGAACACTAGAAACAATAGATAGAACAAGTTTTGTGTTAATAGAACCAAGCTCTAATCATAACCTAAATCAAATGTTAAACAATCATGAATGATTTTGAGCTCATTTAAGACTAAACTAACATAAATCCAAATAAAATCAAGATCAAGTTGCTCGCACCTGTTGTGGGTACAAATTCAAGATCAAGTCTTTTTTTAATAAATATTAGTCTCAATCTATTAATGTACAAAGAAAACTAGCCAAACCCCAATATGAGTAAAAAACAAATCCAATTGTCAAAAATCTTTAAATAAGTTGTTTTTCTAAACATAAAAAAAATAAGCAATCTATGGGAACTTTTCATATACTCAAGTGTCAAATTGATCAATGGAGCCACAAAAATAGTTACCGAGTGCATTGCACACTAACAAGTCCTAGAGGCACATGTAGAGTCCTGTAACCTTTATAATTGTACATCTAAGGTGTCCCACAAGCATCTCAATATTTTTTTTATTATAGGTAGCATGTATCATTTAATCCTTGTGAAGACATTGAGTTTTCTTTCTCTTTCTCTTATTTTTATTTTTTCTCTCTCCTCCACTTGAATTCCCACATCTTTTTTTTTTTGCTTTTAATTCATGATTTTTTTTCATTTGTCAATTATAGTCCCTTGATTTTTAATCCCTCAAAAAACTAAACACCCAAACAATATTGCACAAAATTGAGCCATAGAAAAATGGTGAAATGATTTTCTCCTCTAGAAATCAACATCAAGCTCATAGAAAGAATCCATAAAAAACAATCGTGAATAGAACAAATAAAAAATAATTAAATTGAAAAAAAAACTTTGAGATGCTAAAAAAATGGCATTGTGTGAATCTATGGTGCTAATGGGTATATGATATTATTGTGATGGAAACATTGTTTTGGCCTTTCCAATTAGTTTCTCTTAATTTGACACCATGAATGAAAGCATTTAAGCCTTATTTGTTTGCCAAAAAATAGTTTTTTCTTCAAAGGTGATTTGCATGGAAAATAAATTTTTGACAGTATCATAGAAAATTAGCTAGAAAGTAATTTACATAATGTGGTCATGCATAAAAAATGATAACTCATCAGTGCCTTTTTTCATGTTTATCTATTTGTAATGATATTACATATAGACAAAGCTAATAAACTATAAATCTCATTGTAGACTAATCTCACCCAAGGATCAAGAGATAACAAGCAAGCCCTTCTAGTTACATGCTCAGTTTCAAATATGTGATAGAGGTGGAGGTCGCCTCTAGAATTCAAATTCAAGGTGGATATGGTAAAGGTGGGGACCTAGACATAGTCAAACAAGTGAGGTGGACCATGGATTTAATGAACAAATCCACTGAGAGATGGCCAAATGAGTAGGAAATAATTATGCTCACACAAGTTGTCGAGGCTTGAATGGAGGAGTGGAGAGATCCATCACCTCCACCACTTCTTCCTTGTCGATAATTAAGAGAAAGTACAAACACACTCACATGGTAAATGCCCTAGACAATGGCAATGCAGCAAGAAAAAAATGAGATATTCCCCATCTTGTTGTCCCCATATCTCTCAGCCCTGTGTCTGGTAATCTTTCCTTGTTCGCTATAATGGTGGGTCATTTCTCATCAAAGAAGCATAAAAAAAGATTGATCATTCTGCATCATGGGATCCAATGGCTGATCATCAGAAAGTTCATTTGAAGTACTTATAGCTTAATTGGTGATATCAAAAGTATTATAAACATCTTAATAGTTTCTGTACATTATGTTCTTCTTGTAATGTGCACTAGCAATATTTTTTCTTGTTAAAAGGGAAACTGGGCATGATTTGTGAGACCCCAGGTGGATAGCTACTGGTCTGGCCTTCCTTTAAAGGTTACAATGAACTAACACTTTCTCTCTCTCTCTCTCTCTCTCTCTCTCTCTATATATATATATATATATATAAAAGATGGTTAAGATCTTAGTTCACAAATGGCCTCGTGATTTCTTAGTTCTTATGGGACATACTTCAAGCTATGAGCAAGGCCTCATCCACATTCATTTCACATCAGCTACTGGAATTTCTTGCAGATTTTCTTTCAAAACAACACATCCTAATCCATGGAAGCCATTCTTCTAGAGTTCTTGTGGGGCAGATGAAAGGAAGGGGAGAGAAAAAACAATTCAAGTGATATTTGTATCTCTGGTGGGACATGGAGAATGGATCATTGACATGAAAGTGGAAGTGGAAGCTAATGAAATGTTCACAAGATGAAAGACAGTAATGGTACCAATATCAATTTCATGGTGGAGGGAAAGCAAATATTAAGAAACATTAGGGTCCCATCTTCTTCTTTTTTTCTTTTACTAGCAATACATGATGGTCTAGCATGTTGAAAAGAGCCACCCCAAGACCAGAAACTTGCTTTATAGTACCTCGTCTAGTCCCTCCATCCTGACCACGAGATTATTTGGTTCCATGGTCCCATGCTCTTCTTTTCATCACAATGTGTTGCCTGTGAAACAATAATTGCACTTCCTTCCCTCTTTCTATTCATTTGAAAGAGTAGAAATGATTTCTCGGCTTTCTAAATGGATTTTCTTTTAAGAAAGTCGTGGAGAAATTTGAATTTCATGTTATCATCCACAATTTGCATAAGATGAGAGTTGGTCCATGTACACTAAAGATTTTGGAGGGCAGTGACCAAATGATGCTAATATTCCATGCTTTGATGAAATAAATGGAAAAATATCCAGTAAATTCAAATGCAATTGCAGTTCAAAAATATAATATATGGCCACATTAATCCAACCCATCCTTGATTCTTTCCCTTTGTTTTTATTTATTGTTAAACTTTACCCCACTAAAAATCACCTTTGATTGTCTTAGATTCACTTGCACACAAGCATACACATTATATCATTATATTTATATATATATATAGATAGATAGATAGATAGATAGATAGATAGTCACATGAATCCAAACTATCCTTCCAAATTATATACAAGTCTAGGCAGGCATCAAGCGTTTCTGTGAATCCTGTCAGAGAGCAATATCAAGCCTTCCACGTACAGGACTCAAATTTCACCCCGTGGCACCACCAACTCATGAACGTATTGCAGCACTAGTTTGATATTTGGGGCTAGCTAGACTGCAATGGTCCAGTTTTTGGTCCCCTGCACACTTAAATGTACAGGTTCAGCTGTAACTCTATATATGCAGGAAGAAGTAATAGCTACTAATCATCACAAAATGATGGCAATTTTGTCTCACTTGTTGTAAGAACCTCAGTTGTCATCTTGTGTAAGCCCAAGAACTTATACAGGTCATTTGTATGGTCACACTCATCACGTTTAGCTAATTGATGAGTCTTATTCGATCCATTTGCCTGCAAAATTCTAATGGTGACAGTAATGGGAATATATATATATATATATATATATATATATATATATATATCTTGAAAGGCAATATTTAAAAGGGCATCTGATGTTACATTTTCTATGTCCAAGTTGAGAAGGTGAACGCTGCAATTTTGCATTTTCTCTGAGAATCAACAATGCCGAAAACGCAGAATTAGCTAACATACTTAAGTTTAATATTAACCCAATCACCTCCCTAAGAGTGGAAAAGTTTGCAATCAAGAACCATTTACAGCAAGTTCCAGTGCGCATGTGAAATTTTTCCTTTTGTTTTTCTGAAAGGCATTCTGCGGAGAGCCTGAATTGTTGTCTTACCCTCTCTAGAAACACATTTTGAAACCCTATGCTCAACTAGAGCATCCACATCTCCAGTGAGAACAAAAGCTCAAGCTTTGGTCCCCCCAACCTCAATTATTCAGAAAGAACAAAATTGAGAAACTATACATCAAGCGAACAAGTGTTTGCTTTCCTAATCAAAGTCTAAATCATGTGATAAGTTTAACTGAGTCACTGTTGGTGAAATTGTTTGCATGTTATGAAATGATTTCGAATTACAGAAGATAAACTTTATATGATAAGAAAGGTGCTTAACCAGTATAAGATTATTCTTTGATTATTGTACAGACAAAATGAGAAGGTTAATCGGCCAGTCAAATGCAGAAACTGGTGGTGTCACTTAAAGGTGGAAAGGCATGTGCTGGTGGGTGCATCGGTCGGCACCCTTTGTGCCAGCAGACGCATACACACCAAAAGCACTCATCATTCATCCATGATGGGATAGACTGGAAAAACATATTGCAATTTGATTAATATGGAAATGAAAATGACTAAATCAAGGCTGCATGTAATGAAAAATTACCCGAACCTTTTTCAATCTACTAGAAACATTTGGATGGATCTCGCAGCGAAGTATAAGATGGAAAGTTGAATCACTGACGGGGATCCACAACACACGCAGGCTTGCAAGCTACATGCACTTCGATTGTGGAATAGTTTTTGCATTTACAATGCACATGATGGGTAAAAATGAGCACAGGCAAGTCAAAAGTAGCATTTATATAGATTCATCGGCTCCCATAATCTGCAAAGAGATGATAAAGATTTTTATAATATATGTGAAGATTTGACACGGAAGGTACATATGGCCAAGAATACCAAGCATGCAAGTATCTAGCGTCCTGCTATGAGAAAATGTGCCATTTCAAGTTCAATTTTTTTTTAAAAAAAATAAAATATTAGAGCAACATCACAATATTTAGTTAAAAAATCTCCATGATGTTTCAATTTGATCCTTTATCCTATTTTGTTTTGTTAACAAATTAGAGATAAAATGCATGTATTTCACCAGGTATCAGAAAGAAAATCAAGCCATAAGAATACAGTTCTTCAAATCTAACTCGCACAACACTAATTATCAAATCTACATAATTGATTTTCATCTCTTGAAATGAACAAAATCCTATCATACCCCAAATTGCAAGTTAAACTCGACAAAAATAAAAATATGCGTGGTACAGATGTTTCGACTCCGCCCTGAAAAGTGTGCTGCAATTTAAAATTCAACAACAAAAAACTAAAAGGCAACCGATGACAGAAGAAGAAAGCAGAAACACTTGAGAAACAAGAACAGCATGACAGGCAACATTATGACGCTTGAAAAGAAAGGGCGAGCTACAAGCAAGGAGTGGGAGATAATTTGATTTCAAAACAAAAGCACTCTATAAGCACATATTATATTATGTTTACTTGTCAACATGATAATTTATATCATTATTAATAATTCATTTATCAAAAATACTGCTATATAATCTAAGTCAATAAATGATGAGAAAAGAAAAGGAAAGCAGTGGAGTTAGCAGTTATCAGACAAGAAGAAAATCCTGTTGCAGATAATTTCTTGATAACATTAAGAAATCAACAATGTATGCATGCCTAGAATGAGCAATGCCAGATTCAAAATAAAAACAGAATGTAGAGAGCTAAACTAGAACAGTAATCGTCACCACAAAAGCAAAAAATAATTATTGTACCAGCAGGTAGCAGATCTCCTAACAAATCTAAAATTGAAGTTCATGCTTCCTAGCTCCTGTCAACTACTGCCTAAAAATGGGCTTTTATTGTATTTCAAGATAAGTTCAGCCTCAAATCAGTGTCCTACACATAAGTTTGAGGAAGCTTAGCTTGTAAGGTTCACTCTCGATAGAAGAAAAAACTTGTTTTACTTGGTCCAGTACCTGTATCTTTTACACAAACATGAGAGAGCAGAGTCTAGGGACAGCAGCCTGGCGAACGCTGAGACTGTCCAACTGATTTGCAAGATGCCAGGTCCATTTGGGTACAAATTCCATAATAACAAGGAATTACACAATAATTAGACTACTATTAACAGGAATAACTTGTTGGAAGAATCCAACTGCAATGATAAATACATCACGAAAAACTTCTTGAGAAACATAAAACTGAAATTAGTAATAATCTCATTTTAATAACCTGGCCAACTTTTTATATGTCACTGCTATCAAACTGGGTGTAAAGTGTAAACTCAACAGCGCGAAGTAGCATGTGCTCAGTGTTGTTAAGGTTACTGATAGTGATATTTGGATGGAGTATACTCCTAATGCTATAGTTAGTCGGTATTGATTATTCTGTTTTTGACATTCATGACTGAACGTCACTTTATCTTCCCAAAGAAATATAAAAATTAAAGACAACAAATAGAGGGAGAAAGAGGGAGAGTAGATAGAAAAAATTGTCTGCTTTTACTGTTACTGCTACTAGTAGTTTATTATATTTTCATTTTATTGAATTAAACAGGTTTAATGTGTAATACACTCATATAGGCACAGGTATAGTATCTTTGTATTACTATGTCAAATACAATACACGAAGCCTAGGTCATGCCGTCCAACTTGGTATGGTCAAAGAGGGCCAACTAACAATGAAATGTTAACTTTAAATGACAGAAGAAATTCCAGTCTGCCGCTGCTTCAAAATAGGTCAGACAGGATAGAAAGAATTCACTATCCTTTATCTTGCAACCATCAAGATAGAAGCTTGAAATGTCAGAGGGCCACTTAAAATATTGGGTTTCAAGACAATTAGTCAGGTTGATCCTATTAACTGGACAGCTATTTACCTCAGTTGAAGAAAAAAAATACTCTTCTTACAATGTCTGGGACAAATCAATTTGACTCCTAAAGGGTGCTCTACCGAGAAATAGATTTCATAGTTAATACCAACCTCTACTATATTGGATATTATATCAACCTCATAATTATCAATAAATCTGTAGGAGAACTACAATATATTTAAAAGTTTCAGCAACGAAGAGCATCAATTAAACAAGAAGTATAGACGCAAGATTATTTCAAGTTGACAAACAACTTGCATAGCATACCGCAAGACAGACAGGGTGACAAAAATAACATGAGGTCATTGCAAAAAAGAAAAGGAAGCTCTGTTTTGGGGGTATTTCTTACAATTTGACAGCATCAAGGCTGACAGAAGAGTTATTTAAAAAGTTCAAGATAACTAAAAATAGATGCCACAACATCAGATGCATAACAGGAATGAACTAAACAAATTCAAATCTTTCAGTAGCATAGCCAACACTTGCACAGCTATTCAAGTGCAAGTAAAATTTTAAAACATAACTACTTCACCATAACTCGTGCAACTCATGTTATATGCAAGCACGAAACAAAACAGCAGGATAAGAAGAGCCAAGAAATACTTCAGAAACATGAATCACTAAATCTTATTTTCCATTAGACAAAATTAATCATACACCGAAAGGTAACAGTATCAAGCAGTATAGAATGTGTTCGTAACAAAATTTTTGAAACAATGCCATTCTGCATTGACATCACAGAATACACCGTAGCATACACTCCAACAAAAGCCTACACGGATACAGTTGTAGTAGTAGTGTCTTTACTAAACTTCTTGGAACAGAAGAGATTCAAAACATCAGCATGGTTCCGAATGTATATTGGGCATTTAGACAAGAAATCTTGTGCTTCGTCATGCCTTTGGGCCTTGAAAAATGCTTTAAACAAACGTAGAGCAACAGATATAGATGGAAACTTCTTAGTGGTCATAGCATTCATAAAAGCAATGGCATCATCACCTGTTCCAGACTTTGATACAAACTCAAAAAACGGATCTATATGGGGTGGAATGCCATGGCTTTGCATCAAACCCAACAGGTTTAAGGCATCCTTAAATGCACCCTGAACCAGTAACTTACTTATCAATACTTTGTACGTAGTCTGCCAAGGGCATAAATGATTTTGACAGACATAATCATGCAAAAGATTGCATGCATCCATCGCTCTGTTCTTGCAGCAATATGCATTTACCAACAACTCAAAAGCATACCGTGCACCAGAAACTCCCTTTTTCTCGATCATTATTTTGAAACAATCAGATGCTTTTTCAAGATCTCCAGATACACAATGCCCTTCAATTAAAGATGCCCAAGCCTTGTAACTCAAATCTCTACCAGATGATTCCATATGATCCACAAATTCATTTGCTTCATCATTCATACCAGCTCTAGTAAGCCCAAAAGCAATCTTTCTCTGCAAATTACCACTAGCTACAAAGCCATCTACCTTCATTTCTCTTAAAACCTTATTGCACTCTCCAAATTTACCAACATTCGTTAGAGCTTTAAGAACTGCATCAAGCATAGGATCTGTCAAAACATTCCCATTTCCAGTAAAGACCTCCACAACTCTTGAAAACAAAACCATATCCATCTGTTTACCAACAACTATTTTCCTCAACAAATAAGTGCAACATTTAGCTGAAGGCTTATTTGCACCATTCATTGCAAACTCATATAAGTCTATGGCCTCCTTAATCATTTTCCTACTCATAAACCGTGCCAAAACAGTATCAAATGTCCCCGTCTCCATTTCAAACCCGTTACTCTTCATTTCATCAAGTACCTTCCAAAACCTGTCAATGTAATCCTCTCTCCCCAAAACCCTAGCCATTGCATTATAACTCCTTCCATCATGCTTACACAACCCACTATCCTCGACCCACCTAAAAAATATCAATGCTTTCATTGGCTCCATCACTAAATGCTCCAGCACAATCTTCACTAAATCACTTGAAAACTCTGCACACAAATGCTTAATTTCCCCTTCAACATCCTCTCCCCAAACCCTATTCCTAACAATCCTACTCACTCTCAAACCAATCTTTTCCACCGAGTTATCCACTGACCCCCTTGCAAAAACCCCTTTTAACTTCTCTAAATCA
Source organism: Salix exigua (assembly GCA_032356905.1). NCBI lineage: Eukaryota > Viridiplantae > Streptophyta > Magnoliopsida > Malpighiales > Salicaceae > Salix > Salix exigua. The sequence continues at coordinate 6,734,219 of CM063591.1, forward strand.
TCCTTTAACCCTTCTTTCTCAAACTTCTCCTGCACTCTATCACGCGTGACCCCTGACACGCCATGACCATTTATCTTCATTTTATCAGCTAAATCCCAAAATTCCACAACCAAACCATTAACCCCCAAAATCCCTAACATACAGTTATAACTTTTAGAGCTCAATCTCCCACTATCCTTCTCCAAAACCCAATCAAAAAACCTCTTAGCCACCTCCGGTTTCGATTCCAATGACTTCAAAACTTTCAAAACCAAGTCGTGACTAATAACAACACTATGCAATTCCAATTCTTTACTAATATCATCAAATTCATCAAACTTGGTAAAAGCGTCACAAAGAAGTAAAACATGATCCGGGTCATTTGTGGGCTCAACCAATGATGATTCAGATGAGAAATTACGAGCAAATAATGGGGTTTTATTGTAGAGTTTGGGTTTTTGATGGGTTTCAGAGAAATGACAGTCTTGTAGTGCAAGTGTGTGGAGTGAAGAAGACAGGGAGCGTAGCAGAGAAGGAGAGTGTTTTGGTAGTACCTGGAAAGGATTGATAATTTTGATAGATGATCGCTGATAGTTTCGGTAGAGAAAAATTATCCATGAGTGTCTCATTTCTTCAGTGTAAAGTTAGGGTTTTTCTGTAGCTTGAGACTCGGAGGTTTAGGAATAGTGTGTGCTGTTAAGAAGTGAGCGAGCGAGTGGCGTGTTTCCACTTTTAGGGATTCAATTTTAATTGTATTTTAAAAAACTATTTGCAATGTTTAGATAAAATTATTATAAAATATATTTTATTTATAGTTTTATTTGCAATGTTTTCAGGTTAAGGTCCGTTTGTTTGCTGGAAAATGGTTTTTTTGAAAAGTAAATTCCGGGGAAAGTGAATTTTTGGAAAGTGAATTCCGATGTTTGGTAGTGTTATGGAAAATGAACTGGAAAACACTTTCCAGTGTTTGTTTGTGTTATGGAAAATGAATTGGAAAACACTTTCCACTGTTTGTTTGTGTTATGGAAAACGAACTGGAAAATAATTTATTAATAAATTATTAATTTTTTAAATTTTATCCCATGTATATTAAATATTTAATATAAAATAATTAATCACTTTAAATAAAAAAATGAAATCAAATAAGTATAATGATGAATTTTTTTATTATATCCTATATTAATACATAGCTTATTTTATAAAATATTACAATATATGTCATATGATATTATAGAGAAATAAACTTGTTTTTGGTTTGAAGTATTTTTGAAAAGATAAATAGATACAACAATATTTTGATGGGTATTTTAGATAAAAAAAAATGGGTAAAGGCAATTATCCCTTTAATATCTATAAAATAAACATCAAGAAATAAATATTTATACCTTACATGAAGAAATAAATAGTCTTGCATAAATATAATGTTTCGAAGTCATTGACATACATATTAGTTCAAATTACAAACTTAAGTATAGAATTCTCCGAATTAAACAAGTAAACATATTTGACTGATAAAAAACATAGTCTGAAACCAAACTCTTGGAAAATGCAGGTTAAATTTTGCATCGACATCATCAACCTCTCTTTCTGATTCAACAGTCTTCAGTGATTTAAGAATTGACTCAAACAGCTGCTGATTTAAATTAAGTCTTGTTTCATCATATATCCGTCGAGATTCTTCTTCAAAGCGCTTATTGTAGTATGAATTGAGGGCACTCTTTCGTTTCTGAAGTAGCCACTTCCTATCCAAGTCCTGGATGGCCCAAAGAACCTAAAAGGAACCGTGTGCATGTTTAGAACCTAAAACTTTTATCATGTCTCCTGATGTGTGAGCTTCACTCTTGAGCTAAACAAAGGTGTCAATCCCATGATAAGTAATTTACCTTGTGCCACTTAAATGTGGGAGTTTTGTCGGTGTCATCAGAATTTTCATTGTCTACATGTTGGTCAAGGTCTTTCAACAGGCTTAAACATTCCTCCTTCCGATACATGGCAATGAAGGGTATCTGAAATTGATAATGGAACGCCAATAGACTAGGTGAAATTGGATCAAATCAACAAAAAATAACATGTGAAAATAAATAATATTATATATGTATATATATACTAACATCTAACTTCTGAATGTGATGTAATTCCAAAAATCTGGTAACATCATCCTTGTTTATAAGCAGTCCATTCTTGGTAAACAAAGGTACTGTTCCGCTTGCAAACTGACTGTATAACCAGTTACTCTCCTCCAGTATGCTGAAATCATATAAAAAGAGCAAAGAATGGATAGCAGCATGAAGATAACAGAGAGAAATCAAACAGTAGTACTTTCTCAAATATAGAAACGTCAAAAAATCTGCATTTTTTCTGGAATATCAATAATTTGAATTCGATCATCTTTCTCGGTCATGTATTTTACAGAAAGGAAAGTTGGTTCAAATTCATCTTCCAGTCTCCTTTCTCTCCATTCACTAGATTCTAAACCTTGCTTGCGCATCTGTATGAGCTCATCAACATCACCAAATATTTCTTGAGCTTCTTGCAAAGCAGAAGATGAAGCTCTGGATGCCTGCCGGGATTTCTTTTTCTTTAGCTTCTTGCGTCTACATGATGAGCAAAATAATTAAATGACGCTTATTAGGTAACATAAACCACACAAATTGCATGGGTAAAGGAAACCATACCTCACTAGATTTCTGCCTTCGTCATCTTCATCCACAATAAAATCAGCCATCTCGTCCTCATCTCCAATGTCTGCATCCTCTTCCACTTCTTCTTGCTCCTCTTCTTCAGGCATATCCTCAAGTGGAACACCTGTGGTAATGTAAGACATGATTACTATGTCAAGCATTCAGTATACAAAATAGTGTAATTGGGAAAGAAAAAAAAAGGAGCAGGATGTGCATGCCTTCTTGGCAAACAAAGGTATTGTTCACAGCTCAAGTGAACTCAAACCATGATAGCATGTTGATTCCTAGCTATGGGCAACAAAGCAAACAACCATACCCTACTTACCCCAATTGCAGTCATACTGGAATTAGGACTACTGATGATGGAAACTTTGCAAGTTTTGGAAAGAAGGGAAATCATCATGTGGAAGAACATCTCAATCAAGGAACCAATTTCTCCAATGTCGGAACTCATGGCCCAATATTTCTTCGCAACTCTCAGACTAACAAGTTTGCTTGCAGTTCATAATTAACAAGCATATCAACTAGGCACGCTCATCTAGCCTAACAAATGCCATTCACATGCACAAAACCTTCAATCAACCACAAAATCACCGCAGGGGAGCATAAAAAAAAATCATTAACATCCCATTTTTCTCCCAAACCAAATGCAGGCATAAAGATCAAAAATTAATTTTAATTAATTACAATGAATAAAACCCAAATTACTTACCTTTTCCGAGAGGGAAGACGCGACCTTTGCTGGGTGAACGGATTGGGAGAGCCGAGAGACGAGAGGACAAGGACACAGATGCGCGAGACGAACTGGGTTTCAGGACTGAGGGAGGTGAGAGTTTAGAGGCGACGACGAAACAGAGGGACAGAGGCGAGAAACACGATGGGTTGCAAGCGAGAGTTCAAATGGGTTTGACAACGGTGAGAGATGAGATTGGGGACAGAGGAGGCTAGGGACGAAGTGAGCTTACAGGCGAGGGAAGACGTGAGCTTAGGGAGGGAAGAGGTGAGGCGATAGAGAGTGACAGAGAGGAGGAGATGGTCTGGTGGTGGTGGAGGTAACGACGGGGAAAGACAATTCTGGAAAGTGAAAAGGAAGGAAAGTGAAAAGGAAGGAAAGTGTTTTCCTTTGATTATGTAAAGGAAAACACTTTCCTGAGTAAAAGGGTATTTTTTGCATTGACCGGGAAAGTGGGGAAAGACAATTCCGTTGACTTCATTTTCTAAAATGTTTCCAAACACCGGAAAGTGAGGAAAGTGAATTCCTGGAATTCACTTTCCTCAAAACAAACAAGGCCTTAATATACTAAACTACCTCTCTAAGTAACTTATAAATCATTTTTAAATGAAAAATACTTTTAAAAATAATATTAAATATATTCACTTATACAACAACTTAAAAGTCTTCCATAATTTTTTAATATATATATATAACAAATTTAAAATATATAAAAGTTGTTTTAATCAATTAATATTGTCATTCACAGAAGCTCTACCATAATGTAAACATAGTTTTCAACTATGTAAAACCTATACAAGGCCATGAATCAATTGGGTCAAGGGTTAACCCGCCAAGTTGGGTTGGGTTTTATTACAAAAATGATAGTTTTTCTAGCAAGAAGTAAATGTAACTAAAATGCTTTGTGTTAGATGTAAGTGATTAACTAGAATTGCCACATGTTGCTAATATAGTAATACTTTAGGTTGAATCCTAACTTATATACTATAGTTTTTGTAATAGAATAAATATGATAAAAGAAATTTAAATAAAAAACTAAATTTGTTACAAGTAGTTCTTCTCTCATTCTCTAGCTAGTGACTCGTCTTTTATCTTTTTTAAAACCTGTATTATTATATGAATTGCTAGTATTCCTTAACGTTTTCCACTAAATGAATGATTGGGAATTTAGTTGAGATTATTTTTTAAAGTAATTTTCGTTTATTAATGTATCAAAATGATGTTTTTTTTAAATTATTTCTTATGTCAGCGCATGAAAATAATCTAAAAACATCAAAAATTGTTAATTTAAAAAATTAAAATAAAAACTAAAACTTTTCTAATTTTTTCAAAAATATGTTTGAAACGCAGTGTTAAACCCCTCATATATCCCATATATAGTCCATGTTAATTGGTACCCTTTCTGTTTAACTTGTATCAAGTGGTATTAAAGCCAAAAATCTCTGGATTTAAGATATAGCCCCTGAAACTAGACCATAGGATTTTAGAAAACTAAAAGACACTCTTAAATACACAAAGTCGAAAAAATTATTTTGAAAAACTTAAACGTTATCTTGATAATATTTCTCTTTTTTGACATCAAAATTTCATGTGAAGTCTAAGAGGACAAGAAGTTTCTTGGGAAGAATATTGTATTGTAGGTTTGAGGGTTAGATAGATTTAGTCTAATTCACGGTTGTCAATTCCAATTTCATTAATACTTTGTATTTTTAACTTGAATGAAATGTTTCGGTTTTAAAATATTTTAACAACTATAAAATCTAGAACAAGCCCTGAAATTACATGGCCTAACTTTACTCAAAAGTATTCTCAACTACCTTATTACCTACAAACAAAACTACTAAGGCCATTGGAAACAAAGACCTAGATGAAAGAGGCTAAGGGTTTGTGCTTTTGATGTGATGAGAGATTGTATTTGGTCGTAGGTGCAGAAACTATAAACTTAACACCATATCCATTGTGGACGATGATGATTACTATGTAAAAATGAAGAAAAAAGAGGAAAATTTGATTTCAGATGATTGTTATAAATTTGAATGGCAAACTAGAATTTATTTTCCCATTCACTTTCTCTGGTGACTCACCTTCTTCTTCCTTAAAACCCGCACCATAGTTCTATGGATTGCTAATATTCCCTTAATATTTTTCATATTTATCTATTATTTAACATATGTTATCCCTGGATCCCAATTTATCTCTGGATTATTTCTCATGTTATCTCTGGATCCCATATAATTGGTACCGTTTCTGTTCAACATGTATCACTGTCACTGTTATGATTCCATAAACTGAAACATTCGAACATGAACTGATCAACTGAGACTAAAATTTCTCTAATGAGGGCAACATGAATGCATGTGCCTACAAACGAGCGAGAGAGCTGCAGATCATAGAGCTCTCTTCTTTATACAAAAGGAAAGACAGAAACATGAAACAAGAAACAAAAACAACCAAGGAAAGATCTGAGAAGATGAATACTGCATTCAATTTCTAAATTTCATGCAATAGACGATCATTGGACTCCACCCAGCTTCACTTGTTCATGCCAGTTGCATTCTTTACTCCTTCAACAGCTCCCTGTGCCTTAGCACCCACCTGCTGGCCAGCCTGCACAAAGAAGGAGCGACAAATTAACACAGCGTTACATATTTTATTCCCGAGCTGTTCCTCATCTTATGCACAATCCATTTGTGCCATTGTGGTGAGAATGAACACTCTAAAAACAAGCGATATTGAGCAGAAATATTTGAACCTGTTGCACTGATTCCTTTGCAGATTGAGCAGCATTGCCAGCTCTATCCATCAAGTTACTGGCCTTCTCCTGAAACAAACAAACCGATAGGTTATAGACCATTAAACATTAATTTATATATAAAAATAAAAGCATAATAGAGAAAGTAATTCGTAAGCTAGCTAACCTGAGCTTGGCCTTTGACCTCACCAGCCTGGTAGCTCATCTTCTGAGAGTTGTCAGCCATTTTTGGTTATTGATTTCTTGAAAGATTGAGAGAACACAAATGAGCTGAAAGCTAAAACACTTAGAGATTGAAAACACTCAACTTTTGATATAAAACATCAGCCATGGCTGCCTTAATTTATAGTGATTAAAACCCAGGCCAATGCCTGACACGTAAAATGCTACGTGGAGTGCTTGTTGAAACGTGTAAATTACCTGGGATAACACGTGTCAAGCTGTTATTGAGGTTGAGATTTTGGTGCCCTTTGACTCCGGCGTCAGATTTTCCTGTGAATAATTTATGTGCTATGTTTTGACCAGTTCTATAGCGGTGCGTGCGTGAAATATTATGAATAAAACTTGTGTACCTCGAAGCTAAATATTGGACTGACTTCAGCTTAGTCTTCTAATTTTCTAAATTTCTTTATCTATTTTTAAGAAGCTTGATTTAGGTGAAGCAAGCAACAATAACACTGCAACAAGTTTGACTGGTAAATGTATCTTCCAAGAGGAATAATTGAAGATGTACTAGTAAAAGCAGGCAAGATCATCTTTCTAGCAGACTTCATCATTTTGGATATGGAAGAAGATAGTGAAATCTCCATCTTGCTTGGGAGACCATTCTTGGCCACTGGAGGTGCATTAATTGATTTTCAATGAGGAGGTGATTTTCAATGTGTTCAAAGCTATCAAATAGCCAAATTAGGGGAGAGTTGCTTCATCATTCAAATGCAGTTGTTGGATTTCCTCTACCCTACTTTAATCAAATGATATCCACCCTGCTTGGATCAAATGCATGAGTCTCTTCTTGAAAGCGCCGCAAGTGTGGATGTTATGCCCTGTAGCTCCAGCATGGTATTCGCAGGTGAGATCAGGTTTGTACCTGGAAGCTAAATATTGGACTCACTTCAACTTAGTCTTCTAATTTTCTAAATTTCTTTATGTGTTTAAAAAAATGCAGATTAACATTTCTTTTGCAGATGTTCTTGAATAAATGTCAAGCTACGTGAAATTTTCTAAAGGACATCCTCTCAAATAAAAGAAAGCTAGAGGAATATGAGACTATTGCTCTCACTGAAGAATGCGATGCGATGCCATTTTGCAAATAAAGAAATTACCTCATAAACTTAAACATCGAGGAGTTTTATTATACCATGTTCCATTGGAAACTCTATATTTGAAAAAGTTTTATGTGATTTAGGTGCGAGTATTAATCTCATGCCTTTATCTATTTTTAAGAAACTTGATTTAGGTGAAGCAAGCAACAATAACACTGCAACAAGTTGACTGGTAAATGTATCATCCAAGAGGAATAATTGAAGATGTACTAGTAAAAGCAGGCAAGATCATCTTTCTAGCAAACTTCATCATTTTGGATATGGAAGAAGATAGTGAGATCCTTATCTTGCTTGGGCGACCATTCTTGGCCACTGGAGGTGCATTAATTGATTTGAAGAAAGGAAAGTTGCAGTTAAGGGTGAATGAAGAGGAGGTGATTTTCAATGTGTTCAAAGCCATCAAATAGCCAAATTGGGGGAGAGTTGCTTCATCATTCAAGTGGTGAACTCTTTAATTAATGACAAAGACAAGCTTCAAACTAACCCATTGGAAGCATGTCTGGTAAATAATGTAAAGGATGCTAAGATAACAAAATATACATGTTGGATAGACTTTTCGGAACCTAACTGAAGGAAGTACTTTGAAGATTTGGGACAAGCACCTCCAAAGCTGAAATCAACTAGTGAACAAGCATCGGTTTTGGAATTGCAACCTTTGCCAGAACACCTACAGTATGCATATTGTTGGTTATTAGGATTGAACTGGGTGTTGGTTATTAGGATTGAACTGGTTCACCCATGAGGGATGAACCCGGTCTATTTATCAAGAGGTGCGGTTTGGCGTGGTTCGCCCATAAGGGATGAACCTAGTCTATTTATCTAGAGGTGTTACTTATTGGTAACCGCAAGGTTAAGATAAGTAAATATAGATTTTCCTCTCCATGTTAAGAAAAGTTTTTTCAATTGGAGAAGATAGTTCTTTCTCTCAATACTCTACATTAATTGCTACGATTTGTAAAGACGTTTGTGCTGTGAAACATCGTTTTGGCTCTAATAATTGAAGTGTTCCCGAAGCAATTGATCCAGGAACAAGGAAATGGAATATCACAAGTATGTTTTCTTTATCGAATCTACACATACCTTGGAGAAGCCTCCACTTATCTAATCATTTCTTCAAATCTCTCTAGTATAAAAGAAGAAAAATTGTTAAAGGCGCTGAGAAAACATAAGGTAGCTCTTAGGTGGGTATTAGTAAATATCAAAGGCATTAGTCCCTTCATTTACATGCACAAGATTCTATTAGAGGATGAAGTCAAGCCAACAGTATAACATTAGAGAAGGCTTAACCCGACAATGAAAGAGGTAGTCCAAAAAGAAGTTATGAAATGGTTAGATGTTTTATTTATCCAATCTTTGATAGCTCATGGGTGAGCCAGTTTAAGTTGTGCCAAAGAAAGGAGGATTGATAGTGGTAAGGGATGCAAATAACAAACTGATACCCACTAGAATGGTAACTAAATCGAGGATTTGTATGGATTACTGAAAGGAATGGGCAAGGAAGTTAGATGATGCATTGTGGGCTTATCGAATAACATTTAAAACATTATTAGGCATGTCTCCATATCGATTAGTCTTTGGGAAAACATGTCATCTTTCTGTTGAATTAGAGCATAAAATTTATTGGGCAATGAGGTAGCTTAACATGAATTTGCAAGCTGTAGGTGAGAAACAAATTTTGCAAATCAATGAGACAATGAAAAGACTAAGGTATGGCATGACAAGCATATTGCACGTAAGGAATTTTTCCCTAGTCAACAAGTGTTGCTCTTCAACTCACGGCTTCGTTTGTTTCTTGGTAAATGTTTCCTTATGGAGCAGTAGAAGTCACTCATGATGAGAAGGGAACATTCATAGTAAATGGACAATGTCAGAAGCATTATGTGAATGAACAATCAATTAGTAAGAACAATGTCATCCATCTTGCCCTAGCATAGCCATGTGAAAAGTCAAGCTAATGACTATAACTAAGCGTTGATTGGGAGGCCACCCTAAAAAAAACTTATTAAATTCACCTTTATTTATTTGATCGTGTTGTGCAGGTTTGAACATTCATGTAGACATTTATTTCACAACCATCACTACATGTTTGCCAAGTAAAAAGGAAAGTGTTTGTTTATTGTTCTCTTTATTTACTTATTTATTTATTCATTTATTTTCTTTCCTTTCCCTATTGAGGACAATGTGAAATTTAAGTTTGAGGGGATGCATGCATATTCACCTATGGCTAAATTTTGGTTGAAATAATTTTTCAAAACGAAGGGTGAATTTAAGATGCACTTGGGATCAACTAACACTTTGAGGCTCTTTATTATGTTAAGTATGACATTCCTTGACTTGGACTAGACAATATCTTATAAAGCAAGTTTAAGGATACTCATTTTCTTGGGAATTATTTATATGAGTTGTGTAGCTAAGCATAAAAGATAAGTGTGATGTTTTTGTTGAGATTATCCCTTTTGATCTAGCCCTAAACAAGTTTTAAGTATATAAGAGATAATCGATTAAGAAATTGAATGAATACATCTACTCCAATGTCTTGAGTTGCTTAGTAAATAGGGGTATTCATCACAAATGTTTGCTTTTACGTCAAACAACTTGAAATATGAGTATGCAAAGCACTTTTAGTTTGTGATCTATTAAGTAACCAGGTGTATTCGTCACAGATATTTGTATTCATCTTAAAAGACAAGTGACAACTTGAAGAAAACTTTTAAAAAAAAGGGAAAAAAAACAATTTATCACTCTAATTTGCTACCTTGTTTGTAGTAGTAAGGAGTAATTGCAGGACAAATATTGCATGATGGAATTATGTTGGTTACATGACACATATGACTAGGTTTGGAAGTATGTACAGAGATTTGAACTAGAGGAAGTAGGTATACTTAATTTTCCTTTATTTGATATTTCTATAAAAAATTAAGGTGTTAATGTTTGCATAATGGACTCTTTGGGTTTTGAAAGTTGAACCTAGATAAAATCTTTACTCTCCATTGTAATGGTTTCCTTTTTCTTGAAGAAAAGCAAACATTAAAGTTTGGGGGTATTTGACAAGGGAATACATTGCATATACATTTTAAGTAATTGCTCCTTTATTTTAGAGAATTATGATGAATTTTTAGAAAGTTTTAAGTATCTTTTAGAATTATTCACTTCTTAAAAATTCAATGTATTTTCAGGTATTTAACTACTAAAATATGCAGAAATTGAGATCACATGAAGAAGCAAACAATGGGATGAGCTTAGAATTAAAATACTAGTTGGTTTACATAGACAAACCTGGGCACTGATTGATTTTTGAGGTATAATGGGAGTTATACAACTTTGTTTCATATGTTCTTTACCTTTATGAAAAGAGGATACACAAGCCTACAACTCTTATGCAATGAGAAGAACTCGGTATTTTTGTTTTGATAACCAAAAATCTAGTTGAAATGCAGAGTCTAAATCAGACCATGAGTCCATGTGACCCAGACACTGTCTCGGGTTTTGGACCATATTCAGAGTTAAAGATTCCCAAAAATTACGAGATCAATTCTGCTAGAAAGAAAATTGGAGTTTTAACAACTTTACCAGAAATAAAGGAGTCTTAATTCACATGTTTACTACTCCAAATTTGGCTTGCAATATCAGAAAGGAGCAGAATCTATGTTTTCCTTTGGGGGGGAAACTCAACACACACACACACACACACACACACACACATCAGGTAAAAGGAGTCTTTTTGAGATAAGAAAATCCTAAACACATTACAAACGAGAGGATGTAGCATCTAGGAGAAGAGGCAATCAAATTGGAAAGAAAGAAGTTAAAAATAACAACCCCTTCAAGACATCCAACTCTCCAAATTTTCAATACTCTTGAGTAATGTTCATCGTATCAAGTTTATTTCTTTTTAATGTTGTTATGGAGTAATCTTTTTTATTCTAGGATTTTTTATATAGCCTAGATATGAATATGTAAGAAAATTCTCTGGTTGAATTAATCTAATACTTGTTGATTGTTTCATTCTATGCATAATACTTGTGTACGCTTGATCACCGTTGGCATGGTTTGGGATTCAATTTGAGACTGAGAAATGATAATTGTTTCATCCATTATTTGAAATACCATAAGAAATCTATAGGATAGAGATATCTATGGAACTTGTATAATTGTGCAAGGTTTTATCATTCGTAATGTATTTTGACGAGTTTAGAATTTTCACCAAGAGGTAGGAAGTTTGCTTGTTAAAATAATTCATTGATGCTCGAGAGAGATTAGTGATTAAATTAGTAAAACCTGATTATCAACAATAAGAAAGAAATTTAAATTTTTAGAGGATTAATTCAATTGAGAATATTCACATAAGATTAATTACGGTGAAATCAAAAATCCTAGGATCCGTTAAAACTTGATTTTAACACCATTTAATTTTTTTTGCTTGTTTGTTTTAATTATTCTTAGTTTCGTAAACCTTTATAATTGAATCATCAAATACATAGGGATTTAATAATTTCTGTACTTATTGATAATTCATGCAAATCCTCATACAACGATACTCTACTTATCACTTTATTACTTGTTTATGATTCGTGCACTTGTGATTTCTACCAACAATATTGTTAATTGCATTCTTTATTAATGGCAAACCATTATGGATCTCATTAGAAAATACATACCAAAATCTAGACAAAAACTTCAACCCTTTATCAAAAAGCCTTATAAAACTCCATTTGTCCTGAAATTTTAAAATAAGATGGAAAAAACATATCTTTATAAACTTGTAACAAAATTTTATCTTTATCCAATAGTCATATTGAAACTTATACTTGTTGGCATAAAGTTGCATAATAGGAGAAAGTAAGCTCAAAATTGAATCTGATTATCATATATCATCCTCAAAAACTTGTAACAAAGATATAATAAAACTAGGAATAAAAGAATCATGATTATTGTTAAAATATTTACCTTTATACACAAGTAAAATCATAGGCATGCTAGAAAAAACAAGCACTCTTGATCTCGCTCTCTTTTGTATAAAAAATCGAATTGTTTACCTATATTTTTTACACTTTTTTTTATTACCCTTTCTTTCTTTTATCTACCCGGCCTTTACCTTTTTTCTCTTTTTGGACAAATCTTTCTTCCTTTTTTCTTGATTCATGACTTCTTTTATTTTCACTATTCCTTATAATTTCACCATGATTTTCTATCTAAATACTTTTAGAAGTTGCTTTGTGCTTCTATTTCAATTGATATTTATATACTTTTTTAAGTGTCGATGACACAAGCGTACAGGTTATTCAATTCTGTTTCCAAAGAATACAGATTTTAAAATTCATTGTCCTTGACATTTTTATGTCAAGGTCTTCCTAACAAATATTAAGTAGTATCTATATATAAAAAATGACATAACACTTCATCTAGAAAATATTACTAGAATCTCTCTACAAGAAAAAGAAAAAAGACAAAATATTACTAGAATCAAATGTCTTTTAAAAACTGTTCAGACTTGAAAAAACTTGGTTTAGGATATCTTCTTTCTAAAAAAAATTAAGACCCATTTTTTACTTCTCCTCTTCCCACATGATAAAAAAAAAAGAATTTTTATGTGAAATGGAAATCTTCAAAACATGTTACTCAAAGATTTCCTTAATTTAATTTTTTATTCATTCATAATTTATATATGCCGAAGAGTTTATATTGAAAATTAAGATTTCAGCTGCTCTACGAAATACACTGAATTCTAACAAAGGTTTAACTCCATGCTTTGAATTTGCTACTAAAGCTGTCAGTTAACATGTTTTAAACAAATTTTCCTATAATGGGGTAATGGTTTGAAGGCGCTGCAACGAAGTTCAGATGAGTTCATAGCTGCCGAGGAAAAACTTGAACAGGTCATGCGCCTCTGCGACTAACTTGGAGTATATATAATGTGAAAAACTTGCAACCAACAATCTCCAGAGCAACCTTCGAAAGATTATAAATTTGAAAAATTTGCCTACAAACGAGCGAGAGAGCTGCAGATCATAGAGCTCTCTTCTTTATACAAAAGGAAAGACAGAAACATGAAACAAAAAACAAAAACAGCCGAGGAAAGATCTGAGAAGATGAATACTGCATTTAATTTCTAAATTTCATGCAATAGACGATCATTGGACGACTCCATCCAGCTTCACTTGTTCATGCCAGTTGCATTCTTTACTCCTTCAACAGCTCCCTGTGCCTTAGCACCCACCTGCTGGCCAGCCTGCACAAAGAAGGAGCGACTAATTAACACAGCGTTACATATTTTATTCACGAACTGTTCCTCATCTTTTGCACAATCCATTTGTGCCATTGTGGAACTCTCTAAAAACAAAATATTGAACGGAAATATTTGAACCTGTTGCACTGATTCCTTTGCAGATTGAGCAGCATTGCCAGCTCTATCCATCAAGGAACTGGCCTTCTCCTGAAACAAACAAACCGATAGGTTGTAGACCATTAAACATTAATTTATATATAAAAATAAAATCAGAATAGAGAAAGTAATTCACAAGCTAGCTAACCTGAGCTTGGCCTTTGACCTCACCAGCCTGGTAGCTCATCTTCTGAGAGTTGTCGGCCATTTCTGGTTATTGATTTCTTTGAAAGATTGAGAGAACACAAATGAACTGAAAGCTGAAACACTTAGAGATTGAAAACACTGAACTTTTGATATCCAACATCAGCCATGGTGGCCTCAATTTATAGTGATTAAAACCAGGCCATTGCCTGACACGTACAATGCTACGTGTAGTGCTTGTTGAAACGTGTAAATTATCTGGGCTAACATGAGTCAAGCTGTAATTGAGGTTGAGATTTTGGAGCCCTTTGACTCGGGCGGTTTGTGAATAATTTGTGTGCTATGTTATGACCAGTTCTGTAGTGGTGCGACAATGCGGTTCTTCATAGATTGAATCCTGTGAAATATTATGAATAAAATTTGTGTACATGGAATGTGATTTTTTATCTAAAAATATATTAAAATTATGTTTTTTTAAAAATTATTTTTGATATCAGCACATGAAAATGATTTTAAAACACTATTTTTTTTTAATTTAAAGTAAAAAAATAAAAATAATTCTTTTTAAGAATACGAGATTATAAGAATATCAAATGATAGAAATGATAAAAAAAAAAACATGAATACTAAAGGGTAAAAATATCAAAAGATATGAATATCAAAAAATAACTTGTTACCCTCGGACTGCTTCATTCTCATTCTGATATCCCATCATCATAAAAAAAAATAAGATTACTTTATAGAGAATCAAAAGATTTTTTTAAAAAAAAAACATGTTAATCTGGAAAATACATAATTAATTTCTATGTTAATTGTTTATTAACCTTACAAATAGCAGATTAGTGTGCTTTCTGTTTGTACAATAAGCAGTACCTGGTTAAAATAGCGACGAGGCTCCTGATGTATAAGAAGCATTTAATGATCTGCATGCACTTGTTTGAAACATAAAAGAGAGCGTTTCCTCTTCATATATGGGATGATTTTCAGAATGAATCGACTGATAAAGCATTTTTTGTTTTTATTTCCAAAATTGATGAACGGCTGCATTGAGCCCGCATCAGGTATTTGTCTAAATTGATGCTTCAATGAGTATTTTCTTTTTGCTATATGGGATGATTTTCAGAGTCAATCAGGCATCTTTATTGCTTTATCAATCGTAGTGAAGCAAGATGTTGATAGTTAAATTTCCTTGGAGAAATTCTGGCACCCCGAAGCAAATTTGAGGAGGATAGAAAGCGGATTCAGCAACTGAGATCTGCTAGGAAGTTTCAACTTGACTGAGCGCTGCAGAGGCCATACAAATATGATCAGAATCTGAAGCATCTTGTAACCCATCTGAGTCATGCTTCGTGCCTGCAATTACTTTTCAGTAACGAGTTCTAGCATTGAAGAGAGGACTACAAAAACTTACAAAATTGATGGCCGACTGCATTGAGCAACATCAGGTTTCTGGCTATTTACCCTCAGGAATGCACAAGCATCACCAATTCCACATCCAAAAGCAATTAGAGGATATAGCTCAGGGAAGTTTGGCCATATCCATTGAGGATGAGAAAATGATGTAGCATTTAAAATGAGATGTAAAATACCAGTGTGGCATTTTGTCCTCTACTAGGTTGAAATTTTACTTCTGGTAGTCAAATTCCAACCTTCAATGTTCATAGCATTATTTTACCTGCCGTCCCTTCAATGTTCCTTCAGCATCTGCTTCTTCACCATTTTCATGATTTTTGGAAATCTATGTAACTGCTTGACATCAAATGATAGGTTAGCTGAGCAAAAATGAAAAACAAAAGACCATAGAACTGATAATCATATTACATCCACAATTCAGTTCCGGCAAACAACTTACGACACCCACCCATCCACACGCACGCACACAAAATAAAATAATAATTGAAGAGAGCTTTCAACATAATTCAGCACAATCTGTGCGGTCATGTCCTGGGTAGTGTATGCAGCATACATTGCACAAATCGATATGCCTGATTCTTGATGAACATGCTCTCATGCCTTTCTCCAGTGTTTGCTCATAAGAATAAAAGTTAGTATATTTGTCTGGGGGAAACCTCTGCATCTTTCATGTTATTGGATCTGAAAACAAATGATTGAAGATACAATCTGGCACTGGCTGCGGCAGCAATAGATTCGTCATCTTGCTTTTCTTTTGCAGCAGCAACAGCAGCAATGTAAGCTTTTCTTGCTTCTTCCATTTTTTGCATCTCCCTGTCATCCAAATCATCCTGTACAAAACGAATTTGAAGATCCATATGACCCAATCAATAACAGAAATAAATTATGAAGGCATGGATATAAACGTTTTTTCTCTGAGTTCACATGCTTATCATCACACATCACAGAAGACAAGCTTTCACAACTTGCAAATGTTTATCATCACACATCACATGTTCATCAACTCTTTAACAACAATAAAGACCATGACCTCCTACAAATTCAGTCCACTGCAATTTTTTCCCAGAGACCATGTGTGGAAAACTAAGCATTCGAAGCAAAACCATGTATTACATAATAATAAAAAAAATCCAATGTCACAATCTGTCTAAAGTAGATCAACCAAGGTTTTGACTGTTGATAGGCCAGTCCGTTCTTATTCATGACACATGCTTTATCTGCGAAAATATCTTAAATAGGGAGGTGGAGGACCTACAGTGAATTGGGGAAAAGCAAAGAGAGATACAGATAATATACATCAAGAAAGGAGATTGTGAACTTACAATATCAGGGAGCTGGTCCAAATAGCAAGGTTTGTAATCATAATCCTCGGCGTATGTAATCGAATTATTCTTTGTCAAGTTTTCAAATACCAACATGAATGATGAAATGCCTCCCTGTATGGAGTCTAGTTCTTGCTGGAGTGTTTCCACTTTCTGATTGGATGTCATCGCTTCCCATTGTAATTTTTCAAGTGCAGCTTGCTTGTCTGCAAGCTTAATCTGAGGAAAACAACTGCTCTTACTCACAAAATGGGATAACCTCAAACAAGAGAGAGAGAGAGAGAGAGGTTTACAGTGAATTTATATAGGCATGTAGCTTTACTCCAATCTCAATTATAGGGTTGTATATACAACTCAGTTAAATTGCAAAAGATAGATCATTTCTGTATTTTATATCGGTTAACCATTGTGTCACATGAAACACGAATCATATTTCTCAAGTCACACACACACTTAACAATAAATTAAAACATTCATGATTTGAAGGCACTTTAAGATCCTGAAGTTCAGTGTTTCATACATCAAAAGGTAGTCTTCCATCTAGTTCCGTCTAAACCAAAATGGATCACAAAGCTAGCATATAACTTGGAGTACATAAAATGTCAAAAACTTGCAAGGACAATCTCCAGAGCAACCTTTGAAAGATTAGAAATTTGCTAAAGTCACTGGAGTTAAAAAGCAAAAGCATCATATGACACTAGCAAGACCATAATTTTGATTGTGAATCGGTATAGCACCTAATTGAGCAACAAATGAACTAAGAAAAGCTCACTATGCATGCTAATAAACAATGTAGGCAATGTAAATAAGTACCTTGGCATTGGAGAGTTGCAATTGGGTGGACTTAATTAATGAGTCCTTGTCTGCAACTTGGAGTTTCACTTCATCGAATTTGGCATGAACAGCATTCAACTGATTCTTTGAAACTTCTTCTGATTTCAAAAGTTCATCTTTCTCCAACAGTTTCCTCTGCAGATCTTCCACTTGTTCCCTCAAAGCAATTAACTCTTCGGCATCCTTCCCTGTCGGCACAGCCCTGGAGGAAGAAAAGATTGCGAGGCTGTCGGCATCTTGATTATCATTAGCAGTTTTACCTTGATCCTTATCACCATGGTCCATTTTCTTTTTTGTTGGAATAGATTGGGAAGTGTTTCTGCCTCTAGGATCAATCATCTTCAACACCCAAAAAACAAATAACGCACATTTCTTTTTTTTTTAAATAGCACTTAACAGAACTATCATCATCGTGAAAAGGAAATACATTAAGGAGAAGCAGCAAAATAAATAAAAAAATTTAAACCCATTACCATCAAACACTAATAATTTCAACTTATACAAAATCAGAAAGAAAAATTGTTACCTTTTTGGATAAGGTTTCTCTGGAAGGAGTCTTGGTGTAAATCACCGAACCTCTCCGCGTAAATGAAGTGCTCACTTTCCGATCCTGAACAAAAAAAAATCCGGATTAATAGAAAGGTGTTTAAATATAACACAGGAAATGAACAGGAAAATGAGTTATGAGAGATTTTTACAATGAGGGACTGGACGAGGGGAACCATTTCGACAAGATCGTTGAAGAGGACACGATCGACATTCCCACTTGCAGAAGAAGCGAGTTGGGAGTGATCTGGGAGGTGAGTCGGGGAAGAATTGCTGTTGCTGTCTTCGGAAAGCCATGATTTTGGGTCACCAAAATTGCTGGAATTCTGTTGCAAATCTACAAAACGTTGAGCCTCGTACATCCTCTTCCTTTCCTTTCACTCTTCTTTACTGAGAATTTTGAGGGAGAGTGTCTTCTTTCTTGGATTTATTGAGGGAGTTGCAACTGTAGGCTCACAGGGGAGAGAGAGTGAGAGAGAGTTTACCAGTAAGGACTTGGATTTTGAAATTTCGTAAAACACGCTTTAACGTTTTCTTTCCATATTTTGTCACATCGTCAATTAAATAATTTTTTCAATAAAAATATATGTATAGGTTTTTCAATGTATTTTTTATATAACAGAATTTACAATCATAAATTGAAATGTTTAATAACTTTATTTTCCATAATAAATATTATATTCAATTAAACAATTACTCTTGTTAATAAAAGGTAAAAAATAAAAGTTGTTAACAAAAACAAATTAAATAAAATTACGAAGCTCAACTATAAAACAACTCATCATTGAATGAAAAAATAAAGAAAAAAATAAAATCAATCTAATATTGAAGAAAAAATATCATTTCAAAAAAACCAAGATATCTCAAACGAACCTTATGAACATGGGTTAATCTCTAAAATTCTCAACTCATGAAATATTAGACACAATGCAACCAAGAAGCTCGGTTATCAAACCAAAAAAAATATCGAAGGATGGAAAAGATAACCAAAGCTTTTAAAAAAAAAAACAGCAAACAAAAGAACGAGGATTAAAAGAAACGAGCTGATTTAACCGCTTCGCTGGGTTTTTTATCTATATAGAAAATTAATTAATTTTATAAATATTTTATTTTATAATTTTAATATTTAATTAGTATAATTGTAATTGATAAAAATCGTTAAAAGTGGTTTTTTCAGCAAAAATATGATTAAATATTGTTATTGCTAAAAGCTTTTTGATAAAATTTGTTAGAAAATTTGCTAAGAAGGTGAAATGATTTATTAGAAATTTATTGTCACGGATACTCTGGTTTTAAAAAAAAACCGGTTAAAAAAGAACAACTGACTTGGACAGTAACAAATAAAATATACATATGAAAAAAGGGCACTGTTTCTTAAAAGGAAAAAAAAAGAGTCTAAAATATAAATTTAAATTCAAAGTCAATTTTTTTGTATAAGACTTATTCATCATATTATTATATTCAATATATTTAAGTATACCGATATTAATTTTTTTGCAAGAAATCGCAGGTTATTTTTTTCTCTTTATATATTTTTAGGCGATAATATTAAATAAATATTAAACACATATACTTAGTCTCGCATACTATATAGTGTGATCGAAATGGAAAGTGATTTTTATAGTTTTTTTAATTGTAGATAACCTATATAAATTTGTAAAAAAAATATGAGTTGTTTGTCTTCCCCATTAATATTAGATATGATATATTATAAATACAAATATTGCAATATTTTTCAAAAAAGAACTATAAATTTTTTGTGTGCTATAATAATTTATTTGCTGTCTAAAAAGATCTGTGTAGTCGAAATGGAAAGTGCCTTGTATATTTTTTTAATTGTAGATAATGTAAGCAAATTTATTTACCTTTTGTTATTTTGAGTTATATTTTTTCCCGGGTAATATTAGATCTTAAATATTAAAAATCCATTTTTTTTAAGAAATCAACTTGAACAAAAGAGCACAAAATTAAAATTCACAATAATTTTTTTATAAGATTTATTCATCATATTATTATATTAAATGTATTTAATAATGCTGATATAAATTTTTTCTCATAAAAATCTGAGGTCTTTTTTTTTTCTCCTTATATATTTTTAGGCGATAATATGCAATAAATATTAAAACATATAATAATGACTTGTTTGCCATTTCAAAGAAACAGTGTAATCGAGACAAAAGTGATTTGTATCGTTTTTCAATTGTAGATAATCTAGGTAAATTTATCTATGTTTTGTTCTTGAGTTGTCTTTTATCCCCAGTAATATTAGATACAAAATGACTATTATTATTATTCCAAAAACAATAAAAATTATCAAATTATCTCGAAAGAAAAATACTCAAAAACATTAACAAAAGAATAAGCTAGAAAAAGAATATATTATTATTATTATTATTATTATTATTATTATTGTGTTAATGATGAATAAAGAATAGAAATAAATAAAAAAATCATACAATTGTTTTTATAAAAAAAACATAATTATCAGGGGGGAAATTCATCTAACTTGAAAATAATAACAATAAAACCAATAAAAGAAATAAATGAAAGAGCACATAAAAAATTATTAGCTGGAAAAATTATTTAATTTTAAAATTTAAAAAATATATGTTCTACGTTGCAGGCTGAGTAAACAATTTTTATAGGATTTGTTGGATGTAAATAAAAATATAATAAAATAGCTCAATACCCCCAGTATAACAATAGCAAACTTTTATTTATGCAAAATTTAATATAATAAAATAGCTCCACATTCCCTACTATAACAATAGCAAAATAAAAATTTGAAAATCTAAAATTATCATTGCATGGAGGATAATTTTAGTCACGGTACATGTAAACTATCATTGATACCCTTGTTTTAAAAATAATAAGAATAATAATAAAAAAGCAACTTTTACAGACAAATAGTTTTAAAATCAGCACTATAGAAGGAAAAAACAAAAACATGGTAGTTTAAAAAACTAAGAATAATAAGAATAATAATAAAAAGAAAAAGAATTATAATAAAAAGAAAAAGGGACAATTGCTTTCCCAAAAAAACAAAATAATAAAAAAAAAGAAAAAAAAGAATTATAATAAAAAAAAGAAAAGGAAAGCAACTACTAAAAACACAAAACAAAATTTGAACCACCTGACTTGGATTTATGCGGGGCCACAATAAGTTTTATTACTCTTCTCCACCATTAATGTTATAAAAGGAATCTCTGCAGGGAAAAAAACAAAGACAAGTGCACATACGGCCTACGGAGCAAATGGGAAAAATGGTCGATCCACAGTGCACATGAGTGTGTGTGCACGATGGATCAGCTCGATTGTTTTAGCTATATAGTAATAGTAATCAAAAGAAAAGAAATATAATCTAAAAAGATTAAAAATTAATGGTATTTTATGAGATTTTGATATAAGAGGTGTATAAATCAAAGCGGGGATACCAAACTAAATGACTTTTGTCCACATGTTGCCTCCTAATAAGGTAGTGCCAAGATAATTCAAATATCATCGGAAAAAAACAAGATTTGACTACCGGACAACCTCTAATATGTCACCAATATGGTGACACTTGCACATTTTTTTAAATTATTTATATATATTAAATTACTTAATTATTCCTAAACCAACATGATAATTACATAAAAACTTAAATACAGGCTGCAAAAATGCCTCTAAATATAAGCTATAAAAAATCCATATCCAAGAGTGTTATGAGTCATTTTTACCTTTTTTATTAAAAAAAAAACCTTTGACATAAGCTTTATAAAATTGTGAATCTAAGAATATAAATATTTTTAGTGTTTATTATAAAAGTAAAAGGAGTAATTATCCTCTTTAAATTTTGGAATGAGTATCTTCAATGGCAAAATTCATTTAGAAAAGAGTCAAATGGTTGATGGATATGGACCCTTGAGTGACGTGAAATGTGAGTTTTGGTATGTTCGGTGAGAGAAACTCAAACACCTGTGCTATCAAATGAGGCAAAGGTAAATAATGTCCTTTTAGCATTTTGGTTTAATTTTTTCATTTCAAACAGAACATCTATTTTGATAGCCAAAATAGTTATTCCCTGCATCATCCACTATTTATAGCACTTGGAACAACCATATTACATATTCTCATTGTACAATGTAATTAACAACACTGTCTTTTCTTGTCCGGACAACAGTTGAATGAAAAGAAAGAAAGAAAATATGACGATTATTCAATCCCAAGAAGAACTCCTTGTTGCTCATCATGAACAGCAAGAACTTAAAGTAATTTCATCACTTCTCATTTCTCTCAATCTCTCTCTTGTTTATTGTTTTATTTTCTTTTGCTCTGTTTAGTGTTTTGTATTTCTTGAAATGCATTAGGTTGTGTTGATTATTAATTTGATAATGAAAGATTGTGAGAGATTTGTGTGAGAATAAACGAAAAGGAAATGACCTAGTTGCTAATTTTCTTAATTTGATTTTAGAAACTAAGGTTTTGATATGTTTGTTGTTATTTAGGATTATAATTTGAAAATTTTATTAGCATGCATAATCTAGTAGGAGTTTTCAATTTTTCATTAGTTGTTGGTGTAATATAATTAGCTTGATTTAGTGAATCTTTTGAAAGAAGTTTGGGAATTTTGTGGATGCATGACAAGGGTTTTTTAATGTTTTAAGAGTTTCTTTTGTATCTCTTATTACTGCCTTAGCTTTTAGGTTGTTTCACATTAGCAAGTGTGGTGCATTTGTAATTTGATTTCCAAGTGAATGATGATAATTGGAATTTACAAGAACCTGATTTATACAGATACAATCTTTTTCTTTGATTGTGTTTGAACTTTAAAATTGTGTTTTTGCAACATGATGAACTTATAAATGAGATGACGAAGATGAATACGATGAGAATTATGATGACAAGGATGATGAAGGTGAGAAGTGTTAAATTATGAATCTGGATGTTCACTTGTTCGATGAATCAAAGTTATTGTAATATATTGCAAATATAACAAATATTTTAGTAAGTTTTACTGGATAGTTATACACTATCTTGGATTTATTGGAGTATTCTTAAAAACAAGTTTTAGTATTATTGGCAGCGTGTAATGAAATTTAAAGAGCTTCCTGTTATTGAACTAGTCATCTAATGAAGTGGATCATGCATCTTCTGTAATTGCAAGCAAATGTGCATTTATCTTATTGGCAATGTCTTTGGCTTGCTTAATAACAATGCTCTATTAAAGTATGTATTATTTAGTATTGTTTGCAAGAGTAGGAACTTGTTGCATAAATGATAGCAAAAATTGATAGTCTGGGAGACGAAAATGAGAGGAATGGGAGGGAAGTGCATGGAAAGGAAATTGCATGAATTTTACCATTCAAATACACATAAGCAAAAAAGTTATATTTATACTAATCAAAAAGCTATTTTATCAATTTAGTTCTCTAAAATGATTTTTTGTATTGGAGTTGCTCTAAAAAGCAAGTTTTGTTGATCTTTAAGTGCCAACCAGCTTGGCTATATATGGCAAGGAAGCAACACCTGACACTTAATTTTGGGATGATTGACACTACGTTTCAAAAATATTTTTGAAAAGATTTGAATTTTTTTTTAAAATAATTTTTTGGTGTTTTTAGATCATTTTCATGTGCCGATATCAAAAATATTTTTCAAAACACACATATCATTTTGATAAATTTCTAAACAAAAAAAATACTTTTAAAATGTGAAATCACTTGTGAAGCACTTGATCTAAGTGGCTATGCAGAATCGCAAGTGCTTCAGCTTTATTGGAGAGTTTGCAAGGCAAGTCACTTGTGAAGTTGGATCAATGAAGTAGTTTTAGCTTTGACTAGCTAGGTTTATGCTATATGATGGATATGTTGATTTAGAGTCTGTTTGACATTCTGGTTGCTGTTGTGGTCGAGGTTGAAAAAAAATAGTTTCATGAAAAGTGCTTTTAGCTGCGATTCATTACTGAAATTTAAGTGTTTGGTTAAAACTGTGGTTGAGTTTAAGCTTAATGAAAAATAGTTTCGTGTATTTGGTTACCTTGTTTTTCATATTGTTGTCAACTTGTGAAATTACTTGAAAGGATACATACACACACGTAAATATATTGTTTTTTTTATTTTATAGATTTAGTAATTATAATAACAAAATATTTGAAATAATTTAAGTAAATTAGACACTTTTTTTTATTCTCCCATCAAACTACTTGCAATTTTATCATGAACTAAATCCATACGTGAACGTGTCTACAATCCCTATCATTTCAAATAATATTTTAGATAAGATTTCTTATGATTTTTATTTTTATATTAAAAATAAATAAATTGTATTATTAACAATAATATTTTTCATATTAACCTCACAGGAAACAAAAACAAAATATATATACATATAATAGTAGCATGATAATATAAAGGAGTCAAGAGTATATCTTCAGGCCCAACTGAAACACACGAACCCTCTTCATGATCCATGTATGTCAAAAGATTTCTATGAATAATTATCCTAGATCTGCAACAAGTTTTTATTCTTCATCTTCTTCTTTTGCCAAAGTCTAATTAAGGCGTATGATGTTGAGAAAATTCTTGTTTTTTTTTACTTTCTTCATCATACAAATTCAGGAGCTATGATATACACACATCATTAATATTCCTTTCCTACATGAAGAAACAGGAAGAAGAAAAGGAAAATAACAGGTTTCCTCAAAATTTGATCAGCCAAACAGGGAGAGTGTTGATTCCATAAGGGAGAGAGGGAAAAGCATTTTGGTGTGGCTTGGATCTGTGATGGTTATGTGAGGGAGAGAGGAAGAAGCATTGTGGTGTTTGTTGGTTCCTTGAGGGAGAAACACTGGTGATTGTTGTGTTCATGAGGGACCATGAGGGAGAAGCACTGGAATTGTATAACACCCACCACACAAAAAAAAGGTTGTTTGCAATGGACTGATCCGTTGCAAGCAACAAAGGAATCCGTTGCTAATATTAATTAGCAACGGATTTTGCAACGGAAGTATTCTGTTGCAATCTTGCGATGCAAATTCATTTGCAACGGAATTTCCGTTGCAAACGTCTATTGCAAATTCAAACTTTGCAACGGAATTTCCGTTGTAAATTTACAAAGGTAGAATATGCAGTATTTAAATCAATTTCAAATTTATTTATTATTTAATTAAATCAATTTTAAATTTATTTATTATTTAATTAATTATGAAGTAATCAAACTTGTTCATCATCAGTTGTGTATCTTGTTAATCAAACTTGGTCATCTTGGATTTTAACCAGGGGTGCAGATTTTGACCATACCGTGCACTAGAGGAAGTCGATCTTCGTCGTGGGTCTTGGGTACCGTGCATCAAAGTAATTTTAACTTGCAAATTGAAGCTGAAATGAACGAACGGGAGAGAGATTGAGAAGAAAAGAAAGTAAACGGGAGAGTAAGGAAAAGGAGAAGAAAAGGAAAGTGAGAAGAAAGGAAAGTAAACGGGAGAGAGGAAAGTGAGAGATAAAGAAAAGGAAAGTAATTTTAACTTGCAGAAAGGAAAGAGAGAAGAAAAGGAAAGTTAGAAGAAAGGAAAGTAGACAGGAGAGAAAGGAAAGGAAAGTAATTTTAATGCACGTTTTAAAAAGCGGATTACAACGCTTTTTCTTAGAATATGTTTTGCAACGAAAAATCTGTTGCTAAACATATTTTGTTGCTAATCTGCTCCCATTTTTGCAACGAATTTTTTTCGGTTGCAAAAATCCGTTTCAAACGACCTCTTTTTCTTGTAGTGACCGGTGATCGTGATGGCGAGAAGGTTAGCAGCGAGACTGGAGTGTGTGGTCACGTTGGCCGCAACTGCTTTTGCATTTGCGGCCAAAACACTTATTTATTGGTGGGACAGTAAAAAAACTAGTGTCCTGTTTAGTAAAGATAATGTTTAGGACTAGAGTAAGCCTCAACCATAAGTTGAACCGAAAGCCAAACACCATCTTAGACAAGAGATTTAACTTAGTATTTATGAGAAAGAAGCACGTAGCAAAACATGGAGGGATGGATATTTGTATTGATAATCCCATTTTTTGAAGATTAAATACATAAATTTGAATCTCCTTGCAGTAATTTTTTTTATCAACTCAATGCTTTTGTGCATTGATGCCATCGTTGGGACAGAGAACTACATTGAAGGAGTGAAGACGACTACTGCCTGCAAAGTATGTGCAGACAAGTTTTGCAGGTTGATGCCAAGTATAGAGATGACGACGTTGGTGACTTGAGGTTTTTATTTTCAAATCTCAAGTTTTAGGGTTTTTTATTTTTTATTAGTATTCAATATAAAACATGTCCCAAAATTACTGTTCTAATCCACTGTAATATTTATTATTAATATATGTTGTTGGGAAGCATGAATAATATATTGATTCAGTGCAGTTGGTCCCAAGAGCGCGATGTTATTGTCCTCTTCCATGAGGGCGTGGGTTCGAATCTCACTCTCAGTATCTTATTATTTTGCCCACGATAAATGTCCTATAAATATACAATGTCGTAAACTAGTAGCAAAATATTGAGGTAGCAGAGATGGTCATCGTGCGCCATTATGGAAGAGGAGGGAGCGGGTTCGAATCCCCGATTTAGCAGCATACGTTTTTCATTTATTGCATTTTTTGTTCTTTTTATTACGTTTATTTATTTATTTTTTATGGGGATTTGTTTTTGGTTATTATATATATATATATATATATATATATATATATATATATAAATTTGTTTATTTTTGTCGTTTTTTTCGTTTTTTTCTTTTTTACTAAGTTTTTTTCATTTTTTATGGGGATTTTTTTTTTATTTTATGGTTATTTTTTTTCCATATATATATATTTGGAAGAGGGCAATAACATCGTGCTCTTGGGACCAACTCCACTGAATCAATATATCGTTCATGCTTTCCAACAACATATATTAATAATAAATGTTCTTGTGGATTAGAACAATAAAAGCGAAACGTGTTTTATATTATAAGTAATATATATATATATTAATTTTTTTATAATTAGGATGTCTGGATTAACTTAAGCGTGCCACAATTAATCATCGAATTCAATTTTTCTATAGCTTTGTTTTTGTTTTTTTTTCCTGATTTTTTTTTATTTGTTTTTCATGCAATATTTTTATTTTTCTTGGAAATGTGATTGATTTTTAAAAAAATACAATGTGTGAAAAATGTTTGTTTTCTACCCGTATTTATACATTTATGCTTTTAGATTATTATTTTTTGATTCATTTTTGTTAGGGTTTTATTTTTATCAGGTTCAGTTCAAAATTTTCATTTATGTTGGTGATAATTTTAAAATTAATATTGCTCCTTTTTCCTTTGTTCTTTTTTAGTTGTTTTACTGTTATTTTATCTGTTTTTCGGATTAGATGATTTGATGATTTTATTGTTTACGCACTAATAATGATAATTTTAGTGATTATTTTTTATTTTTTTTTGTAAAAAAAAATTAAATTCTTTGAGCAAATTTAATGATTTTAATTGTTTGAGAAATAATGTTGATAATAATTTTAACTATTATAGTAATGAAAATGACAATAACATAGGGATGAATTTTTAAATTATGTTTTCATCTTTTTATGAATAAAAAATTAACTACTTATTTTTTATTTTATTATTTCAGGTCTTCTCACAATTTATATTTTATTTTTAAATATGGTTTAAATTGAATTATGAAATAAATTAATCTTAATACTTTGAATTTAAAAATTCAAATATCCAAATCTTCTTGTTTTTTTAATGATGATGATAATTTTATATTGATTATTTTATTAAAACCTACTAAACATATAAATTTATATGAATTTAAAATTCATATATTTTATAGAAAACTTGCACTCCATTCATTATAAACTTGACTAAATTTATATTATAACAAAAAAACACATTGAATATTTTTTTGCTTTAAAAAATAGTGTTCCACTCGCGATGAGGCGCGGGATATTGGCTAGTTCAATATAAAACATGTTTTATATTAGATTTTGACAGGGGTGGCTACGTTTTGTGAAAGTTGCACTGTAGAGATCAGGAGGAAGTGGGTTGAAAAGAGAGGGGAAATGATTTTGTTCGTGGAAAGAAAATAGAAGAATATATTGTGTCAAATTTATTATCTAAATATATTTTTATTTAATTAGACGATAGTAAAAATAGATATTCATAGACAATGAATACAATTAAAGAGAAAAACAATGTGTTTTTTTTCATGGAAATTATCTTTTCCAATCCATGTAATTTTCTTACAGCAAAATAGGTTATTTTTATTAGCAACATAGTCAATCCAAAAATATTCAGAAAAAAAAAACTATAATAATTTACATCAATAGGGAAAAAGTATATCTTTTAAATAAAAAAAATCTTTTATTTACTCGCCCATTTCTTTTTTAATTATTTTGATGAAAACATGCAGAGAAGCAAAGCAAAATTTTATTAAGATTGTGGAAACAAGTTTTATTTAATAAATATAAAAACCATGAATCACTTTTTACATGCATATATGAAAACAAAATGAGAACAATAAATATAAATAATTCATATATATATATATATATATAAACTAGAATAATAAGTAAAACATAGATAATTTTATTTAAATTTCCTGGTTAATTTATTTTCAAGAGCACAAACGTTAATTCTCAAAAACACAACTCAAATGTTTCAATGAACATCAGTGAGGAAATGAAAACTAATTAAGAGGTGGGGAAATTATTGGATTGGCCAGTATCACATCCAATACTTTTGAAAAGGAGAAGCTCAATGGATATCTGCGCTTCCTCCTTCAGTAGCTCTTGTAACTGTAATCCACTAATTCTCTGTGTAAAAATGGTTTTGCTTCTTCCTTTTGGTCTATGGAAGAAGGATCCAAGGGACAAAATTTACCCACACCTCACAGAAAGAGCTAAGCAGGAGACGCAAACACATCATCGATTTGTGCAGAAATGAAAGCTTCCATGGCAGTAGCAAACCACAACTCATTGAGCACCATTACGATGCTGAACAGAATCTTAACATGAGAGAGCTATTAAACATATATCCCAAGAGACAAAAGTCCAAACCCACACCCCCATTTGCATTAGAACTGATTAAATTCCTGCCCCAGCACAAGCTTCTCTAATCTGTTTCAACCTTCGATTCCAGAGAAGGATGTTACTGTCTAACATCCAGTTACAACAGTAGTCGCTCTCGCATCTTGATGAGCGGCAGGGAGGTGACTGCTGCTGTCTAGTGGTTTTAGTTGTTTCAGGCTTTTGACATCCCACATCGGAAGAAGTGAAAGAAGGCGTGTGGAAGGAGGTTATAAAAACTGAAGCGCGTTTAGTTCCAATTCATACCTTTCTCGGCCTTTTGGCTAAGATCAAGTGTAGTATCTGTTCTTATCAGTTTAATATCTGATACGTGGGCCAATGGCTCACACGATATTAAATTTATTTTTCTAGGGGGAAATTCCATCACAGCAGCAAGGACATGAAAAATATAAAAGAAACTTTAATATAACAAATTAACAATTTGAAATGAAGATATCAACATTGAGGAGGTGAAAACGTAATCGTTTAATGTACCAAGCCAGTGATATTCCAAACCTGTTGATACGCTTGTATACATAAATGTAGAATAAAAATACATAATAAAACAAAAAAACCCATACCAAAAGGCCTATTTTTACTAAAGCTGTTAATTCCGTCCCAGAATGTTCCATTCAAAAAATCAAGATATAAACAACGTCGTTTTCGTTTCGGTTTTAATTCCGGTCTATTCCAGAAATTTCAGCAAAATTCTAATTTGAACGCCCCGGTTCCGTTCCGGGCATGCCGTTTCGGGTTCAAAATCACAATAATGCTAAAAGAGAAAAAGAAAGAGAAAACTCCCTTGCATTCGAGACTCAACTCTTTATGTGGGTGGGGAGGCGACGACGCAACCAAAGGAAAGGGTAGGGCAATAGAGCATAATGATGTCACGTGAAGAGAGGTTCAAGTTGTTCTTCAATGGATTAGTTTGAGGAGGTTCGAGAATGTCCGTAACAAAGTTGCCCTGATTACTTGTTCTCGGATGGATGCACATTTGGTTACTACTCTAATCAGGGATGGAGAACTTGAGCTGATCTTTGTTCATGGGAAGCCAAGGGAAAGTGGGGGGAAGGCGCAAGCAAAGGGAAAGTGGGGGTTTTTATACTACTACTAATAAAAGGGGTAGTAGGGTTTG
Source organism: Salix exigua (assembly GCA_032356905.1). NCBI lineage: Eukaryota > Viridiplantae > Streptophyta > Magnoliopsida > Malpighiales > Salicaceae > Salix > Salix exigua. The sequence continues at coordinate 6,764,529 of CM063591.1, forward strand.
TGGGTTTTTATAATAATAATAATAATAATAATAATAAAGAAGGGTTTATACGGTGGTTATGATAATAATAATAATAATAATAGATAGATAGACAGATAAATAGGGTTTTTACGGGGATTTTTATAAATTGCTTAAATTTCAAATTTTAGATGTTGTGGGTCTTTTAATTATATTTAAATTAATTTTTTTTTAATTTAAATATAATTAAAATAATAATAATTTTATTGTTGAAGGGTTTTTCAAAAACAATTATTTAATTATATAACTTACTCTAATTAATTGTATAATTAAACTACATACAAATAATTACACTATTTAAAATAATATAAAAATAAATGAACAATACGGCACCGAAACGGCATGCCGGAATGCTCCAAAACTGGAACATTCTATTCCAATCGAAAAACCAGAAAGGATGACCGGAACGGTATTGACAACTATGATTGTTCCGGCACCTCTTTTTCTTAAATATTGAAGAGAGTATTTATAAGGATTTTTTTAGGGTTTTGGTATTATTATTATTATTATTTTGCTTCAGCGTATATATTTAGAAATTAAAGGGTAATGATAAAAGTTACTTGAGAGGGGGACTAAATTAACTATGGATTGAAACCTGGGGGGCTGTTTCGCAGAACTAAGGAGCAGGGAGCCATAAGTGGCGCCCTGGTTTTGGCTCGTGCCTCCCTCGTATTGCTATGTTATAGCGAGCAGCTACTCTAAAGAAGAAGACGAAGAAAAAACAAGACTTTGCAAGGGAGATGGGGAAAGTGAAAGAAAAAGTAGACGAGAAGAAGCAGAAAAAGAGCAAGAAGGATAATAATAGCAAATTCAGTGAAAAGGGTATCTCTTCATTCAAAGTTTCTTGCTTTCAATAGCTTGCTATCTTTCAAGTTTTGCCTTTTGGGCGATTCTAACTTGTGGGTTTTCTTGGAATAACCAATTCTGTTCAATCTGCTTGGAACATGGATTTTTTTTATGAACAATCAGTTTTGAGAAAGCTAGTTTTATCCTTTCAAATTTCAGGAGTAAAGTTTTAAAGAGAATGAGTTTAGGGTGGTGAGAATTAGGTAATGGAATTGTTTCCTCACAAGGGATTTTTCTGTTGAATGTACTGTGAAGTTCTGGCGTAGTAACTAACCAGAAAAACGGGTAGTTCAAGTGCTTTTAAACAAACTTGTAAGATTTATATTCCTTAGCTTTATTGTTTATTGAAATTTTGGTTAAATATGGAAGTTGGAGCTTTAATTGATAAAGATTACACAAGTTTGAACTAGTTGCTGCAAGCTTGCGTCTTTTTTTTATCCTACAGATTGAAAATTTCACAAACAAATATTTAATAGCTAAGAAATCAGTGCACTTTTTTTTTTTTTTTGTGGTGAATGAGGTGATTCTCCTATTGTAATAAAAAATGTGGCGGCGGTAGACATAACTAGGAAATGAATGGAGTTTTTAGTGTTTTGCAGCACGTGTTAGGCTCATTCGTCAGCATGGTTTATCAAACAATAGATATTCTGCTTAACCATTCTTCCATTCACTACTATAAACTGGGATATATACCCTTTGAGTGAAGGAGAAATTTTATGTTATATGGGTAAAAATGCCCATGATGTACTGTTATTCATCATAATCTGGTTACCATTTTTTTTTTTGATATATCAGTTATTAACTTGCATAGAATAGCTGTTTTTTCTTGAAGGAAAAGTAGCAGCCATGAGATGGTTTTCCATACAATTAAGGGACAAAAAAGAGCCCTGTTAGAGACAAGAATAACATTGCAGCTTCTTTCATAAGGATGCTGGTCTTACAAAATGAAATGAACTTCACAATGTGTAGCATTTGACATATAAATGAATTTTATAATCACTATACTTTAGGAACTCTTTAGGTTTGTCATGACAGTGGGCACCGGGCATCATAGCACTTTTAGACAGGGACCGAATCATTTCACTTCACAGAGATAAATTGGTTGAAAATCTACTCACTGATTTAGGTCCAGATAATTGGGATGCAATTAATGAAGATTTCTTGGTTTCTTACATGGTTATTTACTTGCAAATCATGTACAACTTATGCAAAAATTCCTGCTATATTGAAATTGTAAATGCTGAAATTATTGCTGGTAGTTTTGTTTAACCATTTTTTTGTTTCAGAAGCAATGATAAAGAAAGAGGATGAAAGGAGTAAAGTCAACAAGCCAGCTGAGAAGAAGAAGAGGAAAAGGGAGAAGGGAAATAACTTTGATGGTGGTGATGCTATACAGACCAGTAGAGGTTTAGAAGTTTTAGATATAGAAAACTGTTTGCCTATCTAGATTTCTAAGAATCTTGTCTCAATAATTCGTTTTTCTTGTTTCAGAAGATGACCGGACTAAAGCAGAAGGAGAAAAGAAGAGGAACAAACAGAGGAAAAAGAAACAGAGAAGTGAGGAGCAAAACAATGCTCTTGTTGGCAAATATCATCAGCTTGGTTCTGAAACCGAAGTTGGTTTTAATGAACAAAAATGTAAGGCAATAGTTTTGTAGCTTGGTGAAATATGTTTTGAAATACTATATCTTGGCAGAATGTAACTAAGATATTGTGTTATTTTGCTGATCCTTTTTGTTTAGACATATTGCTTCAGTGCATACCTAGGTTTGCTGGTGCGGTCTCTCAATTGATTAAATGCCATATTTGGCAAAATAGGAGTTCTGTGTTCTTTCTGTCTAAAACTCCCTTTGAGTATTCAAACCAAAGTGCTGCCACCTTTTGTTTTTATTTTTTATTTCCTTCTGCCTTGTTTCTTTTTCTTGAACTTGAGATTGTTGTAATCCACAACAAGCAATAAAATAAAGATCTGTTAAGTTTTCATACTATTCTCTGTTAGTCATAATATTGTTTTCTACCTTAAAACTTTAATAAGATAAAAGGAGATATTAAATTCCCAAAGGAAAAAGTGAAGATGTTCTTGGAAGTTAGGACAAATGACAACCCATAAATAAACAATTCCTTTTTTTTTTATTCAGAATTTCTCTTGAAAACATTATATTTTGTTATTTTAGTGTTGCTCATGTGTTCCTCTTATTCTTTTTAGGTAAATCCAAAAAAACTAAGAAAAAGAAAAAGGAGCATGATACTTCAAAGGAGGAGGAGAAAAAAGTGGAAAAGAGGGGAGAGACCGATCACAGTGAGGCATATTGTATCTCTTCTGTGGATGAGGACTGCTCAAAAGGATTGAAAAGTATGTATGAATCATATCGTGTGATATGCTTTAGCTCTTCAAATAGTAAAAATATGTGGTAATCAAATAAAAATAAATGGTCAAATATTCTCCATTAAGTTTTGTTTTGTTCACCATCAGATAGAGATAAGTGTAATTAGTGTGATGTAGTAAACCTGTGCACGCCCTTTTATTTTATGTTGGCTGTGTAGCATAGAAGCATCCATTTCTATTTGACGGCATGACATGATAGATTTGCATGTCATGAATGGGGTAAGGGTGTTGGCTAAACATTGCTTAATTTAATTGTCTTGACAGATTTCACCATGCACAATATCAGTTTAATTTCTGATATTGGTTTTATCATTGTAAATGTTGCTTCATTATTTAGTTTCCTGACTTTAAACTTGCATTACAGAGTGGCTTACAGATTACCATCAAAGTAGACCGGGTTTGAAGGTGCTGCAACAAAGATTAGACGAGTTCATAATTTCCCATGAGGAGAAACTTGAACAGGTATTGTCTCGCATGCACCTCTGAGATTGACTCTTAATGTAATGGAGTCCTTTTCTTTTTTGTTTCTTTGTACTTAAATTGTTTCTTTATGAGTGATCACAGACCTGTGCATGCATTGTCTGGCTCAAATTTGAATACGTCGCTTTGAGTTTGTACAAAAATATTCCTGCAGGAAAGCATGCTTGTCATGTTTCCTTTTGACAAATGTAGATGGGTTATATAGCTGTTTGTCCTTTCAAACATATTTGTAAGAATTTCTGTGAAGTGTAAGTTTTGTTATCATGCTGCATATTTCAGCATTTAATAAAAAAAATGACATTCTCTCTCTAACACATACATTTTTGCTCTCCTTACTTGAATATTAATATGTTCTTTCCATTTGCAGATTATGTGGTCAATGTGCTCTTTTGTTGTGGTCGATTTAGGCTATCTTCGATGTCATTGTGGTCTTTCTTTTTCTCATTTGTCTTGATGTGTCATGTACAGGAAAGAAAAGAAAGAGAAGCCCAAGTTGCAGAAGGGGGATGGACAGTTGTTAAACATCACAAAGGAAGGAAAAAGACAACAGATTCTGAGAGTGGAATTACTGTAGGATCTGTTGCTCCGGCTGCTGTGGAGAATCAGATGACCAAGAAAAAGCCCAAGGAAGTTGGGCTAGAATTCTATCGGTTTCAGAAAAGAGAAGCTCAGAGGAGTGGTATGATGAATCTTATATATAGCAAATTAGTGTACTTATTGTTTGTGCAATATGCTATTCCTAGTTAAAGTAACGATGAGGAGGTTCCTGATAAATTTGGAGCATGTAATGATCTGCACGCACTTGTTTGAAACATCAAAGAGAATATTTTTCTCTTCATCTAAGAAGCCATGGCACATGCAAGTTGTTGATTGTTAAATTTCCTTGCAGAAATTATGGCTCTCCGAAGCAAATTTGAAGAGGATAGAAAGCGGATTCAGCAATTGAGAGCTGCTAGGAAGTTTCGACCTTACTGAGTGCTTCAGAGGCAATACAAATATGTTTGGTATCTGGAGCATCTCGTAACACCGATTTTTTTTGCAGTATAAGAAATTAGGGGTGGAGGCACGCTTAAAACATTTGCACCTGGTAAGTTAATTAGAGATCAGGCAACTGTATTCTTGAGTTATCATAACTACCTATGAAAATTTACAATTTTTCAGGCGATCAACTGAATTGTCAAATTGTATAATGTTGCTGAAGCCACCTTTTGTGATAATGCTATGATGCTTTCTGCTTGGAATTCCTTTCATATTTCAGCACACTCTGCGCAGCCATGCCACTGCGGAGTAGTGTTTACTCAGTGTTTTGTAAGTTGATATGCCAGTCCTTGCATGACAGATGCTCTCGTGTCTTTCTCTGGATAGATTAGAAGTTAGTGTATATGGCTTTACCAGCAGATTATATCGTTGATGTGCACACCCCCAGGTTGTGGATTTAGAAATTCTCACATATCTTCCACGAATAAAATTGTGTATGTGAGATTCTTGCATGGTGACATATCAAGGCCTGTAAAATCACATCTGAACTACAGAATGAAGGGAGCATGTGATTTTAGTCATCGAACTATTTTTTGCTAGAATTGACCCGAGTTTCTTATGTCAGTCGTGCAAATCTGACACCAAATTCAAGCTTTGACTAAAATTACTTTAAAAACTGAATGCTCCCGATGGTTCCATGCTCTTTCATATGAAATTCAGAGTGTGATAATGACGCCCGTTGCTTCCCTTGCGGTCAATCTGAGAGCTCCTGATGGTTCCATGCCCTTTCATGCCGTGCAACACCAACTTGTGCTTTATGCCCCGCTTTTTATCAGTTGTCTTGACCTTATATATATATATATATATATATATATATATATATATATATATATATATATATATCAAATGACAGGTGAGTTGGTAATATGTTATTCCAGCGGCATATGCCATTGGAGAGTGTGAAAGGTCCACCAAAATTAAAGAAAGTATCCATGTTGAACAAGTAAATGGTCTCCCACAATAAGAGGTGATTATTCCACGCAGACGCGTATACTAGAGAACACTCGTAAGTTTTCCAACAAAATGCAGAGTTTATTTCTTGGTCATACGTTTGAACTACAAATCTTTGAAAGGCTCTTTGTATCGCCCACCTCAACCCACCCTCCTTTTTGTCCTATATGCCTACCTCTTCAATTATTATACCAGTTTAGTCAAGTTTGGCTTCTTGATTCTCCTCTCTTCCAATGAACACGCAGCTTTGCCCAGCAATCAGGCTAGCTTTTAATGATGCTTTACCTTGCCGCCATACTTATAGTTTACACAATGTGGATCCACAATTTTATTTTTTCAATGCAATTGGAGTCCCACTAGGAGAACATAAAACTACAGAGCAAGACATATGCCAAAACAGCCCAGACATTTCGTAACGGTTTAAAACATGAGATAAATAAAACGGTATAGTTTTTATATTGTTTAAAATTTCAGTTTTCTCAGGAAATTTCAGTTAAATTTTAGCTTAAATTTTAACCATAATATTTTAGTTTTTCCAAGTAGTTAAAATCGCGAGTCAACTCGCAAACTCGTACGAGTTTACGAGTTGGCTCAGCAAACCGGGTTGAACCGGAAAGAAAAATCAAACCGGTCAAACTCGGTCAAAATCGGGTTTCCGGTCCGATTTTACGAGTTCGACTGTTCGTCTCTTTTTATGGTGTTCTTCATTTCTCTGCTACTCACTCTCTTCCATCTTCCATGATTTCAATTTCTCTGATTCTCTCTGCATAATTTGTGATTTAAGCTCGAAATTCTCTTCTCTTCTCAATCAAAAACCCCCAAATCATGAGCAAGGTTGTAGCTTCATTTGGGCTATCCTTGGATATCCTTATTCCTTGATGAGACCGGACATTCAACTCAGTTCTGTGCTCAAATGCACTAAGGATTTGGGGTTAGAAAACGATGAAGGAGATAAGGGCGGCGTGAAGAAGAATAGATTTAGGCATTTAGGGTTAGTAAAAGTTTTGCTTTTATAGTGGGGTCCAGGGTTGTTAGTTGTTATAGATTAATAATAATAATAATAATATACGGGGGAGGGGTTATAATTTTATTATTATTAATAATAATAATATATACAGGGGAGGGGTTATAATAATAATAATAATAATAATAATAAGGTTTATAATAATAATAATTAGCATAAAAAATAATTTTAAAAAATTCTATTAATTTAAGATAATAAATAACATTAATTAATTTCAAATACAACAATCATAAAAAAAATACAATTACTTGTACGCTAGCTGAAAATTTATTTTAAATTTGTTAGTTTTTAACTTATGAACTTTTAGGGACATAATTATTTTGTAATGTGTTTTGAAGTTATTTTACATCATGTATGAACCTAAGCTAGTTAAGTTTTATGTCCATAATTATGCTATTTTGTATTCAAAAATATTTTACATACAATTTTACGATTTTTCTTCTCACACGATTTTAGTTGTGATTTTACGATCCAATTTTTCAGAGCCCCTTCCGATTTGTGTCAAAATCTCGATTTTGACAACCTTGGTTTCACCTATTCCAAATAGTGTTAACATTTTAGTTTCGTTCCACCTATTCTAGATAGTGTTAATCTGACATTAGATTAAAATGAAATTTTACGAGAAATTTCTAGATATATTTATAAATTATATTTTAAATTTTAAAGCAACCAAAGAATATAACAACTTTTCGAGATTGATAATAACATTATCATAATATTATAAATGTTTATAATTTTATTAAAAAAAATCATTTTATTTTTGGATTGAATTTTTTTTAATTAATATATTTAATTATACAATCCTAAAACAACACATCAAACACTCCGTTTTCAATTAAAAAAAATAAAACATCAACAAAAATGGAAATTACAAACACCACTTTTCTTCCCTAACTATGAATGAAAAGCAGTCTTCTTTCCTTGTATAAAAGCGGAAGCACGCTAACAACTGATAAATTGCGAAAAAAGGAGCTTCAACTGCGAGCAGTAGAGCATGCATCACACCTTTGATCATGGCACACATGCATCGAGCAATCAAGATAACCACCAGAGGGCAATATAGCATATTACTATGAAATTATAAAATACTTGTTTTACACTCCAAGGTCTGACAACCAGAACCCGTTTATTGAATCAAGACAGACAATTGAAACGAAAGACTCAAGGCATGGACAAATGCCTAACTCAGAATCATAACCCCACAACAAGAAGTAAACAAAAAAAAAATGAAGAAAACATTTAGCTGAAGTGAACTACTTCCCTTCAGCTTCCTCGTCCTTCTCGTCCTCACTCCAACAACATTTCAGTGTTGACCTGGGAGATGAGCAGCCTCCAGTCCTTGCAAAGCTGTGGTAGAATAACGATCCACCCTTCCCGAGCGTTTCATCGCTCGCCCCTCCACAAGTGTAACCCTTCACATCCAGGGAAAAGTTGGCTACAAGATCGTCACGCTCAACATTAGAATGCAATGCAATGGAGAACTCAGTCGGTTCAAAGCAGACCAAAACCCTATCAAGCAGCTGCCTCAAATTCAAATCTTGAAAATCATAACCCACAGCCTCAAAACTTGCATAGCTGAAACCATCTTCTGGAGTGACATGGATTGTGGAAATTGCACTCCTTTCAATGGCATTCATAGAGTAACCACATGGGTCAAAATCAAAATCGCAGATCTCAGATTGCGGAAGGATCTTCCTTATACCAGAATCCTCAGTCATCACAGCAGCTGAACTGGCGTATGTTTTGTAGAAAACAGATGCTCGCTTCCTGTCCAAACCAGTCATGCACATTTCCAGAGTATAAACAGGGCCGGGGTGGCTCTTCATGTCAGCAGCAGCAGAGTAAACATGCCATTTCTGAGTTGAGCTGGGACTTCCCATCACATATGCCACACTCTTTAAACCAAGTTTACTGAAATGGCCATTGAGGACAGTTACCTCCTCACAGAAGCTACGATGGGGGAATGGCTGAGCCCCGGGGCATATGAAGCTCCCACGTGTATACCTCACAGAACATACAGTGAGTGAAAGGGCATCAGCGAGATTAAGGATCACTGGGATCGAAAGAAGTAGTTTAGTAGTCCCGCAAGTTTTGATGATGACTTTGTAAGGGTACACAAAGAGACTGGATTCCGACAGGACATAAGAGTCGACCTCGTCATTTGAAAGCGAATCAACAATAGTGCATTCAGCTGGTTTGAGAATCTCGTCCAATTGAGTCTTGGACAAAGACCTGAGGCCCTTTCCTTCAGGGTCAGAAAAGAATCGAGGCTCGAAAAAGCAAATTTCGAGCCTTTTTTCGTAACCTTCAAATCCGATTGCAGAGACTGCCATCTCACCTCACAGTAAACAGATGACAAGTGCAGAAAAGAGCACGAGAGAACGAGGAACGCAGAAAATAAAAATACTAAAGACAATAGACAGTACGAAAGAGCTAAAAAGGGGCTATGTCAACACTTGGAAAGTATCAGGATGGCTTCCGAACGCACTGCACAAATAAACAGGACAGCAAATTAAAAATACAGTAGCAAAATAAATTGCGGAATGGAAAACATATGATTAACTTCGAACTCACGTTGGAGTAAGCAGCAGATCTGAACTTCTTGATTCCACCGGCAGGTCTGATGTCTTCAATGCTGTAGCCTAGAGGTGCTTCGTACAATAAGGATTTACTACTACTACTACTACTAGACTTCTTCTTGCCACCTTTAGACTCCATGGATCATTCAGTCTTGTCTGCAAGAATCACCCCAGATTATAATTAGCATGGGACACAATCTTGCAAATAGCAACAAAGGAAACAGGTCTACAATCATCATAGGATGAGAGGGAACCATAAGCAAGCACTATCATAACAATAGAATTCCAAATGCGACACATAAATTTTAATTTCGAAAAAAATAGAGCAATAAGACATAGAGGAGGACAACAAAGCAATTCATAAAAAAAAGAGGACATTAGAAAGCAACTGTTCATATATTCAAAATACAGACACAGGCGATTGGAAACCAAATGCATTCAGCAGACCACGATTACGTGTGCACAAGGTATCGATCAATAATGGCTTATAGGAAAGGAAACCCCCGAAGACCATTTGTCATTAAAATGGTTTAAACAGATTCACAAGATATAATACATACCAAATAAAATAAATTACCAATTTGAATGATATGAATCACATCATAATAAGAAATTGATTGATGTATTCTAAGAAAACTTGCACCTCTATTCCTAAATTTTATTAGCAATTCTGTACAAAACCAAAACTAATTCTGAGCAATATAAACCAGATTCATGATCCCTACAAATAAAAAAACCGAAATATATACACAGAGCAAAGAAATAAAACCAGTTTATCAACAAGAACCAACAAAACTAGGGGCAGTAGCACAATCTTGTTGCAGTTATTAAGATAAAGATAACAAAATAAAAAAAATTACCAATAAATTATAGGAAATCTTGAAAAGCAAATCTCCTTCAAATACTCCCCCTTTCTCAAACTCCAAACAAGAGTCTACAAATCAAACAAAATCGACATATTACAAAACAAGATAGACAAATTACAAGACAAAAAAAGGAAAAAAGAAAAGGATATGTATATTTACCTATTCACGAAACAAATCAAGATCGTTTTCGATAGAAAAAGAAAAAGAAAGGAGAAACCAACAACAAAATCAACAAACTCTAAATTTGTTTTCGAAGAGAGGGAGATAGATTTATACGAGATTAAATCAACGTGAAGGGTTCTTCTTCTGTGTTTTGATGGAGCAACGGGCCTTATATTTATATAGGACGAGGGACGAGGGGCTGGGTGGAAGTTGAGGTCTTGAAATTAGCATGGGATTTGTAGATAATTACGGTCTCACCACTGCGAAAAACTTGTTTCTTATGTCGCCTGAATTTCCTCGAAGATTTAATTGCCACCATTACCTTTTGTGGCTAATTACTAACCTACCCTTTTCCAGATCTGCAAGACCAGCCTTTGTAGAAAGAAAGACGCCACCGCAATTCTAAATAAATAAACTCCTTTGTAAAATAAACACGCGTATGTGGCAGTGCGAAACACAACATTTAAAAAAAAGAGTAATATTTTAATGAAAAATATATTAAGATAATATTTTTTATTTCGAAATCACTATTAAGTAATAATAAAATTAGAATGTCCGGGTCGAGGGTCACAAAAGATCTCTATCAATAATTAGTCAAGAAAAGGTTATCATCATTAATATTGTTTCACTACTTTTCTATTTTGAGAAATATTTTTGAATTATTATTTAAAACGATCTCAATAATTAAATAATAATAATAACAATAATGATACTTTATGAACGGCAGTAAATTGGTGGCTGATGCTATTCGCACGAGATTTTGCAGAGAGGCTGTCCACACCACACGAATAGAATCCCAAGGAGGGTAGAAAGGTGTGGCTGTGGGACTTCCTTGCTCGTTGATGATGATAAGATGCCCTTTTCTCGCGGAGCTGCTGACACCACACTTCGCCCTCCACACACAAACCGACAGTCGTTGATTGGCTGGCTCTTTCGTCTTCCCGTTGCTGCCCCCTTTACGACGCCTGCCCCTTGTTGGGTCCCACGGCATCTCTGTGGACCCCACTTCCATATTTGACGTGCTCGGTCATCCCTCTCTGAAGCCCCGAATTGACCCCCACTTTCCCTTTCCTTGCTCAAATATAGAAGCTACAGCAAGAGCCGTGTGCTCCATAGTCCATCCGCTGCCGTTTCATATGCCTATGGGTCATGCATGCATCCCATATACCTCAAACATGTATAGGGTGTGGTCTGCTGATTTTTTTAAACATTTATATATATACTAGTTAGATGCCCGCGCGTTGCCGCGGGCATCGTTGCGTATATAATATAATATAATTACAATAATAACGATGAACTTATAATATAAAAGTTTAGAACTATAAATAAAAGAGTTTGTTTCGTTAACATAGGTTACATCTTTGGAATATTTGTAGTAGCATCAAAGATGATAAAACAGTGATAATTATACAATTTCTACATAAGTTCAAAAGAAAGGGATGTTCATGTGTGGGATGAAGCAGATCCCTTTTGTGAAATGAGTCATCATTTCATTGCTAATCTTCCTGCAAAAAATAAAAGATAGAATGATTAAATAATTTAATTTGTTTAAATTTTTTAATTAGTAGATGAAGCATGAGAAGAAATTTTATTAGAAATTTCGGCAGAGTCTCCTTTATATTAGGAGATCCCATATCATTCAATACACAACCTGTATTATTTTTCAAAAACCAAGTATCTCCATTGTGCATTATATATATAAAGTTAAATTCATGTATTCAAATGAAATCAATTAAATGATAAATATTTTGAAATAATAGTCGTGTAAATGGACCTCCGATGACGGAGAGAAGCTGTCTTTGTTCCTCTTAGTTGGTGGTTCATCCTCGTCATTGAGAATGATTGATTTCTGTTTTAGGTGACTGCAAAATTAAAGAATACGAAAGTAAAGGCATAAATGTGTTTAGTAACGATCAAAAGTACTAAGAATGAGAATATAAATATGTGTGATAAAATGAAACTTACGTTTTTTCTGAATGAGGAGTGGCGAAATCTAAACTTTTTTTAGCTTTGAGATGGTAATTGTCTTCTTCGTGTTGAGAAGATAGATTGATGTCTGGTGGCATTGATTGAGTAAGTGTTTGTTCTTGAGCTATTGATGATTCTTCAATAGCAATGGCTGCAGGAGTCGATGAAGAGGCACCAAATTGCTCCGATTGAATCTCTGAAGATTGTGTGGTAGCTTCGTCAAAAACATTTGTGACAAAGATGTCACATCTGTTGATTGTTGATTTATAAGCTCCAAAACGCAGTTGAAAGATTTTTGTCTTGTTTAACACTTGCGTTAGCTGTGGTGGAGCTGTATAAGGATCTATGTAGTTCTTGTCATAAACCAGATGATGGGCTGACGTGTTAAAAAAGTTTTCGGCAGTTTTTCCAGATAAGAAGAAGTTGGTGACATCTTTTTCATCAGTCACGATGCAATTCACTTTAAACCTGCATGAAAATATTAATAGTTATTTGGAAGTGAGCAAAACATGAATGCATGAATTTTATGAATAAATAAATTAATAGAAAAAAATGGAGGTATTGAATGTTCTACGATGGAATTGGTGCAGAGTCTGGAGTTCCATGCTCAAAGCATCTTAGGTTGTCTGATGGTCCAGATAGTGTTTTAGTGCATCTTGGACATGTTTTGGACCACCATCCATTAAAGAGATCATAATCAGTAATTGATGCAGTGCAAGTAAATCGCATATTCTGCATTGGTAAAAGTGAAAGTGAGAACAGAAGTAAAAAAAATATAGTTAAAAGAATAGAGATAGGTGTTAGTAGTGAAACCTTGTGCTGATATGGATCCATGCATAAGATCTCCCTAATTGTTCTTCGGTTTTCATGTATTTGTTGATCCAATGATACAACAGCATTCAAAGATGGAGGGAGTTTATGGACATCATGCGGCACTTGGCTGTAACTGAATTAAATAGAATTTTCAATAGTTAATAATAAATATTTATTGGCTGTGGAAAAATCAAATGAAAAATGTTATTAGAGGAAAAAGGATGTACAATTGTTTATATGGCAGAATTTGTGGAATATTTGGATTGAAATACCAAAGTGATGCAGCAGTTCCAGTTAAATTTGCTGCACCTGAATGCAAGTAAATGAAAAAAAAATAGTAAATATGAATGAGAAAAAACAGAAAGTTTGCAATGAATGAAAAGATGACTTTGTGCAAATGTATTAAAAAAATAGAGCAAACCTCGATATTCTGTAACTCGAAACCCAGCAAAGACAACAATTATGGGAGATTCTTGTGCATGAACGATATTATCATCAAAGCTTCGAGCAATGTCGCCCCATAAAGTAACTCGAAGATCTTCACCCTGTTTGAAACTTGAAAATCTTAGATAAAACAATGGAAAACATAAGCTACAAATGCAATGTTAACGAGTAGAAATACCGTATATTCTCAACGATGAACTCTTTTTTATCTTCAAGTCTATGACCTTTAAATAATATTTTTTCAAGTGGTTGGATGGCTTTAAGTCGACCTATAACATCTAGAATAAACAAAAGGTTAGTCATTTGATGCAGAATTGTCACATTTTTTAATAATTTTGTTTTTCATACCTGTAAGAATTCTTGATCCTCTGCCTTTTGTTAAGACGTGTCCAAAGTCGAGTGAGGTTGAAATAGTATCGTGGTACATCATGTTTAAGGGAATTGAGATGCGTTATCTTGGTATCGATTTCAAATCAATAAGCGCCTCATGATCGGCGACAATATTAGTAGCTCGATTTTACGTAAGTGTAGAAGTTTCTAATCTCAATATAGCAACCTTCGATTATGTTGAGATTGAAAAATTCTGCATCTCTTGCTTTTGATGATCCTTGTATAGCTCCGCCCTACGATGTAAAAACGTGTAGGAAAATAATATTAGAATTATAATAAAATGGCTGAAATTGATGAATGTTAATGATATAGTGTATTTAATAAGAAAAGAAAGTATGACAACATATGAAGAAAATGAAAGATAATTGGTAGTTTATTGAATGAAATTTATACATAGAAAGGAATTAAGATGATTTATATATATATATACTCTCTAGTAAAACTGTAAGAAAAGAAATATACATAGATGCAAATAAATATTATTTTGTAAAATTTGAGAACCTGGTGGTCAACTAAAAGACAGTTGAAGCTACTTGTGTTTCCATTTTGCGTTGGTATCCAAACGCGACAAACTCTGGCTTGGATTAATGGATAGAAAAGATATTTCTTGATATTTTTCAAAGGTATCGCCATTAATCTGCAAAATAAAAAGGAAAAATAAGTCTATATTGCATGAAGAAAACATAAAAACAATATTAAAAAGTTGTGCATAAATATGTTATAAATAACCAATAAGATGCAAAAATTAAATGATATGCAAATAAATGAAAATAAAAATCATATCGTAATTGTTGACAATATTGATATAAAAGATAATGAAGCTAGAATTAAAAAAAAAACCTTTTGGCAATAAACTGAGCACATCTTTGTAGACAATATTTTTAGCATAATCAAGTTGTTTTCCTTCTTGGTCACATGAAATGATTTTTAAACCTTTTTTGGATGTAACTCTTGAAAGAGCAACATATAGTTGACCATGTGTAAACACTTGCTCCTTTAAGAAGACGCCAACAAATTTTAATGATTGTCCTTGGCTTTTATTAATTGTCATAGCATAACACAATCGTATTGGAAATTGTCTTCGTTTGATTGTAAATGGGCATTTGTCATCATTAATTGGGAAGATAATCCTTGGTATAAAAACTCGATCACCAATATGTGAGCCAGTTATAATTTGAGCTTCAATAACTCTATCAGCAAGTTGTGTGATGATCAGTCGTGTTCCATTACATAAACCTATCATTGGACTTAGATTCCTTAACAACATAATTGGTGCTCCTATTTTTAAAGCAAGGATATGCGAAGGAACACCACTGAATTCAAGTTGATTTATAAATTCCATAGGATATAATACGTTTATATTGTCATTATCACTGGAAGATGCATCAACAGAATCACTGCTAAGATAAATGCGGTGAGGACCATGTGTAACTTTAAGAATGAAATTATTGATTTCTGTAACAGTAATGTTTTTTGGTGTGATAATAGCTCTGTCTTTAAAGTAAGTTGGTTCAAGAGTAGGTTGTTCAATGTTAGGATAAATTGCTAAAACCATAGATTTAATTGGATCATCAGAGGTATGTAGTTGCAAATCATATGGAATTTTAATCAAAGATTCATCAAACTCATCAAGAATAGGTACATCACAAAGTTCTCCGTCACCTATTTTAAGAATCCATTCTGCAAATGCTTTAATTTCATTAATTTCATTTGGACAAAGACCGTCAATGGATAATCTCATATTTTGTTTTAGTAACATGATTTCAAATTTGGGCCATAATGGTGAACTACTTAATGAAGCATTAATAATATCTTCTTTTGTTCCTCCAGGTATAACAGGGAGAATTTGGCGATAATCTCCACCAAGTAAAATAGATTTTCCACCGAAAGGTTGGTTGTAATTTGAATTAGTAGTTTGCCCCATTATATCGCGTAGTGATCTATCTAATGTTTCAAAACAATAGCGATTATTCATAGGAGCTTCATCCCATACAATGAGTGTTGTTGTTTCAATCAATTTTGAAAGATGAGTATTTTTTTTTATTTCACATGTGGAGTTTTCATTTATAGCAAGAGGAATCTTAAACCTTGAGTGAGCCGTGCGACCACCAGGAAGCAGAATAGATGCAATCCCTGATGATGCAACAGCTAAAACAATTAAGCCTTCTGATCTAATACTATTAATAAGTGAATGCCATAAAAAAGTTTTTCCTGTGCCACCATGCCCGTAAACAAAAATAAGAAGTTGTTGATTTTGTGAAATTGATTGTATAACTCGATCATAGATTTTTCGTTGGCATGTATTAAGTAATGAAATTGATGCTTCTCTATTGCTCTGAAGTTCTGAAATATCATAATTAAGTTCTTCTCTAAGGAGATTATTTTGAATTTCAGACATTAAACGATTATTTGGCAATGGTAAATTGTAGTCTTTGAGGATGTTCGTTGAGGCATTGAAAAGTTGTTCAAGTTCATAAAGAACATAATTTTTAAGTTCATCATCATTGAAATGTGGATCATGTTGAGAGAAAGATGATAATTTGGCTATAATGTCATCATGCATGGTATGCCAAAATTGATCAAGCAAATTTTGTGGGCTACCAATTTGGCAAAATAGAGTAATACTGACAAATAGTTGTCTAAGTTGTGAGGAGGAAGCGATTAGAACGACTTGAGAAAAGCTTCGACCCATTCTTTGCCATCATCAAGGAGACCAAGGGCTTTACAGGCAAGTTGAAATGTTTCATAAACAATATTAGAGATAGTACGCAGATGCTCAAAATTTGTAGCTCCTTTTACGTGATTTAACAACATTTTTAAGAAATATAATTCGCCAGCAGCGAGGATGTACATATGTTATTCAGTCCAAGTGAAAAACCTCTTGTTCTATAAATCCATTCTTTTTGGCGAGCATCCCAAACATATTTATTTGGAAATTGCGAGTAATACAATAATCGTGCTTCGACATCTTTTAAGTTTCGATCAAACCATCCTGTGAGCATTGTCTTATTAAGACCAGGTTTTCTTAAAACAGAAGATAAGTTTTGATTTCCAAAGAAAACAATAGAATTTTGCATTGGTAAATGTACTTGAAGTCTTTCAACTGCTGGGTTTCTTGAATGGATTGGAAATTGCAAGATTCGCCATACGGCCTCATAAGGACAAACAAATCTACAATTAAGATAAGCCTGAATTTCATCATTTTTTTGACCTTCAATAACAGCTCTACACCTATCAGATCCTTTGCTAACATATTTGAAAAGATATTTTATAAGCATTGATTGGCAACAAATTTCAACGTTTACATGAGCATTATAACGGATTAAAAGTTCTCTGTTGTATGGAACAACGTAAGAATTAGAGAGAGCAATGCCATTTTTTAAAAAAAATGATGCAGGCAAATTTTGATGCTTGTAAAACACAAATCCATTTTCACCAAACACTGTTGATTGTTTGAATTTTTTAGGGAATTTTTTAGAACATTTACTTCCTTTCATACATTGGGCTTTTGAGTTAGCAATCCCATAGGGACCATGTAACATGAATTTTGAAACAATGGCATGGCAATGAGGATCATCTGTTTTGTTCGGCAGTTCAGCCGAAATAATTGAATCGACGTCCTCAGGTGATCGAAATTTAAATTCAGAAGCTAGCCAAATCAATAAATGAGTGTGGGGCAAGCCTCGTTTTTGGAATTCAATAGCACAAACATCTACAAAGTGGGGAAAAAATTATCAAACAAAGTATATTGAATAAAGGCAATAAGAGGAAAATAATAAGTGTAGAAAAATACCAGCAATTGTTTTGCCGAAGGGTTTCCCTGATTTAATGAATGAAACCATATCATTAAGTTTATATCGAAATACTCTTGCGATTATATCAGGTTTGTCTTCAGGTTTGTAATTTCGGGTTTTTTTAATGTCTCTTTGAATTTCAGGCCAATTGACATTGCAGGTGAATGTAATAAATAGGTCAGGGTTACCATAATGACGACATATAGCCATTGCATCATGATAATTGTTTATCATATATCTAGGGCTTCCAGTTAAAGAAGAGGGAAGTATGATTTTTCCTGTATTTGAACCATTGAGATCACCTTTTAAAACAGCTTCTTGGACACTTTTATAAGATTCAGTTCTAAGGTTATCCTGGTTTGAACGTATGAAATCTAGGCGTTCTTGCTCAACATTCATAAATGCATCAACTAAAAATTGTTGATAAAGTCTTCCACCTTTGGTAAGAGTATTACTATTTTCAAATCTTTCTTGAATGGTATAGGCATAATATGCTCTCATTGTAACTTTTGATGTTTGGAAGGAGTATAATGCTCTTGATTTGTGAATAAAATGTCGAGTATGATACCCATCTTCACCATATGGAAATAAAAGTGGATATTGAAGGGACATAAATTTTGGATGTAATTTAGAGATCTGTGGAGATTCTTAGAATAGTTTTCAATAATAATATCTCTATCCGTGTGTGATTCTCCCATATCTCCGACCATTAAACCACATCCATCATTAGAGGAAGGATCATCATATTGCTTTGAATCATTATATCTTTTTCAGAGCAAGCGAAGTTTAAAATTCGATGTTTCATCATTGTCAAGTCTATGTCTAATTTGATGGAACAATTTGACCAATACATTGGAAGAATCAAGCATGTGAATAAGTTCTTTCACAACATTGTCATCTAAAGATGATTGAGAATTATTATTATTGAAAGGGTTTAGTCGATTAGAAATTTCATTGCCTGTGTCAAAGATGTATAATTGTGCAAATTTTGGTGATTGAGCTTCATCGAGCGAGTAATGATCCCATAAGGTGATGACATTGTCCATTTATTTTAAATATATAAGGACCTGGTTGAGAATTGATAGTATTATCGATTTGTGCTCCCATTGAAGTAAAAGCAAACATTGAATTATAAGCACGAATATTATGTCGAAATTTGTTGGATGATGAACCGTTATTAGGATTTAGAAGATCATCTAATAATTGAGGTGTGCTAGGAGCAGATGAGGTAATTTAATTTTACCATTAGCACAACATGATGTAAAGAGGGGTTTTTTGTTGAACGTGCCAAACGTTCAGCAAGCCAGAAAAGAGCATTGCAATGTTGGCATTTCCATGATTTATCGCCGAAATCAAGGGGTTCAACTAAGTTTCCTGTGGTTAACAGAAATTTGGAAAGTAAGAAAGGATTAAAATCATAAGAAGCCATAAACTAAAGTAAGTTGAAATTGAGGATGAAGGATACTGAGGTAACTTATGTTTTCTCTTTTACGATAAGAAGATTGACCAGTAATATTATATTGGTCAGGAATGATTGAGGGAATATCAAATGGTAATTGTTCTTCAGTTTCATAATTTGATACCAAAGAGGTCAAAATGTTTGAAGATGATGTAGTAGTTATATTTGCGCATTCAATTTCATGAGGTTGTGATATTAAACTTGGTCTAGAGGATGAAGAGGCAATTGTTGATGGATCTTCGCAACGAAAGCCAGTATGTGTATCATAATCAAAGAGAGTTTGGTGGGTACTTTTAGTATTAAAAGAGGTGGGAATGGCAAAAAAAATTTCATCCTCAATAGGATCATTTTCACCCGTAGGAGAATTGAAATCATTACTAAAAGTAGTTGAAGGATAATATTCTATGTGATGGTCAGGTTGTTCACGCTGACGACGACTTGTCATTATAAAGCCTATTTATGAGAAGTTGTATTATTCAAAATTGTAATGAAAGTAAAGCAACAAATTTGAATTATAGAGGTGGAAAAACATGGATTATTTAAATTACAATTGCTACAAACTTAAAGAAATATGGATTAATAAAGAATTATCTAATAAAGATTTTAAGCATATATTGCATAGTAAAAGCATGAAAAGAAATAAAATGAGTAATAGTCAAGCACATATAAGGAAAGAAAAGATGAGTGTTGAAGAAAAAATAAATATCTAAAGCAATTGTGTGAATAAAAATTTATGTGAAACACATGATAACATGCAATAATTTTTTAAGTTATCATAATACGTACTATAACATATGTTCTGAACTTTTTTTAAAAATTGAAGAGAAATTTAACATATATAAATTTTATAATCCTTGTTTTGAATTTTTGTCATTTTATTTCATTTTGGCGTTTTATTTTTATTTAGTTTAATTCTGAAATTTTAATTTATATTGGTGATTATTTTAAAATTAATATTGTTTTTTTTTTTTGCTTTTCTATTATTTTTATCTAATTTCTGTATTAATAATTTTATAATTTTATTTTTTTGTATAATAATAATAATAATTTTAGTGATTTTTTTATACTTTAAGCATTTAAATAAAATGATTTAAAATTAAGATTTAACCAAGTATTTAACAACTTAAAGCATGGTAGGAGTTGTTTAAGCGAATTCAAATTTGAAATGATAGAAAAAGATGTTCAATATCTTAGAATCCAATTAATAGTTTGATTATCTACAACTTGTTGAATGATGATGTTTATGAAGATAATTAAAAAAAGTAGAAGGTTAAAAAAATTAAAGAGCTTGTTTTCTTGTTTTTTATAAATTTTTCAATTAGATATTTTTATCAAAGTATTCAAAATGAATGTTGATTAATAAATGTTTGAAGCTAGGTTTAACAAATTGTAATAAATTGTCATAGTAATTGGTTTTTTACTACTTTATAGTAGCATTTACATTCTAAGCATAATGTATTTCTATATTGCAATGTTATAGTTTTAATTGGAAGTTTTAGGACTTATAGAGGTTTAAAGTGAAAGAGAAAATCTTAATGCTTATTATCATATGGAGATCCTATTAAGAAACAAATTTAGCAACAAAGTTCGTTTGCAAATATGAAATTTTTTTTTATTTGAAGCAAGGTAGAACATTTTAAATACTTTATTTAAATTAGTAAAGCAACATTAATTATTTTAATTTTTGTGTTGATATGTTGTTAGAAATTGTTTTTCTAAACTTCACAGGGATGCAAAGCTCTCTTTTTTTTTGCATATTCTATAAGAAAGAATGTAGATTTAAACTAAAATAGAAGCATTAATCAATAAGAATAGAGAATGTATTGCAGGGAACAAAAAACTAAAGACTGATAGCACATTATTGCATTTACAAAGTTGAAGGATTATAGAACTATTAACAGTAAAAAAGAAATCGCTAATTTGAATGCATTTGCAAAGACAAAAGAGAACATAAAAGAATAAAACAAAAAAAGTAAACAACTAACCTGAAAAGTAGTGATAGTAATTCAAAGAACGCAACGAAAGTTTTGCAGCAATTGGTGACAATGGAAGGTTAGCACTTCAATTAAAAAAAGTTAAGGAATTAGAATTACACATTTAATAGATTAAAAGCAAAGATGGAAAAAGATATTAGACATGTTCAGACATATAAAATTGATTTTTGATTGGTATATATAACTTCATAAGAAGGTGTAATTTTGTTGTCCTTACCATGCTAATCTAATAAGCAATCTAAATACAAAACAATTATGGAATAATTGAACTTAGCAGGTGAGTTATTTAATATGATTTTACATTCAACCTCTGTTTTGCAAGTCTTTTAGTAAATATCGCGGTTGTTCAAGGGTGGAAATGGATGGAAATAAGTCTAATTTCGTTACATAGTTATGTTGCATATAGTAAGCAAGTGTTTTGCAATTTTTTTGACTTGTGGAAACCATTGGAGAGGCATTTTTACAATGGATAGCATGTAGATTTTGTCAGCATAATAATTTTTCGTAGCCTGGCCACTTTTCATGATCATTTGTGCATCTAGCTGTGTATTTTAAGAAATAGTTTGGCATGTTGCAAATTTTGTTTCATGTTTCTCGAGTTATTGTTAATTTCTTCTTGAACATTTCTCTAAATAGAAAGGGGAAAGATGATTCATGCATGTTCTTAGGTATTTGTATAGGAAGAAATAGTGTTGGCAAGTTAAATAATTTCATATATATTAAATTGGAAATATTTTCGAACTATTTCCTATTTCTAGGTTTGTTTGGATTATAGTGTCTGGACTGCTATAAAATTAATATTCTTTATAGATCTCTTGGTGGGAGTTGGTTTTGAAGCTAAAAAGTGGATCTAAAGTTTGACTACACAAAAGTATGAAACTTTCAAAAGGGTAGCTGTAATTTTTTTTTTGTTTTGTTTTTAGAGCTGATTTGTGATCAAGGAAAGGCTAATTTGAGTGAATTGGATATCAAAGTAGTTTTATGTGATCAAAAAGTTGTAATTCGAGAATGTAGTTTAATTGGTGTAAGAAATTTGTAGTTTGATCATTTATTGAAAAATAAAGGATTTTAGTAAAGATTTAATTTGTATGTTGCTATGTTTTTCTATCTTGGAAAGGAAAATAACTATAGAGGTAATAAATTGTAGGAAGGGATATGAGGTGAATTCATGTAATGTGATTTGCTAATGAGTTTAAAACTATTCAATCATTCTCATTAACACATGATAATATTCAATAATGCTTAAAAGTATTACAATACATATTGAATACATGATATAACATATATATGAAAGTATTGTAATGATTAATCATGTGATATTCAATTAGCTAAGTAAGAAAAGTGAGTGAATACATAATATAAGATATATATGCTTTAAAAATTTGAAATTGAAGAGAAAGGTAATATATATGAATATTATAAGACAAAGTTGACGAAGAAGTCATAAGAAGGAATGATTGTTTTAAGAAATTGAATTAGAAAGTTAGGTGATTGAATGAATTAATTTTCTTGTACACTTGAGAATGTTGATTAATAAGGCATATATTCAATCATTCCCATTAATACATGATAATATTCAATAATGCTTAAAAGCATTACAATACATATTGAATACATGATATAACATGTATATGAAATTATTGTAATGATTAATCATGTAATATTCAATTAGCTAAGTAAGAAAGGTGATTGAATACATAATATAAGATACATGTGCTTTAAAAATTTGAAATTGAAGAGAAAGTTAATATATATGAGTATTATAGGACAAAGTTGACGAAGAAGTCATAAGAAGGAATGATTGTTTTAAGAAATTGAATTAGAAAGTTATGTGATTGAATGAATTATTTTTGTTGTACACTTGATAATGTTGATTAAGAAGGCATATATTGATTGTAATGTTATGTTATGTACTTGATGTTATTTAACATGATTAATGATCTATTGGAGAAGTTGGTGCGAATTCAGATATACTGTGTGTTTTGTTGTATTTATTTAGTTATACTATTCGTAGATTGAAAAAAATAATGCAATTATATGCATCAGAGTTTGAATTATTATCTTGTTGCTTTGTTATTATTGCAATAATTTTTGTTCGTGGCTTTAAATAAGAATGATGTTATGATAGCTCAGTTTTTTGTATGAAGGTTGCGGCTTAATGCTAAATGTTTAAAGTAGTCCTCTTTCTTGTTTATTGAAGGTATTAAGAATCTAAATGTTTTATAAGTTGCAATACATATTATAACACACATATGCATTAAATTCATGTATTGTGATTTGTTAATGAGTTTAAAACTATTGAATCATTCTCATTAACACATGATAATATTGAATAATGTTTAAAAGCATTACAATACATATTGAATACATAATATAACATATATATGAAAGTGTTGTAATTAATCATGTAATATTCAATTAGCTAATCAAGAAAGGTGATTGAATACATAATATAACATACATATGTATTAAAAATTTGAAATTGAAAAGAGTTAATATATATGAATATTAT
Source organism: Salix exigua (assembly GCA_032356905.1). Lineage (NCBI taxonomy): Eukaryota > Viridiplantae > Streptophyta > Magnoliopsida > Malpighiales > Salicaceae > Salix > Salix exigua. The sequence goes on from CM063591.1 coordinate 6,788,253, forward strand.
AGGACAAAGTTGACGAAGAAGTCATAATAAGGAATGATTTTTTAAAGAAATTGAATGAGAAAGTTATGTGATTGCATGAATTAATTTTCTTGTACACTTGACAATGTTGATTAATAAGGCATATATTGATTGTAATGTTATATACTTGATGTTAAATATATTAAAGATCATTGCGAACTTGCAAAATAATTAAGCTCAAGGACTTAATAAGACTTATAATAGGTCTAATTAATGTAATCATGGATTTATGGGGAAAAAAAATAGGTTGGAATATGGATTTGAATAAAATAAGAAAAATGAATTAAGTTGAAGGACCTCATTAAAGTTTTAATAGGTTTAATTGATTTAATAAAGGACTTATACGAAGAAAAACTAAGTTCGAAGGTGCTATTCTAATTAATTCACAAAGATTGGAAGATTAAGATGTTAATATGGTTTGAATTGAAAGAAATTTGAAGATTAAACGTTGATTGATGAATATAAATTGATGAATATAAAGTTAGGAATTAAAAGTATATAATTTCTGATTATCTTAGTAGCATATTAAATGGTGTGGTATAAATAAATTGCATTTTATAATAGAAAAAACAAAACTTTGAATCAAAAAGAAGAAGAAAATATATAATATATTCGAGAGCGATACAACTATATTTAGCTCATGATGCTGCGTTGGAGACAATACAATGAAAAAAAACACACACTATTCTTCATGAATTGTAATATAAATTGATGAATTTTAATTTCAATGTTTATATAAAAAATGTTAAAACCTAAGGGTTTAAGAAGTTTAAACTTTTCATCCTTAATTTTTCCCTCTATTCTTCATCATAGGAGTTTTTTTTTAATGAATTAAACTTTTGATAGGTTTAATTCATTTAATGAAGGACTTGTATGAAGAAAAACTAAGTTTGAAGATGTTATTCTAATTATTTGATAAAGATTGGAAGATTAAAGGTTGAAGAAGGTGTTGTATTTTCTTAAACTTGAGGTTTAAATGTTGGGAATGTATTTTCCAGAACCTATTTAGATAATGAATTTGCTGCACTTATGTGCTTGTGATAGAAAAGTAATGAACATGTTGCCATAAGCATTATATTCAAATATTTTCAGCATGTGCAACAAATATTTTCAGCATGTTTTGGAAGATAATCAAAGGCATTACAATCGAATATATAATATAATATAATTACAATAATAACGATGCAGTACGTTGCGATGCATCGTAGTAACATCATTCATCAATGTTATAATATATATGTTAATAATAACATTGTCATCTAAAGATGATTGAGAGTTAATATATATGTCAATAAGTTTTTTAACCTAGGTTTTTTAACCACACTGTATGAAAATCAAAGCCATACTTCTTTTTGGAGTACTGAGAAGATTTTACTATGAAAAACAAAAGATCCAAGATAAGGCAACCATTCATCAATGCTCTAAATACAAATTATTTTAAAGGAGCTCTCTTGTCATCTAGTTGATTAATGCTTTTCCCGGGAGAATGGAAAAGGGTGTATTGAAATGAGGGAGCGGGAGGTGATTTGGAAAACAGAAACTATAAGGACTGAGGTGGACTTTTTTCTAATATAAATTATTATAAAGGATCAATTTATTCAATTTTAATTTATCTCTTTTTACTAACTAAACTTTAGTGAGAATTCAAATTTTCGAGTCCAACAAAATAACTAAATTATTACTCTATATATTATATACGAAATTAAACTAAATAATAAATTGCCAAGATTTATTTCCTTTTCAAATATAATTTTTTCCCTCTATTGTCTCAATAATATGAATCAAATTCAAGCACAAAATCTTTTGATTTATGGTGTGATGTTGTGCTTGACTATTGTGTTTCATGTATCTAGCTAAGAGCTTGGTTTAGCAACCAATAACTTTGTTTAGCAGATTTATTTATTAGATTTTTTTGTGCATTGTGGTTTTATTCTCGTGCTACTTGAAGGAATCTTTACGCGGACTACATAGTGGAGAGCCTCAGGCGATAGATGCTTGAAGACGTATACGATGATGACGATTATGTAGGTGTTAAATGAAATATTATAACAGCGAAAGTATTATGTAGCTATTAGAAAGTTTTTAAATGAACCTAACTATTGATAGTATATGATTTAAGCTAGCAAGAAGAAAAATGGTCTATAGACTTCAAATGATTAATCACAAATTTACGCCAATAACCATGACTTTTATTATCATATCTTGCGGCAACAATCAAGCATATAGAATATATTTATAGAACCAGCAATCTGCTGGAGTTAAATGCTAGAATTATTGAAGTAAAGGAGAAGTTTTTAGAGCTAATGTTCACAGGCCAAAGTTAAAACTATATGGTCATACATTCAGCCAAAAATTTTCAGCCTAGGAACAGAATTGAAAGTATGATGCATAACTTTCTATCATTGTCCTTTCAAGTGTTAGTATTGCCAGCATTTGATTAGTATGCATCACTTGTTGATGTAAATTTTGTTGTTTTTTGTATCTTCTCTAGCTTTATGATAAACTAAATCAAAAAAGTTGTTTTGATTTTTCATTTCAGGATGAGAGGCACTTAATTTGGTATTCTGGACAGGAAGAGAAACAATTGAGATTGAGTTTAGTTATGAAGATTGTTACTGGACAAAGGATTGTACGTAATCAAGGATCTCATACTAATATTGGATTTATATGTTATAGATCATGGTCATTGTTTATCCTCCAGAAAAATAGCTATCACTTAAAATATTTTCCATCTTGTTGAGGTTCTACTAATTGAAAATATATGGGTTGTAGGATTAGTTTTTGATGTATGTGTTAGAAAACCTTAAAAAACCTCATGTAATGACATATATTTAGCCACATGTAGTGTATATATATATATATATGTCAAACAATTATAGATAGGGGGTATTAATTAAAATACAAATCACGGGCAGGGTAGAATGAATTAATAATAATATAATGAACTATTTCATAAATATCAGCCTTCTTATTTTCTCCATCCCTATTAAAGTCTTGCTTAATTAATAATAATATAATGCAAAGCACCCATGGCAGCATTTTTATGTGTGTTATTTAAACTTGTTAACCCTCAAAAATCTAAAATTATGACAATCACCAACCTGACAAATACAAAACCACAATCCACTGTTTTGAGTAAATACTGAAGAATATGAAACAACTATAAGTTTTTATGGATCTTCAAAATCCACAATCCAAACAAAATCCAGGCAGTACTTATAGCACAGAAAAATAACCTACTACACTTATAGAATTCTCATGCAAATGATACAACCTTTAATATGAAGGAACCAAACCACAATAACTTGTTTGCAATCAATATTCTCAGAATCATAAAAACAAACCAGTAATCAATTAATAAAACATCAAGGTTGTCGTAAAAGGTTTACTAACCGCAAAAGTAGGGTCACAAATGGTCCACAGTAGTTTTGTGAATGGAATAGCAGAATCTGAAGATAGAAAAACAGTATATTGAAGATGAACAACGTGTGAAATGCAAAGGAAAGCAGAAAACAGAAATGGAAGAAAGAAGAAGATACCAGAAAGAGAAAAAAAAGAAGCAAGAGACACATGCAGTGGAGAGTACGTAAAAAACAGGAAAGAAGAACTTAATAAATGACCTGGGACAGTAAGACAGGCGGTGCAGCCCAGGGAAGAAAATATCCACAGAAGAAGTTAAAATGAATGCATGTCACCCTGCAACATGAACAGAGAATTTAATTAATGCGAGACGATATTTAATGACAAACCAATTGAAGAAACAGAACCAGATTACACATGATGATAGGAAATTTGAACAATTGAGCGAAGCGAAAAAAGCGAGAGAAGGCGAGAGCATACATTAATCACCTTAATGTTGAATTGATTATCAAATTAATGAATACTGAATTAATTGAATCCAGTTGCATAATGAAATTAAACCAATTTAAACCCAAGACCCACGAAACCAATTCACGCGAAACCACCGAAGGTTGGACCCATCGATCAACCCATCCGATCCAACCCGAACCCAATTGAACCTAAAACCCGAGTCCTCAACACACATAAGCGACCAAATTGAAGTATCCGAACCCAATAAGCCGAATGCCGAGAAAAAAATTGAGAAATGAGAAAACACAAAACATCAATCGAAGGTAAAAAACTCACAATCGACTCAAAATGCAATGCATTAACAACACCCAGACGGAAAGATCATCAATCGAAGGAGAAGATGGATGAAAAATGAAAAAAAGAAAGAAAAAAAAATAACCCATTGGAAAAAACCGAGAGAGGAGAGATTGACCGAAGCAAAGGGTGAAAAACATACCGATTGATGACCCGAGGCCAGGCCGAGATCACGCTTGAACCGCCATCGATCAACCGGTCGATCGACCCACACCACCGGACCCTCGTTTGCTTTGTGCCGAGAGGAGAAGAAGAAAGCAACGGCCGATTTTCAGTAATGTAAATAAAATGAAAGAGGAATGGGCGGTTGAAGCCTTACGTAGTGTAAAAACAAATCCGGTCATTAAGGGCAAAGCCGATACTACCTTGCTCCAATCCACGATAAACACGAGGGAGCTACGAGTGTAAGTGGCACGGCGTTTATTTTTGTGTAATA
>CM063591.1:6793370-6830239 GCA_032356905.1 Salix exigua
ATGGATCTCTCCCATGTACACACTGAAATCAGGGGATGGCATACTTCAGGATGCTGTGAATAAGAGAAAAGAGATGGATCCATTTTCCCTAAGTGGCTTGACATTTAAAAATATTTCCAGTTAAAAAACTATCTCACGAAAAATTTAAATTTATAAATGAGATCTGTCTTTTGGGTTTGAAACTTACACAAAGACACACTCTACCTTGTGCTTGATTTTTTTTATCAAATAGAATGAGGTGGTGAGATTCGAACTCGTGACTGCTGGGTCAATAAAGCTCTGATACCATGTTAAAGAACCATTTCATCTAAAAACTTAAACTTATAAATAAGATAACAGAATATGATTTATATTATTCTCTAACAATCAGGAGATTAAGATTTTCTATAGTGGATTAAACTCTAACCCCAATATCAGCAATAAATTTTCGTCATCAGCTAAAACAATCTACGGATTATCATAATTCACTACTTAACCATCCTGATAAAGAATAAGGAATGGTAATCGAAGTACGTGCAAGATAATCTAGATATAATATTAATTAAATAATAATAATAATAATAAATTTATAACAAACAAGCGTTGTGATCTACTACTACTCATGACAAACACGCAATCAGAGTCAATAATTTTTCTCCTATAGTACATGTTATATTCCTAGTTATATAGTCAAGCAAGAACACTTGTGAACTGTTATTTTGCTAAAAATGAAAGCTTTTATGTTGCTGCTCGAATAAAACAAAGATAGAAATAAAATATTTTATATTGTTATTAAATCTAATGAATTAACTTAGAGATTCCTTAATTCAAATTTTATTTAATTTGGCTTTAAACTCAAATAATGTAACAAAGTTATCCAGATAATTCGTTTGATTTTATAATTTCAAAAACAACTTAAATGATGATTAAAAAACATTATTTGTTTTTTTAATTTTAAGATAACAATAAACTACAATGACTCGGGTTTCACAGTTTAACCCTCAAATCTATCATATAGTTGGATGATATTTCTATTATTCAAATAATGTAAGATAAATAACTTATAAATATGTGTTTAAACTAAGGTTGTCGATGCTGTTTCGGTTGGTTCTTTATTTTTTCAATTGGAATATAATATTTTTGTTTCGAAACGTTTCGACGCTTCATATCGAGGTTGTACTGTTTAAGTGTATATATACATATATGATTAAATATATTAATTCAAAAAAATGGTTAAAATCTAAAAACTAAAATTATTTAGAATTGTGCAATTTAATATAAAAAAGCACAATAAATTAATTTTTTTGAAAAAAATTATGAATATATATAATATTATTAGAATGCCATAATGGATCACGGAAGGTCATTATATTCCCTGGTTGCTCTAAATTTTTAACACAATATATATAAATATGTCAAAAGACTCCTCGTAAATTTCATCTCAATCTAGCGTTCAGATTAGACATTTTAAAATTATTTATTATTAAAAAAATATTATTTGGACGAAACAAAAACAGACTAAACAAAACTAAATGTTCCGGCCGAAATTTGGATGAAATTTCCAGAACAGGCCAAAATTATAATCGAGGTAAAAATTATACTATTTTATCTTGTTGTTTTAACTAGTATGAAACATTTTGTCCATTTTATAAGAAAAATGACCGAAATGAAATGAGATCAACAACATTAGATTAACCATGTTTGTATTTTATAAATAATATAAAATTAATTTATATTTATTTATGACGAAGAACATATTATCTCAAACATCCTCTGCAAAGAAGTTAAATATTGAATATTGTATAGGACGAAATACAAAATCATTCAAATTTATTTACGACTAAATATCCTATAATAATAATAATGACCACTAAAATGGGTGGGAAAATCACTAACTCCCTACACATTTTACTGTAGATTTTTTTGGTACTTCTAGATTACGTTTTTTTTTTCTTTTCAGTTTCTTGCTTTTTTATTACTTTTTTTTCATTTTATTCGTTTGTTGGTTTTATTTCTTGGTTTTTTATTACTTTTTTTTCTAATTATTATTTTCTCTTACCTTTTTTGTTTATGTTATTATGTTTTTTTGTTCTAATTTGTTTTTCATATTTTCCGATGAAATATTTTTTTCCTAGCTATGCTTTTTTTTACTTATATATATATATATATTTTGTATAATCAGAGTGTTTGACAAGTTTAAACGCACCACGATTAATCCTCAAATCCAATTTTTTTTATAGCTTTTTTTCCTGATTATATTTTTTTCCATGAAATTTTTTGTCTTGGTCATAATTTTTTATTTTTTATTTCTTTTTCCACTTATATATATATATATATATGATCGAGGTACCTAGGCTAACTTAAATGCACCACGATTAATCCTCGAATCTAATTTTTTTATAGTTTTTTTTTTATAATTATTTTTTTCCCATGAAATGTTTTTTTTTCTGGTTATATTTTTTTAATTTATTTCTTTTTCTACTTATATATATTTTTTTTGTTTTTTATGATTGAGGTATCATGGCTAGCTATAGTGCGCCACAATTAATTTCCTGATCTAATTTATTTGTTATAACCAGGGTTTCCAGACCAGTTTATGTGTACTAAGACTATTCCTCGGACCCATTTTTTCCTTATATTTTTGTTTTGTTCACTTATATTTTTTTTTATAACCAGGGTTTAAGGGCTAGTCTATGTACACCATAACTAATTCCGAGGCCGAATTGTTTTTAAAAATAATATGGATTGCTATGATAACTAATCCCTGGACCATTTTTTTTATAACTGGGGTATCCGGGCCACCTTGCGCGTTCACCACGACTAATCCTCCGATCAATTTATTATTTTTCTAAATTTTTTTCCTTATACTTTTTTTGTTCACTTATATATTTTTTTCCTTATCACCGGACCAATTTTTTTTTGGTAACTAGTGTCTCCGGGTCAGCTTAAGTACACCATGACTAATTCTTGGACCAATTTGTTTTAAGCAATATGGATTGTAAATGGTGTGGAGAAAGCACTGTAGCTCCCCACACATAATATTGTTGGTTGCAATGATGCTTTCCCGCTATAGTGTTTTTTTCTCATGTTTTTTTCTTCTTGTTTTTTTACCTTTTTTTTTCATTTTTTCCTTATTATGTTTATTTTTTTCATTTTTTTTCTTATTATTTTTTCCCCAAAATATTTTTTTTGCTCATTATACTTTTTTATATTCTTTTTTCTTTTTCCACTTTTATATATATATATACCTAACAACTAAAAGGCGTGATCATTTCACTGTTGAATTCACTCTGGATTGTCTCTAAAATTATTGTGGATTGCGGCAATGTGCGTTCCATTCTGCCCTTTGTTTTCTTGCCTCTTTGTCCGAGTTGATGGGGGCTTTTTTGTTTTTTTCTCTTCTGGCCTTTCCCCCCTTCTTATGAATAGTGTATTATCGATTTAAACCCTATAATAGGACAAAAAAATATTATGCGCTCAGGGTTAAGGGTGTAATTGCACGTGTACAGACCGGTCCGGTTAGCCGATCCGCCGCAACTTGTTTTTTTAAATGTCTAAATATGGATATAGTTCCAAATAAGACAAAATCAGTGACTTAAACACAAGGGTGGAACGATAATTGACCTATTTTTTAATTATTTTTCTCGGAATACTGTTGGCACGTATGGTTTACACGATCTACAATATTCTGCTTTAAGCCCTGTTTAAGTGGCGTGTTAGGTTTCTAGTGGCACCAAAAATGGGTTACTGACATCTCAGTCAACCTCCCGGTGTGGCGCGTTCTATCCTACAACGGCCACATTAGCGACGGTGGCCGGTTAAAGCCGCTGCAGTTTTCTCTCTCTCTCCTGCACGTCAAAGTGCAGGAGAGTCCACCATTTTTGTTGCTTTTTCACTTCGGTCCCTGTACTTTTAATTTTGTTTATGGTTCTTATTTTTGTTATATAAGTTTTGATTTAGTTCGATTTGGTCCTTAGATTAAAATTAATTTAATGTGCAATTTGCACTTCAATCCTCCTTCTTTTAATTTCTAGGTTGGGTTTAAATAGCTCAATAAATTCAGTACAACAGTTCTAATTTTTTCAATTTTGTCCTCTGATTGAAACGATAGTAAATTTGATTTTCATTTTGGTCCTTATAGTTTTAATTTTGGATTTTAATCCCTTTAAATTTGATTTTTATACTTTTAATGTTTTTTTAAAAATCTTGATTTCTTTTTATGATATTAATTTTGTTAAAGATTTTATGGTTTTTTTAGTGTTTCATTTATTTTATATTTTCATTATTAACACAATAGTAGTAGTAGTAGTAGTAGTAGTAGTAGTAGTAGTAGTAGTAGTAGTAATATAATTGTTTTTCTTGCTTACTATTTTTTTTTTTCATTTTTCCTTCCTCAGGATAATCTGATAATTGTTTGTTTTGGTAGTGATAGCAATGATAATTTTTGTTTTTGTTTTATTCTTTTGTTTGATCTTTTGTTGAAGTTTGTAGGATTTTTTCCTTTCATTATTAACAGAAAAATAAAATAAATAAATGAAATAATAATAATAATATTTAATTTTTTTTCTTACTTACTCTTTTGTTAATGTTTTTGAGGGTTTTTTTCCTCGGGATAATTTGATATTTTTTTATTGTTTCAGAGGTGATAGCAATGATATTTTTTTATTTTTATTTTACTCTGTTGTTTGATCTTTTGTTGAAGTTTTTAGGATTTGTTTCTTCCATTTTTTCTCTATCATTATTAGGAAAAAAATAAAACAAATAAATGAAAATAATAATAATGATAATAATAATAATTTAATTGTATTTCTTATTTATTCTTTTGTTAATGTTTTTTAGGGTTTTTTCCGAGAACAATTTGATAATTTTTATTGTGTTGACAGCGATAAAAATGATAAATTTTAGGTTTTTATTGTATTTTTTTTTATCTTTTTTTGTAGTTTTTACAATTTTTTTAATCTTTCATTTATTTATTTATTCTTTCATGATAATAATAATAATAATAATAATAATAATAATAATAATAATATTTCTTGCTTGCTATTATTGTTCTTGTTTTTTATTTTTTTCTCGGTATAATTTGATAATTTTTATTGTTTTGATAGTAAAAAAAATCATAATTTTAGATATTAAGACTCCGATATTGCTATTGTTATAATATTTCAAATTAATATTGCTTTCTTTTCCCTTTTATTTTTTTTTTATTTTTATTTGGTCTTTCTATTAAATGATTTTTATAATTTTACTGTTTGCAAAATAATGATTTTAGTGATTAATATTTTTTATTATAAAAATATTTTCTATTTTTTTAATGTTAATTTGAGTTCTTTTGTGATCTTTTTTGACGCAATACTTACATTCTAAAATATATTATCTATGCTTGTGTAACAAACTCCACTTCAAATTTTATATATTTTATTTTCTAATCTATAAGTTTTATTTATTTATATTATATAAATTTATTATTGTGAATTTAATTATATTAAATTATATACAACGCACGGAAGTTATATATACAAAAAAGGACGCGTAACTAAACACTAGTAGACAATAGATGATAGATCCCGTTCGGTTTTAGACTTGCAATAAAAAGTCAAAACAACTGACCTTTCCCCTATTACCACCTTCAGCTTCCTTAAGTGCCAGCTTCTTCAAGCTAAAAAAATAAAAATAATCAGATCCTGATTAAAAATCCAACAATGGTTATGGTGGTCCGAGGAACCCGAGGGGGAGGCAGCGGCGGAATCAACGGTGGAATCCGCACGTTTTTCTCATACCGGATCTTCATCTCTGCCATTTTCACTCTTCTCTTCCTCGCTACTTTTTCCATTATCTTCTCCTCTCACCCTCACCACCACCACGACGGCGTAAGTATCAAAATCTCGCTAAAATTACATGTCTTTTGCTTGTAATAATTCAATTCAATTCAATTCAATTCGTTGACTTCATTTATTTGTTTTTGCGTTTCTGAATGCTGGATTTGCTGAACAGTCGCTGCCTAGTAGCGGAAATGCTTATGTACAACGCACCTTTTTGGCGGTTAAATCAGATCCGTTAAAAACACGATTAGATTTGATATATAAACAAGCGAATGATCACATGACTTTAGTTAATGCATACGCCTCGTATGCGAGAAAGCTCAAGCTTGATATCTCTAAACAGTTAAGAATGTTTGATGAATTAGCCAACAATTTAACGGATTTACCTTTGAAACCGAGTTATAAATCCTCGCTTTTCGAGCCGGGTAGTCCGGTGGATGAAGATGTTTTAAGGCAATTTGAGAAGGAAGTTAAGGATATAGTGAAAGTTACGAGGTTAATGATAGTTGAATCGAAGGAGAGTTATGATAATCAGATAAAAATTCAGAAGTTGAAAGATACGATTTTTGCGGTTAACGAGTTGTTAATTAAGTCGAAGAAGAATGGAGCGTTTGCAAGCTTGATTTCTGCCAAGTCTGTACCGAAGAGTTTGCATTGTTTGGCGATGAGGCTTGTGGAGGAGAGGGTTGCGCATCCGGAGAAGTATAAGGAGGAAGGGCACAAGGAGGAGTTTGACGATCCGAGTTTGTATCATTATGCGATTTTTTCAGATAATGTGATCGCGGTTTCAGTTGTGATAAGGTCTGTTGTGAAGAACGCGGAGGAACCGTGGAAACATGTTTTCCATGTGGTTACGGATAGGATGAATGTTGCAGCTATGAAGGTTTGGTTTAGGATGCGGCCTGTGGAAGGTGGCACTTATGTAGAGATTAAGGCAATGGAGGAGTACAGATTTTTGAATTCATCATATGTGCCAGTTTTGAAGCAGCTTGAGAATGCTAATATGCAGAAGTTTTATTTTGAGAATCAGGCAGAGAAAGCTACCAAAGATGCAAATAATATGAAGTTTCGGAACCCCAAGTATTTGTCTATGTTGAATCATCTTAGGTTTTATTTGCCAGAGATGTATCCTAAGTTGCATAAAATTTTGTTTCTGGATGATGATGTTGTAGTTCAGAAGGATTTGACTGGGCTGTGGAAGGTTGATCTGGATGGCAAGGTGAATGGAGCTGTTGAGACTTGCTTTGGATCATTTCACCGCTATGCACAGTATTTGAACTTTTCGCATCCTTTGATTAAGGAGAGGTTTAATCCCAAGGCTTGTGCCTGGGCTTTTGGGATGAATATATTTGATCTTGATGCTTGGAGGCGGGAGAAATGCACAGAGCAGTATCATTATTGGCAGAACCTGGTAAGGGCGTCCTTCCTTCCTTTCCAACTTATTTCTTGCAGGGTTTCTTCTTTTAATTGCCCACAAAAGTAACATTGTAAATTCTGATCACAGAATGAGGAACGTACTCTGTGGAAACTGGGTTCTCTTCCACCTGGCTTGATCACCTTTTACTCGACGACAAAGTCCCTGGACAAATCCTGGCATGTACTTGGCCTTGGATACAATCCAAGTATTAGTATGGATGAGATCAACAATGCTGCTGTCATTCATTATAATGGAAACATGAAACCTTGGCTTGACATTGCAATGAACCAATACAAGAATCTCTGGACTAAATATGTAGACAATGATATGGAATTTGTTCAGACGTGCAATTTTGGCCTATAGACGAATACCAGTCCTGTTCCATCATAGGTAGACAGCAATGAGCTGTAAGTGTTCATACTGGATTACTTCTATATACCAGAATTTTGGATTTGATCATTGTCACTTTCAAACTGCTTATACAACCAAAGTGGTTTAGTACATGCAGAAATGATTCTTTTGAATGAAATGTTTTTGACGAATTCCAGCCAATCACATATTGTGCTGTGAGATGGAGTATTTTTACATGTTACATAACTTCTATATTAACTGTAAATCCTTTTATCTTAGTTCGTTGTCTAAAAACATGTGTGTTTATGTCCAAACCTACTGAAATGGGTAGCAGTAATTAATCATGCCACATTGACATTTGAAACGATGGATGCGGCTTGATTTTATAATAAGCTTTGTTGAAGTTTTCTAGAGTAATACCCCCAATTTAGTTGCCTTTGTAGACAAAGATTTAATTCATATGCTGCTTATATACTTGGGAACAGATCTAGGATAAAGTTCTAGTCTGAATATGAAGAAGCAAAATCCGTTGGGGGTGCATGGAAGTGAAAATCTCATCTTTTCTTGGACTGAGCTAAAATTCATTTATGCTCTCCCAAGCTTGTTATGTTTTTGACTAAACTTCATGAGTCACTAACTACATGACCCTTTTTTAACTATAGTTTGGAGTTTGCAGTGTATTTAAACGGGTTAAAAATATTTTGACAGATTTCAAATTTATTGTAATTTATCTAGTTTAATTTAGCACAGGCTTACAACTTTAACAACACTAATTAGAAATGTGGAGTTTACTTTATGACATTGGTAGTTTGAACACACTGTTTATGTATCAGTGAGGACTTTGAACTTGAAGATTAAGTTACTACTTCACTCACTCGCTGATTAATAGAATACTAAACTTTGTTTGAAATTAGCGACTTGTACAGTCTCTAAAACTTTGACGTGTTTCCATCAACTCTCACCATACAAATATTAATCAATGCTATCAAATTAATGAAATGTTTTGAACTGTTTTTCTTACCTATAAATTGGAGTTGCATGATTTTATTTTTAGGCATCCAACAAGTTTTCTTTATTCAAGTAGAAGAATATATTGTGGTAAAAAACATGGAAAGTTTTGACAATACCATATGCTTAAAACTATTTGTGTTTTTTATCAGTGCACTTATTATTACACCAGAGTTTGCAATTTGTACTTATGAAGACAAAAATCCCGAGCTTTCTCATCATTTGGAAGAATGTCACACAAAGGGGACAAAACATTGTGCAATAGAAATCTCATATAGTGCATACAACAACAAAACTCCGTTGGAATATTGTTGCCAAAAACATATAGCTATCGGGAAAGCTTGCCATGATGATTTCATAAAACTATTCATTTCAAAAGTTTCAAAGGATAAATTATTTTTTGTTGTAGCTAATGGTGATAGAATTTGACCGAATTTGGAACCACTGTTCTGCTGTTATAGCTTCGGCACATGTTGCTTCAACCTTTTTGTTTTTACCTTGAATTGTACAAGTATAAACTGTATGAAACAATAAGCATCTTTATGATGCATGGTAATATTTAAGTCTTTTGATACCCATTTTATTATTTTTTTCTTACTATATTTCATTTTCTTATAAGACAACCTGCAACTGAAAATTCTAAAATATAAAATAAATATTTATGTATACAAATTTGAACTAATGAGCAAAAAAAAAAATCAGAACCATCTTAAAAAAACTATTTGATCCCTGAAAGTTAACTAATAAGCATACCTATGCTCGTTTAATGAAGAAAACAAGAAGCAATTGAGCGGATAAAAGAAATATTAAAAAGAATCTTATAAATTTTGAGCTTTCACTATAGCTAAAGGCACAATAATGTTTTAGATTGTAATAATGCTTTATTTTTTTTCTCAAGTTTTATTTTCAAGTTAATTCTTTTAGATTTTCTTTTTGGATTTAACTTGATGACTTGCTTTAGCTAGGTGCATATAGGGTTCATATACTGTTAAAATAAACAATCTAACATTGATTCTTCACTTGGAAAAATATATTTAAATTTTATTAATCTAATAATTGAAGCTTTTATGATCAAAATTGAAATGGAATAAATGTTCATATTGTTTTTAGAAATCATAGACTAAATTGAATGAAATGGGTGGTGGGGACAATAGATCTAAAACACATCGCAGTTATCGTCAATGATGGATCATAGCTCAACCATTTTTTTTTTTTACATTTAAAATGAAATTTTTTTAGTGCGTTTAGATAATTTTGATGTGCTGATTTCAAAAAAATAAAAAAATATTATCTTGATATATTTCGGCATGAAAAGAACTTTGAAAAGCTACCGCTGCCACACTCCCAAACATGTGCTAAGACAACCACACCACCACTGATCAAAGCACAAACTCACTCATATCGTTTTTTCACAAGACCATGTATTACTTAAAATTCTAAAATTCTAAAATAAATATTTAAATTATTGAATAAAGAGTGATAGAAGGTTGAAAAATATTTTTATAAATTATTTAAAATATAATATTTATTTTTAAATTTATAATTTTTAGTAGTATGTGAGAAAACGATTTGCATGAGTTTGTGATTTGATCAGTGGTGGTGTGGTTGTCTTCGGAGTTGTGGTTGGTTTGTTGGTAAAGATTATGATTGAGCTATCCTTCATCATTGAAAATCACCATGATATGTTTTAGATCCATTGTCCCCACCACCCATTTCATTCAATTTAGTCCATGATTTCTAAAAAAATAGTGTGAACATATTTTTAAATCAAGAAAAGATTCAGTTATTAGATTAATAATATATATATATATATATATATATATATATATATATATATATATAAATCTAAAGTGTTAGATTGTTTTCTTAACACTACATGAACCCTAGAAACACCTCACTAAAGCATGCCATCAAGTTAAATCCAAAAGGACACAATCTAAGAGAATTAGCTTGAAAAAAAACTTGAGAAAAAAATAAATAAAGCATTTAGCTATAGTGAAAGTTAAGCACTTATAAGATTCTTTTTAACATTTCTTTTATCCACTCAATACACTTATAAGATTCTTTTTAACATTTCTTTTATCCACTCAATAGCTTTCTAGTTTTATTCATTATACGAGTATATGTATGATTATTATTGAATTTCAAGGATCAAATGGTTTTTTTAAAGTTGGTTCTGATTTGTTTTTGGTTCTCTACTTTAGATTTGTATACATAAATGTTTATTATAAAATTTTAGAATTTTCAATCCTCGGTTGTCTTGTGAGAAAATGAAATATAGTAAAAAAAAGAAGTAACATAACGACTACAAAAAGACTTAAAAATATAATTATGCATCATAAAGATGCTTATTATTTCATACATATATACTAGTATAATTTAAGGTAAAATAGAAAAGGTTGAAGGTGCCAAAGCTACAATAGCAAAACATTGATTCTAAATTTTATCACCATTATAGCATCTCTAACGGGAGTTCTATGTGAGAAGAAGGTGCCAAAGCTACAATAGCAAAACATTGATTCTAAATTTTGTCACCATTAGAGCATCTCTAACGGGAGTTATATGTGAGGAGCCAAAAAAAAAATTTCTTTCTTATGTGTGATTAAATTTTTGCACTCCAAGGGGAGTGGCATCTGCGGAGCTAAAAATAGCTTTCTTTGCATGCGTTGCTATTTGTAGTAGCTCATATTGGAGAGCCATTCCTGCGTGTGAGTGTGTGTACACACACGCAAGAAGAAGACAATAATATATATTCTTGCGTGTACTATATATATATATATATATTAGAAAATAATGTAATTACATCAAAACTATTTATTTTTGTTTTTATTTAAAAATACCTTAACAAGTGAGTAAAAACTTATATACAAAATTAATAATTATATTGTTGGAAGGTTTTTTTAAAAGTAATTATTTAATTATATAACTTACTCTTATTAATTGTATAATTAATTTCATAATTAAAATAAATAAAAATAATTGCACTATATTTAAAATAATATAAAAAATAGCTCTTCAAAATGACTTTTACTATTGAAGCACACATTAACAAAAAAACATATATACATTATTCAAAGAGCCATTTTAAAGATTTGACTCTAAAAAATGGCTATTGCCATTGGATTCGCTCTTAGCTCTTACAAAAGCTAATTTATCCTTTGGAATTATTGAAATGAATAGTTTTATAAAATCACTTTCTGGGTTGCTATATGTTTTTGGCAACAATATTCCGATGGAGTTTTGTTGTTGTGTAAACTCTTTGAGATTTCTATTGCACAAAGATTTGTCACCTTTGTGTGACATTCTTCCAAATGCTGAGGATTTTCTTCTTAATAGGTATGAATTGCAAACCCTTGTGTAATGATAAGTGCACCGATAAGAAAACACATGTAGTTTTAAGCATATGTCTTTGTCAAAACTACCCATGTTTTATAATACAATATGCTCTTCTACTTGAATAAAGAAAACTTGTTGGATGCTAATAAAATAAAATCATGAAATTCAAATTTATAAGTAAGAAAACCTTTCAAATTTACTTTTTGTTATTGTAGACTAGTTTTCCGATCACATTTTTTATTCCACTATATTATATTTTAGTTTTTTAGAGTTTCTAAGGAGTTTTTTGAGTTATTTATTAAAAAATTATAAATTTGAAATTTTATAAAACTAAGATGTTTCATTTCCAGGCACATTTGATTACACATGAAGTATGATGACTAGGATTATATTAGTTTGTTTGGTTTTATTAAGTGTATAAAATAAATTAAGGGATCAAATGGATCCTTAAGTTGGTTATGATTTCTCATTAGCTTATTAATTCAAATGATTTCTTAAGTTGATTATGATTTCTTTTTGGCTCATTAATTCAAATTTAGAACTTTTTGTCGTAGGTCATCTTATGAGAAGAAAAAATATAGGAAAAAAAGAAGTAACAAAATGGCTATCAAAAGACTTAAATATTACCATGCATCATAAATATGCTTATTATTTCATAAAATTTAAAGTAGTACAATTCAAGGTGAAATAGAAGAGTTAGAAGCAAGAGGTGTCGAAGCTACAATAGCAGAACATTGGTTCCAAATTGGGTCACCATTAGCTCCAACAATAGCTAATTTATTCTTTGGAACTTTTGAAACAAATAGTTTTATGAAATCATCATGGCAAGTTTTCCCGGTTGCTATATGCTTTTGGCAACAATATTCCAAAGGAGTTTTGTTGTTGTATACACTATTGGAGATTTCTATTGCACAAAGTTGTGTCACCTTTGTGTGACATTCTTCCAAATGATGTGAAATCTCATGCTTTTCTTCTTCATAAGTATGAATTGCAAACCCTGGTATAATGATAAGTGCTCCGATAAAAAACACATATAGTTTCAAGCATATATTTTTGTCAAAACTCCCCATGTTTTTTACTACAATATGCTTTCTACTTGAATAAAGAAAACTTGTTGGATGCTAATAAAATAAAATCATGCAAGTCCAATTTAAAGGTAAGAAAACTTCATGTCCAATTAGATGATTAAGTATACATTGATGCCCTTCCCTATCTAGTACGAGCAAAACCACTTGAACAATTCTAAGAAAAAGATTACAAAATTTATTATTTTAGTATAATCAAATTAGCATTTTTACAAATTTGTTTAAATTTTATAACATCCAATATTGCATCCTAATTAAATTGTTTATAAATATAAATAACATATAAACTCTAAGTTACGTTAATATTATTTTTATGTAACTCTTGTTCATTGATATGAGCTTAACCGATGCATTTATATTCCCTTAACTGTGACTCGTACTTGCAATTTATCTTTACAAAACATACTATGCAAAGCAATTGACTAGTATTGGCTTCTTAAGTTTTGTTAAGAGGGGATATTTGTTGTTACTCATTTTTAAACCCTATGTGCTGGAAATAACGTACACCTCTTTGTAACCAAGTGCAAGAGTTAAGCACATGGTTATTCGATGATGGACAAAAGTAGAGAATAAAATTGTTTTTTTTTCAAACGTTGTCTTTGTTGATATCTGTTTTTCTTATCCTCGTTCTTTACTGCCGAAATCATCATGATTCTAAGCCAAATTAGGATTTTCATAAAGATAAAATTATTATTTCTTTATCTAGGTTTAAGGTTTAATAAATCCCTCAGAATTTGCATTAAAAATTGATTTTTTCGTTGTCGTGAAATCCTTTTCTTCAAAATAGTTTTGACCAAGCAAATTGTGGGTAGATTTTTTCTGTTAAAATGATTTTTCTCACTTTGGGTCCTTCATGAAAGTTATAATCATGTACATCTAGATGAATTTGTGATTTTGAATATATTTGAAATTTGTTAAAATATTTTTATACCATTTCAATACACTACAACGCCAAACTATAGTTAAAAAAGGGTCCTGTAGTTATTGACTCATGAAGTTTAGTCATAAAGTTCTTGCATGAATCATATAATAAAGATAACAAGCTTGGGAGAGCATTAATGAATACAGAGAGAGTGAAGGCTGTAAAAAAAAATCAATAACCTTTTTTTTATTTTATCAAATCATCATAATTTGACAACAATTAAAAAAACAAAGCACTACAACAACCAACTATTTTGCAAAAGGCTCACAAAACTCAAAATAAAATATTATCAAATCTAATAACAAAACTCAATCGAAAATTCAAATAATTTTAACCCAAAAACATACGATACACCCAATCTCTCAACCAATGAACAATGGTTGAGGCATTCTCCATCATCAACCATCACACGTGTGTGAGATATGTGTTTGATTCAGTGTCCCCACCATAGTTTTCATTCAATTTAGTTTATTTATAGTATGCATTCGATAATTATCACATTCAACAAAAATCATTATACAAATAAGGTAACTATAGGCTATTCATATTGTCTATTTTTTTTTTTTAAATCAAATAACATCTCTATTATCATATAAGTAAAAATAAAGCCTCATAAAACTCCTTTTTATCTTTTTGTTATTGTAAACTAGTTTTCCGATCACATTTTTTATTCTAGTATATTATATTTTAGTTTTTTAGAGTTTCTAAGAAGTTTTTAGAGTTATTTATTAAAAAATTATAAATTTGAAAGTTTATAAAATTAAGATGTTTCATTTCTAGGCACATTTGATTACACATAAAGTATGATGACTAGGATTATATTAGTTTGTTTCGTTTTATTGAGTGTATAAAATAAATTAAGGGATCAAATGGTTCCTTAAGTTGGTTATAATTTCTTATTAGCTCATTAATTCAAACGATTTCTTTTGTTGGTTATGATTTCTTTTTGGCTCATTAATTCAAATTTAAAACTTTTTATCGTAGGTTGTCTTATGAGAAAAAGAAATATAGGAAAAAAGAAGTAACAAAATGGCTATCAAAAGACTTAATTATTACCATGCATCATAAATATGCTTATTATTTCATAAAATTTAAAGTAAAACAATTCAAGGTAAAATAGAAGAGGTAGAAGAAAGAGGTGCCGAAGCTACAATAGCAGAACATTGGTTCCAAATACGGTCGCCATTAGCTCCAACAAGAGCCATTTTATCCTTTGGAACTTTTGAAATGAATAGTTTTATGAAATCATCATGGCAAGCTTTCCCGGTTGCTATATGCTTTTGGCAACAATATTGCGATGGAGTTTTGTTGTTGTATACACTGTCTGAGATCTCTATTGCACAACGCTTTGTCACCTTTGCATGACATTCTTCCAAATGATGAGAAAGCTCAGGATTTTCATCTTCATAAGTACGAATTGCAAACCCTGGTGTAATGATAAGTGCACCGATAAAAAATACATATAGTTTTAAGCATATGGTATTGTCAAAACTTCCCATGTTTTTAACTACAATATACTCTTCTCTTTTAATTAAGAAAACTCGTTGGATGCTAATAAAATAAAATCATGTGAGCTGTATTTATAGGTATGAAAACAATTCAAAAAAGTTATTGATTTGATAACATTGATTAATATTTTTATGGTGAGAGTTAATGGAAATCCGTTTCAGGAAGTTAGTCTTTTGTAAATGCAATTCATAATTACATGATTAAGTATACATTCCTTGTCTAGCAAGAACAAAACCGCTTGAACAATTATAAGAAAAAGATCAATAAATTTATTGTTTTTGTATAATCCAATTAACGTTCTTATAATTTTTTTTTAAAATTTTCTAACACCCAATATTGCATCCTAATTAAATGTTTTATAGATATATATAACATATACACTCTAAGTTACGTTAACATTATTGTTATGTAGTTCTTGTTCATTGATGTGAACATAACCAATGCATTTATCTTACCTGAATTGTGACTTGTACTAGTAATAAAATAAAATGCTAATTAAATAGTTTACAAATATAGATTATCGCTGTGTAACTCTTTTCATTTATTGTTATGAACTCTTTTTCGTTGATTTGAACTTAACCGACACATTTATCTTACCTTAATTGTGACTCGTACTAGTAATACAATGATAAAGCACAATATAAGACATTGTGAACAAGCTTTGGAGTTATCAACTGTTTTCGTCTAGCTTCTCATTCATGGCTCCCCAGAACTCCATCAAAATACTGGAGCTCTGCCAAGTTGCCCCAGCCTGCTGCTCACCCGAGTCAGCCATCGACTTCTCTCTCCCTCTCACCTTCCTAGACATGGCATGGTTCAAATTTCCTCCAGCTCAACAAATTATATTTTATGAGCTCGCCGAGTCAAGTCCAACCTTCTTCAATAAAGTAATCCTCCCTAGACTAAAAAAATCACTCTCCCTAGCACTGTCCCACTTTCTCCCACTTTCTGGACACCTAGTGTGGCCAGAAAACTCCCCAAAACCCATCCTGTCATACACTCCAAATGATAAAATTTCACTCACCATAGCCGAGTCAAATGCAGACCTGAGTCATCTCTCAGGGAATGAAACTCGTCAAGCCATCGAATCATTTCCATATATCCCAGATCTGCCCACTTCTGATACTAAAGCGTCAGTAATCGCTTTGCAAATAACTTTGTTCCCTGAAATGGGGTTTTCTATTAGCATCGTTTGTCATCATGGAATTCTTGATGGGAAATCTGCTACAGCTTTCATCAAGGCATGGGCTTATATATGCAAACACCTAGAACATGATCAACAACCTTCTTTACCTAGTGAGCTAGCCCCATTTTTGGACAGGAGAGTTATCAAGGACGCTTATGGACTCGAAATGATCTTCCTGAACCAGTGGTTAGCACTGACCAAGTCGGATATGAAGTCCGACTCTAGAAGCTTAAAGCTGGTGTCAAACATGGCAGTGTCACCTGATCTGGTTCGAGCCACATTTCAGTTGAGTCGTGAAGACATAGAGATCTTAAGGGAAACAGTATTGTCCCAGTTGGAAAAGGTCCATAAAGAAGATCTAAAACCAAGAAAACAAGTGGAGTACATGTCAACTTTTGTACTTACATGTGCTTACGCAGTAGTTTGCATGGTGAGAGCCAGAGGAGGGGATTGTAATAGAAATATTTACTTTGTATTCGCAGCAGATTGTAGGGGCAGATTAGACCCTCCGATCCCAGAAAATTATATTGGTAACTGTATTAGCAGCAAAAAAATTGTTATCAAGGCAGGAGTTTCCATGGAGGAATGTGGGGTTGCAATGATAGCAGAGAGGATTAGTGGCGTGATAGAAGGTCTAGAGAAGGGACTTTTTGAAGGAGCTGAGGAGACACTACTTGAATTGGCTTCTATAGAACCGGGTGCAGAAATCATCGGGGTTACTGGATCCACCCGGTTCGAGGATTACAGCTGGGATTTTGGATGGGGAAGACCCCATAAAGTGGAGTTTACAGGAAATGCCAGGGGTGGAGTTATTTCGTTGGCAAGGAGTAGAGAGGGAAATGGTGGAGTTGAGATTGGTTTGGCTTTGAAGAGTCATGAAATGGTCACTTTTGCTTCCTTCTTTGTCAACGACCTCAGGAGTTTTGGACAAATCTCTAGATAGTTCAATTTATTGAAAATGCAGAATCAAAGTTAACCAAAGTCAACTGATTCCAAGTCTGCTGAAATGAAGAACTGAAGTTGCGAAGATCATCAAGAATTTTCCTTTATTGTTTTTATCTTGTTTTAATTTAAGAGTTTATGTTTTAGTTAAGTAAAATCAAATTATATTTGATCATATCTTGTTGCTTTATTTTCGCATATTTATTTCTTGTTTTAAGTAGAAGAAATTGTAACAGGTTTGAATTACCATTCTTGTATTTTTGATCTTTTTCTATAAATAAAAGTGAAGGGATGACAATATCCTAACAAGAAATTCTGCCCCTTGTTCGGTTGTTTATTGCTTAATTATTTGTCCTAAAATCATCAAGTACATTCTGGAAAATTCTGGAAAATTGACACTGATTTGAATAGTGTTTGCTTGTCACTGTCAGAGGCAAATTCCTGATAGTGATCTGAACAATGTTTGTTTGTTCATCATAAATTTTTCAATAATTGGTATCAGAGCCAAATTGAATCTTTGAAAGGGAATTGAGAGAAACACGAGTGAATTGTGAGAATTTTTCAAAGTTATTTAACTTTGATTGGGTGGAGAGTGAAACACGAGAGATTTTTTTGTGAGAAAGTTTTTTTTCAAGAATTAGAACTTGATTTCCTCTGAGATTGATTTGAGATTGAACAAAAACCATTAATTGGTTGTTCAATCAAATTTATCCATCATAATTCTGCAATTGAAGGGGAGGAACAAGTTCTCTTTATTTCAAAATCAAAGAGTAACAGTTGAATCGAGAAGCTCAAATGGAATCTGCGAATTTTACACCAAAATCTCCTGTGTTCACAGGTTCCAGCTATGGTGTTTGGGTTGTGAAAATGACCACTTATCTGAGAGCATTTGATTTATGGGAGATTGTTGAGAGTGATAAACAACCAAATCCCTTGAACAATAATCCAACAATTGCTCAAATCAAATTCTTCAATGAAGAAAAAGCAAAAGGGTTCAAGGCTCTCACATGCATTCATAATGTTGTGAGTGAAGAAATTTTCTCGAGAATCATGGCTTGTACCACTGCAAAACAAGCCTGGGACAAGCTTAAAGCAGAATTTGAAGGAGATGAAAAATCAAAGAGGATGCAGATCCTAAATTTAAAAAGACAGTTTGAAGGGCTAAAAATGAGAGAATCAGAGACAATCAAAGAATTCTCTTCCAATATTCTTCCAATTTAAAAAGACAGCTTGTCAATCAAATGAGACTCTTGGGAGAAGATGTGCAGGATTCCAGAGTTGTAGAGAAAGTATTAGTCAGCCTGCCCGAAAAATTTGAGAACAAAATCTGTTCTCTAGAAGACTCAACTGATTTCACAAGCTTGAGCCTTCAAGATTTGATAAATGCACTCCAAGCTGTAGAACAAAGGCAAGCTTTTAGGCAAGAAGTATCAAGTGAAGAAGCCTTTGTTGTTGGTTTTAAAACCAGACCACGATCCCAGAATTTTCCAAAAGAAAATAATGCAGGTAGAAGAGAAAATGGGAAGAATTGGCGGACAAAAAGGTGGCAAGGAAATCAGAATTTTCCTAGTAGTTCAAACACAAAGGGAAAAGAGAAGAAAAAACAATTTCTCCCTTGTAAATACTGTCATAAAACAAGCCATCAAGAAGCTTGTTGTTGGCTTAAAAATGCACAATGCAGGAGATGCAAACAATTTGGCCACATTCAAAAACATTGCAAGTCAACCTCAGGAGCTGGAGCTGGAAAACAAGCCTATGTGGCTAAAAAAACTGAGGTGGAAGATGAACACTTGTTCATGGCTGTGACTGAAGAAAACTGCTACAAAACAGAGGTAATAAATTCCAACTGGCTTGTTGATAGTGGCTGCACAAATCACATGTCTGCAAACTTGAATCTGTTCAAAACTCTGGACACTAACTATGAGTCCAAAGTTAAGGTTGCAAATGGGCAGTATGTTGATGTAAAAGGCAGAGGTAATGTGGACATAAATACCTTGGCAGGTTTAAGAACATTTGAAATTAAACAAAACTTAGTAAGTGTTGGTCAATTACTTGAAGACGGTCATTCATTATCCTTTGTAAATGGCATATGCACAATTAGAGAGGGTAGTGGAAGTATTCTGTTTTCAATCAAAATAACTAATAGAAGTTTTAGTCTCGGCTTGGGGGATGAACACATGAATATAAGCATAACAAATTGTTCAAATTCAGTATTATGGCATAAAAGGTTGGGGCATTTTAATTATGCTACCATGAAGAAGATGGTTGACTTAGAAATGGTGATTGGATTACCTAAAATCCAAGAGCAAAAGGGTGTTTGTGAAGCATGTCAACTAGGTAAGCAAACCAGAATTGCCTTCAATGACAATGCATTTAGAGCTACTTGCAAGCTTCAATTGGTGTATACTGATGTGTGGACCAATGAGGAATGAATCCTTGAATGGTGCTAAGTATTTTCTATTATTCATTGATGACTTTACTAGATATTGTTGGGTGTATTTTCTTAAAACCAAAGGGGAAGTGTATGAAGAATTCCTGAAATTCAAAGCTACAGCCGAGAGGGAAACTGGCACAAAACTGAAGGCTTTGAGGTCTGACAATGGGGGTGAATTTACCTCCTACAAACTTGAAGAACACCTAGCAAAAGAAGGAATAAAACACCAACTTACAGTACCATACATACCTCAACAAAATGGTGTTAATGAAAGAAGGAATAGAATTCTAATGGAGATGGCAAGATGTCTCTTGTATGAGAAGAAACTGCCACTTAAATTTTGGGCAGAAGCTGTGTGCATAGCATCATACCTTCTCAACCGTATGGTGACCAAGATATTGGGAGAAAAGACACCATATGAAATGTGGTATGGGTTCAAACCAAATTTGGAAAACTTAAGAGTGTTTAGCAGCCCTTTTTATGTTCTACAACCTGAAATTAAAAGGGGAAAGCTTGATCAAAAAGCTGAGGTAGGAATCCTAGTTGGATATAGCATGAAGTCCACTGGATACAAGGTGTTTGATCTAAAATCAAACAAAGCTGTAATTGCTAGAAATGTCAAGGTTGCAGAAGACAAGGTGTGGAATTGGGAAGCTGAAACTGTGGAAGAACCTAGGCTTGAAATTCAAGCTGAAACTGGAACTGATGAGACTATTGACATGGATGAAATTGAAGATGAATCTGTGAGAGGTACTAGACTGTTGAGTGACATATATAGTAGGTGTAATCTAGCTAAAACTGAACCTAATGATGTTCAAGAAGCCATGGATTCAAACACATGGATGGCAACAATGAAGGAGGAGCTGATGATGATCGAAAAAAATGGAACCTGACAGCTTGTTGACAGACCTATCAATAGAAAGGTTATTGGTGTTAAATGGATCTTCAAAACAAAATTGAATGCAGATGGAAGCATCAACAAAGCAAGGTTAGTAGTTAAAGGCTACTCCCAAGAACCAGGTATTGATTATCATGATACATTTGCACCTGTTTCTAGGCTTGACACCATTAAAATGCTATTGATGATTGCTGCACAAACTGGCTGGTATGTGTGGCAAATGGATGTCAAGTCAGCATTTTTGAATGGAACTCTTGATGAAGAGATCTATGTTGAGCAACCTGAGGGGTTTGAAAAAGAAATCTCAGCAAACAAAGTGTATCTCCTAAAAAAAGCCTTGTATGGACTGAAACAAGCTCCTAGAGCTTGGTACATCGGCTTGATAAATTTTTGCTGAGTTTGGGGTTTGAGAAAAGCTTGAATGAAACTACCTTGTATTTGAAAAAAGTTGAAGACAATATTTTGATTGTTTTCAGTCTATGTGGATGATTTACTTATTACGGGAAACATGGAAAAAATGGTGGCTGAGTTCAAGATGAATATGGAGAACAAGTTTGAAATGAATGAAATTGGATTGTTGTCTTATTTTTTAGGAATGGAAATAATGCAATGAAAATTGAGATGTTTCTTGTGTCAATGGATTTTCACTATGAAATTGTTGAAAAAATTTGCTATGGAAAACTGCAAGCCAGTTAGCACTCCTATGGTGGCAGGACAAAAACTGATAAAGGATGATGTAGCCCCTAAGGCTGATGGAAGAATATATAGGAGCTTAATTGGGAGCTTGTTGTATGTGACCGCCACAAGACCTGACATTGTATTTACTGTGAATTACTTGTCTAGGTTTATGCAAAATCCAAGTAAAAATCACCATGTTGCAGCCAAAAGAGTCTTGACGTACTTAAGAGGATCTCAGGATTTTGGGATGGTGTTTGAT
Organism: Salix exigua; assembly: GCA_032356905.1. Lineage (NCBI taxonomy): Eukaryota > Viridiplantae > Streptophyta > Magnoliopsida > Malpighiales > Salicaceae > Salix > Salix exigua. Next base: position 6,815,194 of record CM063591.1, read on the forward strand.
AAACTGGAAACTGTCAAATTGGTTGGATATTGTGACAGTGATTGGGCTGGAAGTGATGAAGCCATGATGAGCACTGCGGGCTACTGTTTTTCAATGGGAGGTAGTGTGTTTTGTTGGAATTCAAAGAAGCAAAGTGTAGTGGCTCATTCTACAGCTGAAGTCGAGTACATTGCAGCCTATGTTGCTGCAAAACAACTTGTATGGCTGAGGAAGATGATGGGAAATTTGAATTTTGTTCAATTAGAACCTACTGAGTTATTTTTTGATAATATGTCAGCCATTGCAATTTCTAAAAACTCAGTCTTTCATGATAGAACCAAACACATAAAGATCAAATTTCATGCAATTCGGTAGTTTCAACTAGAAGGTGAGCTGGAGATGAAATATTGTTGTTCTAAGGAGCAATTTGCAGATTTATTCACTATGTCCTTAGCCAAAGAAAGGTTTGAAGAATTGAGAGAGATGATTGGCATGAGCAGATTGGAATCAAGGGGGAGTGTTGAAAATGTAGGATCAAAGTCAACCAAAATCAACTGATTCCAAGTCTGCTGAAATGAAGAACTGGAGCTGCGAAGATCATCAAGAATTTTCCTTTATTGTTTTTATCTTGTTTTAATTTAAGAGTTTATGTTTTAGTTAAGTAAGATCAAATTATATTTGATCATATCTTGTTGCTTTATTTTCGCATATTTATTTCATGTTTTAAGTAGAAGAAATTGTAACAGGTTTGAATTACCATTCTTGTATTTTTTATCTTCTTTTATAAATAAAAATGAAGGGATGGTAGTATCCTAACAAGAAATTCTGCCCCATGTTTTGTTGTTTATTGCTTAATTATTTGTCTCAAAATCATCAAGTACATTCTGGAAAATTCTGGAAAATTACCCTGTTCTTGACATTGATTTGAACAGTGTCTGTTTGTCACTGTCAGAGCAAATTCCTGACAGTGATCTGAACAGTGTTTGTTTGTTTGTTCATCAGAAATTTTCCAACACAATTCTCAATAAAGCTTCAAAGATTGTTTTTTCTCTTAACTAGGGCCTCTACGGATTCAGCAAGTCAAAATTGAGTACCCTCATTGATATCATTTACCATAAAGTAATTTGTTGAAAGGATTTAATTATGCATTTTCTTATGATTATATTTTTCAAAAAAATTAGGGCGATACGTCGGTCTAGGATATGACTTCCCTCAAAACAAAGCCCAATGTCCACCCCTTCCTAGAAGAATAATAAAATATGGATTTCTAAGGTCTTTACTGTGCAAACGAATGTATGTACTGTGTAGAGTTACTTCAACCTTGAATCATTTACCAGAAAAAGTTTTGAGCTCTTAATCATCATTGAGGCTCTTCATGACGCTTTCTTAAAACCTAAGATATTTTCTACTAAATATGTTTTTTAAGTCAACTTAAATTGTTCTTGAAGGCTTCCATGAGGAGAAAGTTTACATTTCAATTCTAAATGTGAGGTAATTGGCCTTGGTATGTAATTATCTAGAGGTTAAGCTAAAATTCCAAATATGCAGACTAGTGGTTCTTCCAGCCCAATGCTCCAAACAGAATATCCAGAATTAGCAATTCCTTTCAGATACTGATCACTCTCAAAACCATTACCAGCCTAAGCATTCTAACTTGTATTGCCATCTTCCCAAAAGCATCTTTTATAGTTCTCGATTAAATAATAGTACCTTGCACATAGACCGACAATTTCCAGACCAGCAATCTACTTACAGATTCTAGTTTAAATGTCCAAGAAACAGAAGTGACCTCTAAAGTCCACAAACCTAAGTCTATTGCACAATTCTTATATTTAAAGCAGTTTGGTTAAAACAAACAAGAAGAAAATAATTTGAGTAGTGAGAAGTTGCGCAAAAAATAACATGCACATAGATAGAGGAATCAAGATGATACAAAACTAAATGAGAAATATGCACATGATAGCATGATAAATGAATTACTACTGGTTGACACAATAAAGTATTGAGACCTCTAATTCCTAAGGTTGACCTTTATGCTGTTTACTTAAGTTGGACAAGCATTATCATTCCAGAAGCAAAAGGTTCAAATCAAATGTCAAAAAGAAACAAATGCTAGCAATCAAAATTGTTGTTGGGAGAGGCCATTGGTGGTGGTTTTGAAACACGAAACACTCAGAGGGTATAAAACACACTGTTTCATTTCAACAACATAAAGTTGTAAAGCTTGAACAATCTGTCAAAACTCTCTCTTCTCCCCTTAGTGTTTCTCTCTACCTTTTCCTTCTATAATTCAACTTAACTAAGCTTCTTATTTATACACAAAATAAAAACTTGATAAAATAGATTTTTGAAAGCTGCTGGTGGTTGTAGTCGGTGGTCGTACTTAGTGGTTGCCAGTGGTCATAGTTGGTGGTTGCTAGTGGTTTCCTTTCTTGACTTTTGCATATTCAAGTTTACACCAATTCCGTCTTTAAACTCAATCCAGAGATGTCATGTCAAGTATGAACTTCAATATGATAAATATATCTCCCTTTAATGGCTTTGTAAAGATATTCGCAACTTGATAATTTATTTTGCAAGATTTCAATTCAATTTCTTTGTTCTTCATATGCTCTCGAATAAAGTGATGACGTGTATCAACATGTTTAGTTCTTTCATGATACACTGGATTCTTTGCTAATGCAATCATCGATTGATTATCAATATAAATGCCTATCGAATCTTCTTGAGGAAATCCCAAATACTTCAATATATTTCATAACCATATTAGTTGGCATACAAATGAGTTGGTAGCAATATACTCGACTTCATAACTTGATAACATCACTATTAATTGCTTCTTGGAATCAAAATAATATCTAGAAGAAGGAACCTTGATGAGATTTTCTTCAAACTAGATCAATCAAGGATCACACGTCAAAGTCTTAGAAATTGTAGAAGTTGTTAATTTCAAACAAAGTTCAATATTCTATTATTCAGCAAGTGAGTGAAATAGTAACTTAATCTTCATGTTCAAAGTCCTCCCGAATACCAAAACAGTGTACTGAAATTACTAATGTCATTCAATAAACTCCACATAGTATTGTTCAAGTTGTCATCCTATGCTAAATTAAACCAGATAAATTACAATAAATTTGAAATTTGTCAATATGGTTTATTTATTGTATGCATTCAATGATTATCACCTTCAACAAAAATCATTATACAATAAGTAACTTTAAGCTATTCATATAGTCTGTAAAAAAAATAACATATTTATTATCTTATAAGTAAAAATTAAACTTCATAAAACTCCTTTTTATCTTTTTGTTATTGTAGACTAGTTTTCTAGTAACATTTTTTATTCTACTATATTATTTTTTTTCAAGTTACTAAGGAATGTTTTGAGTTATTTTTTAAAAATAGATAAATTTAAAATTAATATGTTTTATTTCTAGGCATATTTCATTTTATAAGAAGTACGATGGTTAAGATTATATTAGTATGTTTGGTTTGGAATGTTTATAAAATAAATTAAGGGATTAAATGGTTTCTTAAGTTGGTTATAATTTATTTTTGGTTCATTACTTTGGATTTCTATACATAAATATTTGTTTTAAAATCTTGTGAGTTTGTTGGTAAAGATAATAGTTGAGTTGTCCTCCATTTTTGGCAATCAACTATGATGTGTTTTAGATCCGTTACCCCACCACCTATATTGTCACTGATTTTTAGATCCCACGTATTGGAAATGACATACACCTCTTTAGAATCAAATGCAAGAGTTTAGAATATGGTTACTAACTGATAGAAAGAAGTACAAAATAAAATTGTTTTTTTGAATCCTGTCCTTGTTTTTTTCTTATGTCCTCCTTTGTTGTGAAAATAGTCAAGATTGTTAGATCAATTAGGAATTTTCATAAAGTTAAAGTCATTTTTTCTTTATTTAGGTTTAAGGTTGGATAAATCCCTTAGAATTTGCACTAAAAAATTGATTTTTCCGTTGCCTCAAAAATCCTTTTCTTTAAAACAGTTTTGAACAAGAATATTGCAAGTAAATTTTGTCCATCAAAACAATTTTTTCACTTTAGGTCTTTTATGAAAATTGTACTTCTGCACGTGGAGATGAATTTGATATTTTAAATTGCCTTATTTGGATATCATAATCTTTAGATATTCCCATTTAAATATCTGGTATATAAGGAGAAAATCTTTTTCTTTATAACAGTTTGACAAAGCAAATTGCAGGTAGATTTTATGCATCATAAAGATTTTTTTATGACTTTGTGTTCTTCATGAAAGTTATAGTTCTGGATGTACAAATGATTTTGGGTTTTGAATTGCTCGATTTGGATATCATAATCATAAGATATCTTTGTTTTAATATACAATGTAGAAGCATAAAATCTTGTCATGATAGTTACTATTCATAATCACTTTGGAACAACCACTACCTGCAACTTCTTTCCTTTTCTTTGAAACTTCCAATTTGGTTTCCATGAGTTTCTCACTACATCTTTGAGCTACAAATCATATTGTTTATGCCTCAAAATCATAGAATATCAATTAGAATATTTCTTTCCATTTGTTGTTTATCTAGTTTTAAAATAAAAGTAATTTTGCATCCTGGATTAATTGCACTACATCTTCTCTAAATAAGAGCTATTTTTAGGCTATATATAACCCTCCCTTGCTGACCTAAAAAAAAGGAGAGTTGTCAACAAATGGAGAAGAAAGAGAATAAAGAAGAGAGAAAAGAGATAAAGAAAAGAGGGAAGACAATGAGAGAGAGGCTGCCAAAAAGAAAAAAACAACAGCCAACCATATCCTCTTCATCTCAGCTTCTCCCTCAGCCAACAAACTACCAGTTCCAGCATCAATCAGACCTCCCCATGTCAGCCACCTCCAGTTTTACATCCTTAGAAGCAGTGATCATTAGTTGTTCAGAAGTTCCAGCAACATCACCTCTACCCATTTTTTCATTTATTATGTTGCCTTTGTGTTTACTATTCAAGTGAATTATAATTCACTTGGACAATAACTAAGGGGGCATGCTTGAGCTGTCTCACGCATGCCTCTTGCATGTTGTTGGGTCACTGGTTTGACCAAATGACTAGGCAAATTTCTTTTCTTTTTTTATAAAAAATATAAAATAAGAGGAAGAAATTTATTATTTTATGAAATATTTAGATTAAGGTACGTATTTTATTTAAATTTCAAAAATATCAATATCATATTTAGAATATACGGTATTCAAAGGAATGCGACAAATATACATATATACCAAAATCAAATATTTTCATGCATATTACCAATATGCTAATATATCTTGAAAATTCTTTTAAAAAAATATTTAGAGTTTAAAAGAAAATGAGTTTTAGCATGGATTTCGTAAAACAAAAAAAATGTTTTCTTGCATTTTTGGATGTTACAACATGTTTGTAAATTCTAAAGGGTATGATCTTACAACATGTTTGTAAATTCCAAAAGGTGTTTGCTAGTATTCCAAAAAATATCAAAATCTTATTTTTTTGGCATTCATATTATTAACTGTTAATATTCGGGTAAAGAAATCCTAAAAGGTTTAAAATCCAAAACATTAGTGGGGATAATTCGTTATTATTCATCGTTAATATATGTATAAAGAAACCCTAAAGTGATAAATATCCAAAATACTTATCCGAAAGAAACCATAATTATAATGAAGGACATTTTATTTTAATTCATTACATCAAATGATTTCTTATGTTGGCTATTATTTTTTTTCGTTCATTACTACAAATTCATATACATAAATATTTATTTTAAATTTTAGAATTTTCAGTCATAGGTTTTCTTATGAGAAAATGAAATATAGTAAAAAAAAATACCAAAATGAATATCAAAAGACTTAAAAAATTACCATGCATCATAGAGATTTTTATTATTTCATACAATTTATAATAGCACAATTCAAGGTAGAATAGAAGAGGTAGAAGCAAGAGAACATTGGTTCCAAATTCGGTCACCATTAGATCCAACAAGAGCCAATTTATCCTTTGGATTTTTAAAATGAATAGTTTTATGAAAACATTATAGCAACGTTTCCCGGTTGCTATATGCTTTTGGCAACAATATTCCGATGGAGTTTTGTTGTTATATACACTATTTGAGATCTCTATTGCACAATGTTTTGTCACCTTTGTGTGACATTCTTCCAAATGATGAGAAAGCTCGGGATTTTTGTCTTCATAAGTACGAATTGCAAACCCTGGTGTAATGATAAGTGCACCGATAAAAAACACATATAGTTTTAAGCATATGGTATTGTCAAAACTTCTCATGTTTTTCACTACAATATATTCTTCTCCTGGAATAAAGAAAACTTATTGGATGCTAATAAAATAAAATCATGTGAGCCATATTTATAGGTAAGAAAAGAGTTCAAAATAGTTTATTGATTTGATAGCATTTGTCGTAACCCAATTTTAGGTTACTCCCCAAAATAAAATAAAAATAACAAAAATAAAATAAAAAGGGTTTTGGTGTCGGTGGAAAATCACGATGAAAATTTTGAATATTTTCTAAGCTGAATCGTATCTCTTTTGTGCCTAAAAATGAGAGAAAATACAAATTCGAATTAAAAATTAAGTAAAAAATCATGGGTCCAATTGGAGAATTTAATTAAGTGCAAGGACTTAATTATGCTTTAAATTGGTCAAATTAATTTTATTTAGGGCTTAATTGATGAAATATTGAATTCTCAAGTTTAATTCGGGCCTAATTGAGAAAATAAGAATTTTTGGAGATTAAATTGTATTTTTTTAAGCTAATTGCATAAAATTAAGGGCTAAATTGGAAACAATTGAAAACTTAATGGTCAATTGAGGGTCAAAATGCACAAATCAAAAGAGAAGGACTAAAATGAAAAAGAGGCGCAAAATTTAAGATTAAGTTGAAATTCAGCCACGGGTACAATTGCATAATCCAATTGGGGGTACATTTAGAACAATTACAAAGTGAAGGACCAAAATGCAATTCTACCTTCCCCTATTCACTGCATAACTGTTGTTCACGGATTAAGGCAACTATGCACCTAAAGCAGGAATTGAGTGCAAATACAATAAATAATGCAATTTTTAAATTAATTACTTTAAAGTAAAGAGATATGAGAGAGAGATTGCTAACTCGGTTTTTAACGTGGTTCGGCAAGCCTACATCCACGACTCAAGTACCAACCCGTACTTGAGTATTGTACTCTCTTACTAGTCCAAGTAACAAGATTACAATTCCCACTTGATGAATCCACACCAAGACTTTTACACCACTTGAAGATATGCCCTCTTCAAGATTTTTCTTTTCCCACTTGAAGATGTACCCTCTTCAAGATTTTTCCTTGATGATGTTCCCTAACATCACTAATATCAAGAGTTTTATACTCAACTCTCAAGAGTCTTACAATGATTGTTTTTGTAAAACAACAATACACTCTCAATAGTGTAGATATTACAAATGAAGATCTATGATCTCTTTATCTCACTTAATAGCACTTAGAATGTTTGAAGGTGTTTAAGTGTAGTGAGAATGAGAAATACTCTTTGTATTAGGATGTTAAGATTTAAACACAAATATGAGTGTTAATGATGATTGATGATATGAAGGTGTTTAAGCACTACTAATTGCCTCACTATAAGATATAGAAGTTATGTCTTCTTAGTTTTGCAATTAAGAGGCCTATTTATAAGTTTCTAAAAGAAACTAGCCGTTTATAGCCATTTTAATGCAACTGTCATATCAAGCGGTCGACCGGTTCACAACGGATAAATCAAGCGGTCGACCGGTTTAGCTCAAAAGGCAATTTGTCTTCCAAGCGGTCGACCGGTTCACTTGGTAACCCAAGCGATCGACCGGTTCATTCAGAACTCTATTTTGACAAATTATCTTTTCTGAATTTCTTGAACCGATTGATTATGACTTAAACCTATAATCATCAAATCCTTTTAATGCATGCAATGTGAAGTGTGTGAGTTCATTTTAATTTGTGCTATCAAGTTAGAAATTGAGATTTACATAAAGCACTAAAATGAACACCTATTCTAAGTTTTCACTTGCTTGCATCTTTGGACTTCCTAGAGTGATTTCTTCGTGTACTCCATTATGCTTGTTGATGTATTCTTTGTATAATACCTGTTTATAGCTTAATCTCATCCAAACATATTATTAGTCCATTTTCTTTTTATTGTTATCATCAAAATATATAAAGCATACAAAGTATGACATTATATGTCAACAACAACCGCTGCCTTTTCCCCTTTTTCTTGCAGCCCACTGACCAGCCACTCATGCTTGCCGACCAGCCACCACCCAGGCACGCCAATCACCACGCCGCTGACAAGCAACCACCCTGTTGGCCACCATTGCTTATAAAAGGCCACCATGCGCGATAGTTTGAAGGGGGGACAGTGGACGAAAAAAAAGAGGGGGAATTTTGCAGAAAAAAGTGATATAGGGAAAATGAACAGTGAAGAGAGAAAACGAATGAAAAAAAACAAGCAAGATTTTAACATAAAAGAGGAGTAAAAATGCAAAAAAGAAGGTATAGGAGAAAACTGGCAGACGTGCCCTCTCTCTCTCTCTATAAACACAGCCTTTCTCGAGCTCCCTCTCTCCTTCAACAGCCACCATTCAACCACCCATAACCAAATTTATCATCACCTTCAACCTCCCTTCAACTCCAGCAACTCAGCCGTCCTTTCCAAGGAAGAAACATAGGCAACCTCGACGATAGCAACGCCAGCCCGCCACCTTCCAACGCCATTTTCGGCCACCACAGGCCACCATTGCCAACACCGTCATGACCAGAAGAATGACCTCGACGCCCTCTACCCAATTGTTTTAACAATTTCACCTTTCATCACACTCGAAAATTCACTCCAGATCATCATCTTCATGCACTGGGAGTGAATTAATTCACTCCCCATGCCACACGTCATTGTTCTTCGTATGCAGAATAATGGGTTGGTTTGGCCGGTAATGAGGCCCAGCTAGGTCAAAAATTGGTGGGCCGAGAGGACTGACACTCCAACCCTAAATGATGGGCCTCTTGGCTCATTAGAGGTGGACAACCCAGCCCATAATAAAATAATAAAAAATATAATAATAAAAATATAAAAAATAATTTTTTTTAAATATTTTTGAAAGATGTATGTATATATATTTTTTTTAAATCAGAATATAAAATGTGTTTTCATGCATACGGCCGGATCCCAAGATTTTTCCATCATATTTTTTGTAAAAGAAATGTTGCAATTTTTTCCATATTTTTAAAACAAAATTTGGATATCATAACCAATTTACTATTATCCATTGGTATTCGGCCAAAATGTCAAAAATAATTTAACAATTTTTCTGTTTTAGTTTTTGTTGTGTAAATTTACATTGTAAAGTACACCCGCAAATAAAAAAGATTTTTTACTATGGTGTAAAGTTACATTGTAAAGTACATCCGTAGATAAAAAAAAAACTTATAATTTAGGTGTAAAATTACATTTATTATTATTTCATCTATAACATTTGTAATATTCTTCCACATTCTTGGAACCTTGATTTAACCTCTATAACTTTTGATACAATCCCCTATAATAGTGATTGGGTACAAAACACTTTCTCATAAGCATTTTCATCTCCTCCCATGTGTCCACGGGTGCCTCTCTATTCCTTCTCCTACTAATTAGTAATTGATCCCACCAAATAATGGAATAATCAATGAATTTGATTGCATCCACCTTAACCTTCTTTATCTCCGAGTAGTTGTTACAATCAAACACCATCTCCATTTTAGTTTCCCACTCCAAATAAACTTTAGGATCACTTTTACCTTGAAAAGATGGGAGTTTAATCTTTATATACCCTAAATCATTATCCCTCCTAGGCCTACCCATCCTACCATCTCAATTCCCATTCCTACGCTTAAACCTACCTCGGTTTAAATAGGGCTCGTCAATCTCTTCCGATTCTGCCTCTTCCTCAACACTCCACCATGGAACATGCCCACCTTGCTGCCTATTTTGGATGTCTTGTTGTTGTCCCCTAGTAGCCTCTACTTCTACCATATCCAACCTATCATGAATATGTTCTAATTCAGCCCTCAACATATGCCTATTTCCCCTAACAACGCTTGCATTTGGAGGTTCAAAATTGTCGGTTGTCAAACTTCTTCAGTTGTATATTCTTGATTATTGGACATGTTTCAAATCTGTAAAACAAAATTAGAATTCTCACAAGTACTTCCTCACATGTTTCACTGAAGAATTGATACACTTGCACTTGTGTTTTACTCTGAAATGTTAACTTTATGCTATTCATACTGTCTATTTTAGAAAAAAAATCAACTAACATCTTTATTATCGTATAAGTAAAAGTAAAGCCTCATCAAACTCCTTTTTATGTTTTTGTTATTGTAGACTAGATTTCCGATCCCATTTTTTATCCACTATATTATATCTTAGTTTCTTAGAGTTTCTAAGGAGTTCTTGGATTTATTTATTAAAAAATAATAAATTTGAAAGTTTATAAAATTAAGAGGTTTCATTTTGAGACACATTTGATTAGACACGAAGTATGATGACTAGGATTATATTAGTTTGCTTGGTTTTATTAGGAGTGTAAAATAAATTAAGGGATCAAATGGATCCTTAAGTTGGTTATGTTTCTTATCAGCTCATTAATTGAAATGATTTGCTATGTTTGTTATGATTTCTTTTTGGTTCATTATATACACAAATATTTAATTATAAAATTGTTGAATTTTCAGTCGTAGGTTGTCTTATGAGAAAATAGTAAAATAAAAGTACAAAAATGGCGATCAAAAGACTTCAACTATTACCATGCATCATAGAGATGCTTATTATTTAATACAATTTATAACAGTACAATTCAAGGTAGAATAGAAGAGGTAGAAGCGAGAGGTGGCGAAGCTACAATAGCAGAACATTGATTCCAAATTCGGTCACCATTAGCTCTAACAAGTGCCATTTTATCCTTTGGAACTTTTGAAATGAATAGTTTTATGAAACCGTCATGGCAAGCTTTCCCGGTTGCTATACGCTTTTGGCAACAATATGCCGATGGAGTTTTGTTGTTGTATACACTGTCTGAGATCTCTATTGCACAACGCTTTGTCAACTTTTTGTGACATTCTTCCAAATCATGAGGAAGCTCGGGATTTTCGTCTTCGTAAGTACGAATTGCAAACCCTGGTGTAATGATAACTGCAACAATAAAAAAAACATATAGTTTTAAGCATATGGTTCTGTCAAAACTTCCCATGTTTTTCACTACAATATATTCTTCTCGTGGAATAAAGAAAACTCGTTGGATGCTAATAAAATAAAATCATGTGAGCCGTATTTATAGGCACGAAAAGAGTTCAAAATAGTTTATTGATTTGATAGTATTTATTATTATTTGTATGGTGAGAGTTAATGGAAATTTGTTTTAGGAAGTTGGTCATTTGTAAATGTAATTCATAATTACATGATTAAGTATAGATTCCATGTCCACCAAGAGCAAAACCGCTTCAACAATTCTAAGAAAAAGATCAAAAAATTATTGTTTTACTATAATCCAATTAAATTTCCTAGAAATTCATTTAAATTTTATAACATCCAGTATTTCATTGCAATTAAATCGTTTACATTAAACTCTACGTTACGTTATCATTATTGTAATGTAACTCCTGTTCATTGATGTGAACTTAACCGATGCATTTATGTTCCCTTAATTGTGACTCCAACTACCAATAAAATGCGAATTAAAATTGTTTACAAATATAGATAACATATAAACTCTAGGTTACATGGATATTATTGTGATGTAACTTGTGTTCATTGATGTGAACTTAACCTATGAATTTCTCTTACCTCAATTGTGACTTGTGCCTCTACTAAAATGCTGCGACACCATATAAGAGATAGTGAAACCGGTGCAAGGAATAAAAACAATGTCCATTAAAAGGAACCTTCATGACATTTCTATTAAACTACATCATTGAAAGGATCGCGCGTTAAAGTTGTAGAGACTGTACTGGTTGCTAATTTCAAACAAGTTCAATATTCTATTATTCAGTGAGTGAGAGAAATAGGATACTCAATCTTGAAGTTCAAAGTCCTCACAGATACAAAAACAGTGTCGACAAACTACCAATGTCCTACAGGAAACTCCACATTTCTGCATCGTACTTTTCAAGTTATGTGCCTGCTCTAAATTAAACCACAGAAATAACAATAAATTTGAAATATGTCAAAATATTTTTTAAACCATTTCAACACACTACAACTCCAAACTATAGTTAAAAAAAAGGGTCAAGTAGGCGGTGACTAGCGAACCATAGTCATAAAGTTGCATGAACCATATAGTAAACATAACAAGCTTTGGAGAGCATTAATGAATACAGAGAGAGTGAAGGCTGTAAACTCAAAAGCTAATTTTTTTTTTTTATCAAATCATCATGATGTGGCAACAGTTAAAAAAAACAAAACACTAAAGCAACCACCTATTGGGCCAAAGGCTCACAAAACTAAAAATAAAATATCATGAAATCTAATAAAAAAAACTCTATCTAAAGTTCAAATAATTTTAACCCAAAAACATATGATACACCCAATCACTCAACCAATGAACCATGGTTGAGGTATCCTCCATCATTGACGGTCACGCGTGTGTGTTGTGTGTGTTTGATCTAGTGTCCCCGCCATCGTTTCCATTCAATTTAGTTTATTGAAAGTTTGCATTCAATAATTTCCACCTTTAAAAAAATTCATCATATCAATAAGTTAACTTTATGCTATTCATACTGTCTATTTTAGAAAAAAAATCAACTAACATCTTTATTATCGTATAAGTAAAAGTAAAGCCTCATCAAACTCCTTTTTATGTTTTTGTTATTGTAGACTAGATTTCCGATCCCATTTTTTATCCACTATATTATATCTTAGTTTCTTAGAGTTTCTAAGGAGTTCTTGGATTTATTTATTAAAAAATAATAAATTTGAAAGTTTATAAAATTAAGAGGTTTCATTTTGAGACACATTTGATTAGACACGAAGTATGATGACTAGGATTATATTAGTTTGCTTGGTTTTATTAGGAGTGTAAAATAAATTAAGGGATCAAATGGATCCTTAAGTTGGTTATGTTTCTTATCAGCTCATTAATTGAAATGATTTGCTATGTTTGTTATGATTTCTTTTTGGTTCATTATATACACAAATATTTAATTATAAAATTGTTGAATTTTCAGTCGTAGGTTGTCTTATGAGAAAATAGTAAAATAAAAGTACAAAAATGGCGATCAAAAGACTTCAACTATTACCATGCATCATAGAGATGCTTATTATTTAATACAATTTATAACAGTACAATTCAAGGTAGAATAGAAGAGGTAGAAGCGAGAGGTGGCGAAGCTACAATAGCAGAACATTGATTCCAAATTCGGTCACCATTAGCTCTAACAAGTGCCATTTTATCCTTTGGAACTTTTGAAATGAATAGTTTTATGAAACCGTCATGGCAAGCTTTCCCGGTTGCTATACGCTTTTGGCAACAATATGCCGATGGAGTTTTGTTGTTGTATACACTGTCTGAGATCTCTATTGCACAACGCTTTGTCAACTTTTTGTGACATTCTTCCAAATCATGAGGAAGCTCGGGATTTTCGTCTTCGTAAGTACGAATTGCAAACCCTGGTGTAATGATAACTGCAACAATAAAAAAAACATATAGTTTTAAGCATATGGTTCTGTCAAAACTTCCCATGTTTTTCACTACAATATATTCTTCTCGTGGAATAAAGAAAACTCGTTGGATGCTAATAAAATAAAATCATGTGAGCCGTATTTATAGGCACGAAAAGAGTTCAAAATAGTTTATTGATTTGATAGTATTTATTATTATTTGTATGGTGAGAGTTAATGGAAATTTGTTTTAGGAAGTTGGTCATTTGTAAATGTAATTCATAATTACATGATTAAGTATAGATTCCATGTCCACCAAGAGCAAAACCGCTTCAACAATTCTAAGAAAAAGATCAAAAAATTATTGTTTTACTATAATCCAATTAAATTTCCTAGAAATTCATTTAAATTTTATAACATCCAGTATTTCATTGCAATTAAATCGTTTACATTAAACTCTACGTTACGTTATCATTATTGTAATGTAACTCCTGTTCATTGATGTGAACTTAACCGATGCATTTATGTTCCCTTAATTGTGACTCCAACTACCAATAAAATGCGAATTAAAATTGTTTACAAATATAGATAACATATAAACTCTAGGTTACATGGATATTATTGTGATGTAACTTGTGTTCATTGATGTGAACTTAACCTATGAATTTCTCTTACCTCAATTGTGACTTGTGCCTCTACTAAAATGCTGCGACACCATATAAGAGATAGTGAAACCGGTGCAAGGAATAAAAACAATGTCCATTAAAAGGAACCTTCATGACATTTCTATTAAACTACATCATTGAAAGGATCGCGCGTTAAAGTTGTAGAGACTGTACTGGTTGCTAATTTCAAACAAGTTCAATATTCTATTATTCAGTGAGTGAGAGAAATAGGATACTCAATCTTGAAGTTCAAAGTCCTCACAGATACAAAAACAGTGTCGACAAACTACCAATGTCCTACAGGAAACTCCACATTTCTGCATCGTACTTTTCAAGTTATGTGCCTGCTCTAAATTAAACCACAGAAATAACAATAAATTTGAAATATGTCAAAATATTTTTTAAACCATTTCAACACACTACAACTCCAAACTATAGTTAAAAAAAAGGGTCAAGTAGGCGGTGACTAGCGAACCATAGTCATAAAGTTGCATGAACCATATAGTAAGCATAACAAGCTTTGGAGAGCATTAATGAATACAGAGAGAGTGAAGGCTGTAAACTCAAAAGCTAATTTTTTTTTTTATCAAATCATCATGATGTGGCAACAGTTAAAAAAAACAAAACACTAAAGCAACCACCTATTGGGCCAAAGGCTCACAAAACTAAAAATAAAATATCATGAAATCTAATAAAAAAAACTCTATCTAA